>LR990620.1:11749561-12092061 GCA_905147815.2 Phalera bucephala | reverse complement strand
CGTGCGTGCGTGCGTGCGTGCGTGCGTGCGTGCGTGCGTGCGTGCGTGCGTGCGTGCGTGCGTGCGTGCGTGCGTGCGTGCGTGCGTGCGTGTGCGTGCGTGCGTGCGTGCGTGCGTGCGTGCGTGCGTGCGTGCGTGCGTGCGTGCGTGCGTGCGTGCGTGCGTGCGTGCGTGCGTGCGTGCGTGCGTGCGTGCGTGCGTGCGTGCGTGCGTGCGTGCGTGCGTGCGTGCGTGCGTGCGTGCGTGCGTGCGTGCGTGCGTGCGTGCGTGCGTGCGTGCGAAAATGCCACAAACGGTTACCCATCTCAGACTGACTAAGCTGAACGCTGCTTAACCTTGCTATTCACTAAGAACATCACGGTCGCAAACACTAGTAGCGTTACTTACATTTATTAGTTAGTATATAATATAATGATTTGCCTCCTTACAATATCTTACTGCAGTTTAGGTATGCCATACACGTATAATATAACCATTTTTGGCGATACACAAACAAAAGCGTAAATAAGCTTCAAATCTGGACTGAAAGAGTGATGGTTGAGAAAAAGGCTGCATTTTAAAGAATTATCGTTGTCACAAAAGCTTGTCTATGTTTTGGATTCAACAGACGGACGATTTAGCGCAGTGGTTAAGAGCTTAGGTCGCTCCACCTACTGTGTTTAATAGTCGCGGGTTCGATTCCCGCACGGGACAAATCTTTGTGTGATCCACAATTATTTGTTCCGGTCTGGGTATTTGTTTGTGAATTTTCATGTTTGTAAACGCACCCACGACACAGGAATAAATCCTAGTGTGGGGCTACGTTTTTTAAAAAAAAAGACAAAAAAAAAAAATTTCGTTAGACACAGTATTCCTGTTTTAAAGTTTAATATAAAATAAAAGAGAGCCTCACATTGAACTTTTTCTAAGTTATTATGATATTGGGGTAAGCCAAAAGGCTGAGGACTTAGCATGAAACGATTGATGTTAACAGCGTCACGCTAGGGAGTTGATATGGCATCTTTGTCACGTTACAAATTTATGAAATAAACATGAAAATGACAGCTTACGCTGACGTCAATACTTTTGGGCTAAGCGCCCCGAATCTACTACTTAATTATAGATAACTATACCTAATGAAGCGAATTGGGGAGGCCTATGTTCAGCATGGGACAAGTATAGGCTAAGATGATAATGATGATGATACCTAATGGCGCTTTCTAGCAATCCAAATTAACTCTGTACACCACAAATTGCAATGATAAGCAAGGAACCTACCTACATAAATATAGAGTATATACCAACGTTATCTCTATACGGATAGTCTTAAACACAGGTTTTAGACTGTAACGACACCATTACCACGGGGAATCGCATCGTAAAAGTCCCACTAGTAAGTAACTGCTAAGTACACTAAGTCCCGTGAGAGGTTAACACAAAGTTACTGAATAACCTTCAATGTTTTAAATTCAAAATAAATTTTGTTCATTGATACTGGTGCTTTGGGAGCGATAAAATAACTTACGGGAAAAGGGGAGGAGACAATTTGAAACCGTGTTCAATTTTTAATGCAGTTTTATAAGTGTTTCAAATTATGGAAGCTTTGTTAAAATTTCTGCTCGGTTCTCATAAGATATAGAAAAAGTGTGCAATACCAATATTCGTGATATATCATTTATTTCTATCTTGAAAACAACTAATAAGTTGGCTTATAAATGGAAACTATCTATAAATATAAATTCAGAAATCCTTTTGGGATATCATAAAGGCCACCCCTTGCGGAGATTATTAATTATGATTAAAATACATCTATCATGCTTCTTCATACAGAACTTTGAATTTTTAAAACATATTCCATAAACCATTTCCAAACAAATTCAATTTAATGAATCCTTGTCGATACACAAGTTTTTTTTAAACGTAGCCTCGCACTAGGAAATATTATTAAGGCACCCACAACACAGGAGTGTTATGGGTGCGTTTACAAACTAATAATTTAATTCACAGACATGAACACCCTTACCGAAACCAATGTAGGTCACACTAAGATTTATCTCGCACGGGGATAGAACTTGCGACTACTCGATCCAGTGTGCGAAGCGGCTTAAGCCCTTAACCACTGGACCAAGCCGTCTGTCATTCTAGTAGTAAACAGCTAAAGTTCTTTGATTGGCGGTGCTTATAATTTTTGGGGAAGTTTTTTAGCAGAACTGGGTCTTAGATACATTGTTACTGCTTGAAGTACATACCTGATGTTGTCTAGCCTCCTGTTGCTTTAGGTACCGCAGGCGTTGCTCCTTGGCGCACAGCAGCTGGTGCTGGGTGTCGATTTGTTGCTGCTGCCGCAACGCCATCGCGCGCAGCTCGCCCAACGTTAGCTCCACCCCTTCCCCCAACTGCGGACAACAGAACAATTGCTTTGATATAGCTAGAATCTGATACTAAATTTAAGCGTCGTTACCGGCGAGATATTTTTTATGCCAAAACGTATCCCCACACAAGAATTTATTCCCGTATCGTGGGTGCGTTTATAAACATGAAAACCATATACAAATACCCAAACCAAAACAAACAATTGTAAGTCACACAAAGATTTGTCCCGTGCAGGGATCCTGTGACTATTCGACCCAGTGGCCGGAGCAGCTTAAGCTCTTAACCACTGCGCGAAATCGTCTGTTCGTTTGTAAGTAAAGAACCTGTTGGAACTTCGTACTTTCTGCCTACCCCGATAGGGATGTGGCGTGATAATATAAATAAATATATAAGAATCCTCATATATATCCGTGTGGAGAGTACGAATATAGCTTCCCCACCAAAAACTGGACTAACAGCAGGACGTAATTGGCGACTAACGTTACTGAAAATAGCGAGAGTTTAAGCAAGAGGCTACCCTGATGCCACATTGGAGGGCTCTTTGGACTGGATATTTTTAAAGCAAGAAAGCTTGGAATTACACTAAACCACACGAAGAGTAAAGTGTACTAGGAGGCTGGTCTTAAAACAATACCAAAGGTCATTGCCGAAAATTTTCCCAGAACCAACAAACATTTGACCCATGCCATCTTTATTTATCTATTTTATTAAAATAATGGCAAATATCCGTATCTAACGGATAATTTGCAATCTAAAGCGAATATTTCAAAGTATTGTAAGTACTTATATCGAAGTCGCCGACATCTTTACTGAATGTCAACACACACAATATAACCTCATATGTATTAATGGCTACTGAATTATAGCCTTAAAACCTAATAGTTTTTGTGCAATATTGCAGTTTCCTCGCTTGCCCGTTTAATAATAAATGCCTTAGGAGAATTGATGGGTGATTTGAATCATACAAGTATTTTTACATAGCTGTTGGTTCTGGGGCAAATCATGTATGGGCGCAGGACAATGTCCTTTCTAATGTCTTACAAATTAAAGGCATGGTGACTGGTTGATGATAGACTGCAAAGTCAGAGGTCTCGAGTTAAAACAACCAAACCAGACACGCACACCTGTCTTTTTAAAAGCATGTGCGTATTAAAAAATAATTACTACTTGCTTTAACGGTGAAGGAAAACATCATAAGGAAACCTGCATGCCTGAACTTTTCGAAGGTGTGTGAAGTTCGCCAACCCGCAGCCAGCGTGGTGAACTATGGCCTAAACCCTTCCAGTATGAGAGGAGGCCCGTGCCCAACGGTGGGACAGTTTCTTAACAGGGCTAATATTGATGGTGATAGGCAGCACTAGCGGGCTACTTACATACATTATGGCATTAAAATCAATGGCTAGATTATTTTACCATAAAAACGAGAATGCCTCATGATAACGAGATCAATATAAAGTATTTTTAATCTTTCTTTCTCTCAGTTATATCACTGGCATAACGACTTAAAAAACTTATATATTCATGCTTCATGTAAAATCTTACAAATAATACACAAGCCAAGCAGATGTAAAGACAATATGTAAATATATTCACAATCTTTGTTCGAAACTCCATTCGTACTTTATTATCATGGAAAAGACATTGTATATCCATGGAGTTATTGTTAAAAGGGAAACTTTAACAATTTCTCTTTAGACATACTCAATTGAAACTTTTTATTGCGCTTTGTGTAAGTTGAAATATACGTACAATATATTCACACCGTCACGCCCATATTCCCCAAGCGGGGGTGGCAGAGGTGTACTGAGTACACCCACGTTTCGCCGACGATGTTAAGTCCCATGTAATAGGGGGCGAGCCTATTGCCATATACCGGGTACAATTCCAGACTCCGGACTCATACTGGGAATTTTTCGTTAGAAAAACTACATTTGTCCGACCTAGGATTTGAACCCAGGACCTCGTGATCACAAAGCGACGTGCTTTGCCACCAGACCAACGAGGCAGTCTAGTAACAATATATTGTTACTAGAATTGTCATGAAACATACTTTGATACTTCAACTCTTTGTTTTCGGTTCTCTAATGTACTATGATATAATACACATAATAAAATCTGTATGTAAATTTTGCCGCGTTGGTCTAGTGGTAAAGCGCATCGCTTGATAATTACGAGGTCCGGGGTTCAAATCCTAGTTCGGACAAATGAAGTTTTTCTAACGAAAACTTCTCAGTACGAGTTCGGAGTCTGGAATTGTGCCCGGTGTATGGCAATAGGCTCGCCCCCTATTACATAGGACCTAACATCGTCGGCGAAAAGTGGGTGTACTCAGTACACCTCTGCCACCCCTGCTTAGGGAATATAGGCGTGACGGTGTGTATTTAAAATTTTATTGATTTTAACGCTATATGGCTAGATAGGAAAGAACCTGTTGGAACTTTGTACTATCTGCCTACCCGCAAGGAATCTGATGTGATGATATAGATAGATAGGTATGATGATCTATATTAAAATCAAGATAGTTAACAACATCACTTTGTAACTTCAATACAATATGACAGACCATTATGAAACATTGTAGGGTTGACCGTATAATAATATATTTTAGAATGCAAAAGTATGTTACAAAGGTAAGTTACATTTTTATGATCAAATCTATATATTAATACGTGAAGCAAAAACTTTGTACACATTTTTACGAAAATTGCGCAGACGGAGGAGAATGAAATTTCCCACACCCATAGTTTATATAGAGAAGGAGTGCAGAATGCTAATATTTTTTTTTAAATTATTCATAAAACATACATTAAATCAATACAAAAAACATTACACACCGTCCGCACAATTTTCGTGAGCGGCCACTAGTATATATGACCACTAAAAAAATATTAGCATTCTGCACTCCTTCTCTATATAAACTATAAGTTTGGGAAATTTCATACTCCTCTGTCCGCGCAATTTTCGTCAAAATGTGTACAAAGTTTTTATCCTTTTCAGAAACACCAAAAGCATTGAAATATCCACATCATCGCAAAAAATAACTACGTTTAAATGTATCACGTAAAGTACTACGGATTCCGAACGTTATCTGCGCGTATTATACGACTGGCTTTTATGGAACTGCGTTTTTTTTGTCGCATCCAGTAATTGCATTTTTGTGTACACCAGGATTTCCCATTCGTCGTCTAGGATTAGCGGATATAGCTGAAAATATGAGTGTCTTTTAGAGATAGCTGTAGGTCAGCGGGCGAAGTGGTGCCGCTTTTATCCACCGAAAAAGCCCTGGCTTTTAATACGGCATTAGTGGGCTACGATTGTTTGAAATTGTCTTCATAATTCAGTTGGGTCGCCCTTTTCCATAACTCAGCGGTAATGTATTGGAGTATGACGGCCGCCGCGGCGGGAATATTATTTTTATTGTAACCTGTTATAAGCTTAGCCCAAGAAGTTATTGCAATATTTTCGTTTTCGGTCCAAGTGATCATGTTTTAGGATTTCTAAAACATATCATGAGCAGCTAAGAGGTCTGTAATTTTTGTTTTGTTGTTTATTGAGAGATTTACACAAATACATATAGGTAGTTAATATAATTTATTATTTTCAAATAAAATTAAACTGTCTCGTTGGTCTAGTGGCAAAGCGCAACTCTTAGTGATCACGAGGTCTTGGGTTCAAATACTAGGTCGGACAAATGACGGTTTTTTAACGAAAAACTTCCCAGTAAGAGTCCGATATCCGAATTGTAACCGTTATATAGCAATAGGATCGCTCCCTATTACTCATGGGCGAAAAGTGGGTGTACTCAGTACATCTCTGCACACCCCGCTTAGGGTATATAGGCGTGACGGTGTTTGTTTTATTTTATTTTTATGAAATTAAATATATATATATATATATACCCATTTCAACGGCCACGGTGTTTTTTGCGGTCAGGAATACTATGGCAGTTACAAAAAATGTTTGTGTGATACTTGTATAGCCTTCTCTTACAAATACTTTCTTCACCACGCGGAACCAGTACGGATGCAGGTTTGTGACCACCTGCTGTTGGAACTTATCAAGCCGCCTATAAGGCATCCGACTAAGCTTAATGTCTACCATATTAAGTGGCAGCCGAGACCAACGACTTAAAGTGTTTTCCGAAGCATAGGGATGTTCAAATCTGATTTTTTTTTTTTTTTAAACGTAGCCCCACCAGGATTTATTCCTGTGTTGTGGGTGCGTTTACAAACTTGAAAATTCACATACACAAATACCCAGACCGGAACAAATAATTGTGGATCACACAAAGATTTGTCCCGTGCGGGACTCGAACCCGCGACTATTAGACGCAGTGGGCAGAGCGGCTTAAGCTCTTAACCACTGCGCTAAATCGTCCGTCAAATATCATAAGTGGTCATTTATCTTAGACAAAGCAAGTAAAAAACCGGTTTAAATACAGACTTAAGGCAGCATTCTACTATATTTTCGCTACATTCCACATAGCGATTTGGTTTAGCATAGCGTAAGATGAAATAAAACTATTTTTTCGGATTTTATCGCGGTTTATTTTGATTTTTAAGTTCCCGACGTTTCGAGTGCTTTGCAGCACCCATGGTCACGGGAAGGACTGAGGTGTTAGACGTCCAAAAGGCATAGTTGTTCCGGGGTACCCTCAAACTTCTTAATTATTTTTGTTTTTGTTGGTCCGATCTACGCAGAATGAGCTCACGGTGTCTTGAGGTCTTGCAGTGTTATGCTTGGTTTTAGATTTGATTATATTAATTACTGGATCCCAAGACGATGGAAGCACCCAGCCATCTTCTCTATTGAAATTAGGATGTTTTTTAATTTCAATAGCCTCGCGAACCATCCTTGGTAGGAATCGGTGTTCTTTCACGAGGATTTGTGGTCTATCAAATCTGATGTTATGGCGGGTGCGGTCAAGGACATGTTCACAGACTGCAGACTTCTTTGAGCGACGGTGCTTTAGGTCAGCTATGTGTTCTTTAACCCGAGTTTTTACTGGTCTTTTTGTTTGTCCTATGTAAGAGAGACCACATTCACAATCAAGCTTGTATACTCCTGCATCTTGAAGAGGGATGTGACACTTGACAGATGGTAAAAACTGACTGATCTTCTTTGGCGGCTTATAAAATGTTTTAATTGAAGCACGCTTCAAGATGTAGCCAATCTTGTCTGTGACTCCTCTTATGTAAGGTAGTACAGCAGGGAGACGCTCGACTGTGGCTGGTTTCACTCGGTCACTGTGACGTTGGCGTGGGACTCGAAGCTTATTGTCGTGCAGGACTTGCTTGACATGTTGAAGCTCGGCAGCCAGATGTTTCTTGTCACAGATCCCTTGTGCTCTCTGAAACAAAGATTTACCCACAGTAGCTAACTGCGATGGATGGTGGTGAGATTCACCGTTTAAGTACCTATCAGTATGGGTCTTTTTTCTATAAACCGTATGGCTTAAGGTGTTGTTGGGGTTACGGATTACTGAAACATCTAGGAAAGCTAGGGAATTGTTTGCCTCCAACTCCATTGTAAACTGAATTTTAGGGTTAATGGAGTTAAGATGATTAAGGAATACATTAATTTTGTCAGATGGTAATATTGTGAAAGTATCATCTACGTACCGCTTGTAGAAACTTGGCTTTACAGGTGAGGTACGAAGGGCTGTCTCCTCAAAGTCTTCCATGAATATATCGGCAACAATGGGAGATACAGGGGAGCCCATCGCCACACCATCTACTTGCTTGTAGAACTGCTCCTTCCACAGTAGGTAGCCAGATGTAAGGCAGTGTCTCAATAGTTCTGAGTATTCCGCTGGCATGTTGTTCTCCGCTAGTTTCCTTTCTACAATTTCGACACAGTCTTGTACAGGTAAGCATGTGAATAGTGACTGGACATCGAAACTGACCATAGTTTCATTGTCAGTGAGATGTAGATTTTTGATCTCACTAACAAAATGGTATGAATCCTTAACATGTGCTCTTGTGTGTCCTCTGAGTGGCGAGAGCACTTTCGCTACGTGCTGAGCCAATCTGTAGGTTGGTGTGTCGATTTGGCTAACAATTGGACGTAGGGGAGCATTCGGTTTATGAATTTTTGGGAGCCCATACAACTGTGGTGGTTTTGCGCACGAAGGTATTAGTGATTTGACGTCCAGATTCAATGTTTCGGAGTGTTTCTTTACTAAATCTCTTACATAGGACAAACAAAAAGACCAGTAAAAACTCGGGTTAAAGAACACATAGCTGACCTAAAGCACCGTCGCTCAAAGAAGTCTGCAGTCTGTGAACATGTCCTTGACCGCACCCGCCATAACATCAGATTTGATAGACCACAAATCCTCGTGAAAGAACACCGATTCCTACCAAGGATGGTTCGCGAGGCTATTGAAATTAAAAAACATCCTAATTTCAATAGAGAAGATGGCTGGGTGCTTCCATCGTCTTGGGATCCAGTAATTAATATAATCAAATCTAAAACCAAGCATAACACTGCAAGACCTCAAGACACCGTGAGCTCATTCTGCGTAGATCGGACCAACAAAAACAAAAATAATTAAGAAGTTTGAGGGTACCCCGGAACAACTATGCCTTTTGGACGTCTAACACCTCAGTCCTTCCCGTGACCATGGGTGCTGCAAAGCACTCGAAACGTCGGGAACTTAAAAATCAAAATAAACCGCGATAAAATCCGAAAAAATAGTTTTATTTCATGTGTAATATTCGCGTAAATCTAAGAACTCAGTATGTGAACCAGTACGGACTGGAAATCGCAAATAAAATACGCCGGTTAGAAGATCTCAAGACTAAGCGCGCAAGATTTACAACATCCCTAAATTTCTTGAAGAGATGCAGAGACCACAATCTCATTCCTACGTGTGTCAAGATATCCACCAAGAAAGGCATACGAGGAAGCGCTAAGATCCTAAACCAGGCAAGTAAAAAGTTGTTACGAACGGTGATTCATCAAACGCGTTCCGATCTACACCACCTCAGCAGAAATATAGAGATTTCATCCAATAAATTAAAGACAGTGTTAACTACATTTGATTTTAATAAATGCATTGATACTTTAAATAAGCGTGAAACATCTAAATATAATGAATGCAAAAATAAACACATAATAAAATATAATAAATTAACAACTAAATCAAATGTCAAGAACAAATCATTACGGTGTAACGAAACGCAACCGTGCACCATAGACAACGAATCACGCGCAGTCATCAATCTGTCAAAACAAACATTGGATGAAAACATCGTAAAAGTCCTATCTAAAGGTTTAAATTATGCTGTAACACCTCGAAGGATACCATATGAGGAAATTATCAGCGCCGTTGAAGACGTCCTATCCAAAAATAGTATAGGGAGGGAAGATTCGGAGGCAATACGTCAGGATGTCTCATCCATGTTACGTCGAAGTTCAGTGCCCAAACTAAATCTTCCTAAAAATCAATATTTAGCGTTGAAAACCTTACGCAATAGGAAGGATATCACTATTCTCCGCGCGGATAAAGGTAATGCTACGGTCATAATGGATACGTCAGATTACAATGTCAAAATACAAGAACTTTTATCGGATGCAAACACATACAAAAAGGTCAAGACAGACCCAACCACCAGTATATTAAAACAATCTAATGATTTAATAAAGAAACACTCCGAAACATTGAATCTGGACGTCAAATCACTAATACCTTCGTGCGCAAAACCACCACAGTTGTATGGGCTCCCAAAAATTCATAAACCGAATGCTCCCCTACGTCCAATTGTTAGCCAAATCGACACACCAACCTACAGATTGGCTCAGCACGTAGCGAAAGTGCTCTCGCCACTCAGAGGACACACAAGAGCACATGTTAAGGATTCATACCATTTTGTTAGTGAGATCAAAAATCTACATCTCACTGACAATGAAACTATGGTCAGTTTCGATGTCCAGTCACTATTCACATGCTTACCTGTACAAGACTGTGTCGAAATTGTAGAAAGGAAACTAGCGGAGAACAACATGCCAGCGGAATACTCAGAACTATTGAGACACTGCCTTACATCTGGCTACCTACTGTGGAAGGAGCAGTTCTACAAGCAAGTAGATGGTGTGGCGATGGGCTCCCCTGTATCTCCCATTGTTGCCGATATATTCATGGAAGACTTTGAGGAGACAGCCCTTCGTACCTCACCTGTAAAGCCAAGTTTCTACAAGCGGTACGTAGATGATACTTTCACAATATTACCATCTGACAAAATTAATGTATTCCTTAATCATCTTAACTCCATTAACCCTAAAATTCAGTTTACAATGGAGTTGGAGGCAAACAATTCCCTAGCTTTCCTAGATGTTTCAGTAATCCGTAACCCCAACAACACCTTAAGCCATACGGTTTATAGAAAAAAGACCCATACTGATAGGTACTTAAACGGTGAATCTCACCACCATCCATCGCAGTTAGCTACTGTGGGTAAATCTTTGTTTCAGAGAGCACAAGGGATCTGTGACAAGAAACATCTGGCTGCCGAGCTTCAACATGTCAAGCAAGTCCTGCACGACAATAAGCTTCGAGTCCCACGCCAACGTCACAGTGACCGAGTGAAACCAGCCACAGTCGAGCGTCTCCCTGCTGTACTACCTTACATAAGAGGAGTCACAGACAAGATTGGCTACATCTTGAAGCGTGCTTCAATTAAAACATTTTATAAGCCGCCAAAGAAGATCAGTCAGTTTTTACCATCTGTCAAGTGTCACATCCCTCTTCAAGATGCAGGAGTATACAAGCTTGATTGTGAATGTGGTCTCTCTTACATAGGACAAACAAAAAGACCAGTAAAAACTCGGGTTAAAGAACACATAGCTGACCTAAAGCACCGTCGCTCAAAGAAGTCTGCAGTCTGTGAACATGTCCTTGACCGCACCCGCCATAACATCAGATTTGATAGACCACAAATCCTCGTGAAAGAACACCGATTCCTACCAAGGATGGTTCGCGAGGCTATTGAAATTAAAAAACATCCTAATTTCAATAGAGAAGATGGCTGGGTGCTTCCATCGTCTTGGGATCCAGTAATTAATATAATCAAATCTAAAACCAAGCATAACACTGCAAGACCTCAAGACACCGTGAGCTCATTCTGCGTAGATCGGACCAACAAAAACAAAAATAATTAAGAAGTTTGAGGGTACCCCGGAACAACTATGCCTTTTGGACGTCTAACACCTCAGTCCTTCCCGTGACCATGGGTGCTGCAAAGCACTCGAAACGTCGGGAACTTAAAAATCAAAATAAACCGCGATAAAATCCGAAAAAATAGTTTTATTTCATGTGTAATATTCGCGTAAATCTAAGAACTCAGTATGTGAACCAGTACGGACTGGAAATCGCAAATAAAATACGCCGGTTAGAAGATCTCAAGACTAAGCGCGCAAGATTTACAACATCCCTAAATTTCTTGAAGAGATGCAGAGACCACAATCTCATTCCTACGTGTGTCAAGATATCCACCAAGAAAGGCATACGAGGAAGCGCTAAGATCCTAAACCAGGCAAGTAAAAAGTTGTTACGAACGGTGATTCATCAAACGCGTTCCGATCTACACCACCTCAGCAGAAATATAGAGATTTCATCCAATAAATTAAAGACAGTGTTAACTACATTTGATTTTAATAAATGCATTGATACTTTAAATAAGCGTGAAACATCTAAATATAATGAATGCAAAAATAAACACATAATAAAATATAATAAATTAACAACTAAATCAAATGTCAAGAACAAATCATTACGGTGTAACGAAACGCAACCGTGCACCATAGACAACGAATCACGCGCAGTCATCAATCTGTCAAAACAAACATTGGATGAAAACATCGTAAAAGTCCTATCTAAAGGTTTAAATTATGCTGTAACACCTCGAAGGATACCATATGAGGAAATTATCAGCGCCGTTGAAGACGTCCTATCCAAAAATAGTATAGGGAGGGAAGATTCGGAGGCAATACGTCAGGATGTCTCATCCATGTTACGTCGAAGTTCAGTGCCCAAACTAAATCTTCCTAAAAATCAATATTTAGCGTTGAAAACCTTACGCAATAGGAAGGATATCACTATTCTCCGCGCGGATAAAGGTAATGCTACGGTCATAATGGATACGTCAGATTACAATGTCAAAATACAAGAACTTTTATCGGATGCAAACACATACAAAAAGGTCAAGACAGACCCAACCACCAGTATATTAAAACAATCTAATGATTTAATAAAGAAACACTCCGAAACATTGAATCTGGACGTCAAATCACTAATACCTTCGTGCGCAAAACCACCACAGTTGTATGGGCTCCCAAAAATTCATAAACCGAATGCTCCCCTACGTCCAATTGTTAGCCAAATCGACACACCAACCTACAGATTGGCTCAGCACGTAGCGAAAGTGCTCTCGCCACTCAGAGGACACACAAGAGCACATGTTAAGGATTCATACCATTTTGTTAGTGAGATCAAAAATCTACATCTCACTGACAATGAAACTATGGTCAGTTTCGATGTCCAGTCACTATTCACATGCTTACCTGTACAAGACTGTGTCGAAATTGTAGAAAGGAAACTAGCGGAGAACAACATGCCAGCGGAATACTCAGAACTATTGAGACACTGCCTTACATCTGGCTACCTACTGTGGAAGGAGCAGTTCTACAAGCAAGTAGATGGTGTGGCGATGGGCTCCCCTGTATCTCCCATTGTTGCCGATATATTCATGGAAGACTTTGAGGAGACAGCCCTTCGTACCTCACCTGTAAAGCCAAGTTTCTACAAGCGGTACGTAGATGATACTTTCACAATATTACCATCTGACAAAATTAATGTATTCCTTAATCATCTTAACTCCATTAACCCTAAAATTCAGTTTACAATGGAGTTGGAGGCAAACAATTCCCTAGCTTTCCTAGATGTTTCAGTAATCCGTAACCCCAACAACACCTTAAGCCATACGGTTTATAGAAAAAAGACCCATACTGATAGGTACTTAAACGGTGAATCTCACCACCATCCATCGCAGTTAGCTACTGTGGGTAAATCTTTGTTTCAGAGAGCACAAGGGATCTGTGACAAGAAACATCTGGCTGCCGAGCTTCAACATGTCAAGCAAGTCCTGCACGACAATAAGCTTCGAGTCCCACGCCAACGTCACAGTGACCGAGTGAAACCAGCCACAGTCGAGCGTCTCCCTGCTGTACTACCTTACATAAGAGGAGTCACAGACAAGATTGGCTACATCTTGAAGCGTGCTTCAATTAAAACATTTTATAAGCCGCCAAAGAAGATCAGTCAGTTTTTACCATCTGTCAAGTGTCACATCCCTCTTCAAGATGCAGGAGTATACAAGCTTGATTGTGAATGTGGTCTCTCTTACATAGGACAAACAAAAAGACCAGTAAAAACTCGGGTTAAAGAACACATAGCTGACCTAAAGCACCGTCGCTCAAAGAAGTCTGCAGTCTGTGAACATGTCCTTGACCGCACCCGCCATAACATCAGATTTGATAGACCACAAATCCTCGTGAAAGAACACCGATTCCTACCAAGGATGGTTCGCGAGGCTATTGAAATTAAAAAACATCCTAATTTCAATAGAGAAGATGGCTGGGTGCTTCCATCGTCTTGGGATCCAGTAATTAATATAATCAAATCTAAAACCAAGCATAACACTGCAAGACCTCAAGACACCGTGAGCTCATTCTGCGTAGATCGGACCAACAAAAACAAAAATAATTAAGAAGTTTGAGGGTACCCCGGAACAACTATGCCTTTTGGACGTCTAACACCTCAGTCCTTCCCGTGACCATGGGTGCTGCAAAGCACTCGAAACGTCGGGAACTTAAAAATCAAAATAAACCGCGATAAAATCCGAAAAAATAGTTTTATTTCATGTGTAATATTCGCGTAAATCTAAGAACTCAGTATGTGAACCAGTACGGACTGGAAATCGCAAATAAAATACGCCGGTTAGAAGATCTCAAGACTAAGCGCGCAAGATTTACAACATCCCTAAATTTCTTGAAGAGATGCAGAGACCACAATCTCATTCCTACGTGTGTCAAGATATCCACCAAGAAAGGCATACGAGGAAGCGCTAAGATCCTAAACCAGGCAAGTAAAAAGTTGTTACGAACGGTGATTCATCAAACGCGTTCCGATCTACACCACCTCAGCAGAAATATAGAGATTTCATCCAATAAATTAAAGACAGTGTTAACTACATTTGATTTTAATAAATGCATTGATACTTTAAATAAGCGTGAAACATCTAAATATAATGAATGCAAAAATAAACACATAATAAAATATAATAAATTAACAACTAAATCAAATGTCAAGAACAAATCATTACGGTGTAACGAAACGCAACCGTGCACCATAGACAACGAATCACGCGCAGTCATCAATCTGTCAAAACAAACATTGGATGAAAACATCGTAAAAGTCCTATCTAAAGGTTTAAATTATGCTGTAACACCTCGAAGGATACCATATGAGGAAATTATCAGCGCCGTTGAAGACGTCCTATCCAAAAATAGTATAGGGAGGGAAGATTCGGAGGCAATACGTCAGGATGTCTCATCCATGTTACGTCGAAGTTCAGTGCCCAAACTAAATCTTCCTAAAAATCAATATTTAGCGTTGAAAACCTTACGCAATAGGAAGGATATCACTATTCTCCGCGCGGATAAAGGTAATGCTACGGTCATAATGGATACGTCAGATTACAATGTCAAAATACAAGAACTTTTATCGGATGCAAACACATACAAAAAGGTCAAGACAGACCCAACCACCAGTATATTAAAACAATCTAATGATTTAATAAAGAAACACTCCGAAACATTGAATCTGGACGTCAAATCACTAATACCTTCGTGCGCAAAACCACCACAGTTGTATGGGCTCCCAAAAATTCATAAACCGAATGCTCCCCTACGTCCAATTGTTAGCCAAATCGACACACCAACCTACAGATTGGCTCAGCACGTAGCGAAAGTGCTCTCGCCACTCAGAGGACACACAAGAGCACATGTTAAGGATTCATACCATTTTGTTAGTGAGATCAAAAATCTACATCTCACTGACAATGAAACTATGGTCAGTTTCGATGTCCAGTCACTATTCACATGCTTACCTGTACAAGACTGTGTCGAAATTGTAGAAAGGAAACTAGCGGAGAACAACATGCCAGCGGAATACTCAGAACTATTGAGACACTGCCTTACATCTGGCTACCTACTGTGGAAGGAGCAGTTCTACAAGCAAGTAGATGGTGTGGCGATGGGCTCCCCTGTATCTCCCATTGTTGCCGATATATTCATGGAAGACTTTGAGGAGACAGCCCTTCGTACCTCACCTGTAAAGCCAAGTTTCTACAAGCGGTACGTAGATGATACTTTCACAATATTACCATCTGACAAAATTAATGTATTCCTTAATCATCTTAACTCCATTAACCCTAAAATTCAGTTTACAATGGAGTTGGAGGCAAACAATTCCCTAGCTTTCCTAGATGTTTCAGTAATCCGTAACCCCAACAACACCTTAAGCCATACGGTTTATAGAAAAAAGACCCATACTGATAGGTACTTAAACGGTGAATCTCACCACCATCCATCGCAGTTAGCTACTGTGGGTAAATCTTTGTTTCAGAGAGCACAAGGGATCTGTGACAAGAAACATCTGGCTGCCGAGCTTCAACATGTCAAGCAAGTCCTGCACGACAATAAGCTTCGAGTCCCACGCCAACGTCACAGTGACCGAGTGAAACCAGCCACAGTCGAGCGTCTCCCTGCTGTACTACCTTACATAAGAGGAGTCACAGACAAGATTGGCTACATCTTGAAGCGTGCTTCAATTAAAACATTTTATAAGCCGCCAAAGAAGATCAGTCAGTTTTTACCATCTGTCAAGTGTCACATCCCTCTTCAAGATGCAGGAGTATACAAGCTTGATTGTGAATGTGGTCTCTCTTACATAGGACAAACAAAAAGACCAGTAAAAACTCGGGTTAAAGAACACATAGCTGACCTAAAGCACCGTCGCTCAAAGAAGTCTGCAGTCTGTGAACATGTCCTTGACCGCACCCGCCATAACATCAGATTTGATAGACCACAAATCCTCGTGAAAGAACACCGATTCCTACCAAGGATGGTTCGCGAGGCTATTGAAATTAAAAAACATCCTAATTTCAATAGAGAAGATGGCTGGGTGCTTCCATCGTCTTGGGATCCAGTAATTAATATAATCAAATCTAAAACCAAGCATAACACTGCAAGACCTCAAGACACCGTGAGCTCATTCTGCGTAGATCGGACCAACAAAAACAAAAATAATTAAGAAGTTTGAGGGTACCCCGGAACAACTATGCCTTTTGGACGTCTAACACCTCAGTCCTTCCCGTGACCATGGGTGCTGCAAAGCACTCGAAACGTCGGGAACTTAAAAATCAAAATAAACCGCGATAAAATCCGAAAAAATAGTTTTATTTCATGTGTAATATTCGCGTAAATCTAAGAACTCAGTATGTGAACCAGTACGGACTGGAAATCGCAAATAAAATACGCCGGTTAGAAGATCTCAAGACTAAGCGCGCAAGATTTACAACATCCCTAAATTTCTTGAAGAGATGCAGAGACCACAATCTCATTCCTACGTGTGTCAAGATATCCACCAAGAAAGGCATACGAGGAAGCGCTAAGATCCTAAACCAGGCAAGTAAAAAGTTGTTACGAACGGTGATTCATCAAACGCGTTCCGATCTACACCACCTCAGCAGAAATATAGAGATTTCATCCAATAAATTAAAGACAGTGTTAACTACATTTGATTTTAATAAATGCATTGATACTTTAAATAAGCGTGAAACATCTAAATATAATGAATGCAAAAATAAACACATAATAAAATATAATAAATTAACAACTAAATCAAATGTCAAGAACAAATCATTACGGTGTAACGAAACGCAACCGTGCACCATAGACAACGAATCACGCGCAGTCATCAATCTGTCAAAACAAACATTGGATGAAAACATCGTAAAAGTCCTATCTAAAGGTTTAAATTATGCTGTAACACCTCGAAGGATACCATATGAGGAAATTATCAGCGCCGTTGAAGACGTCCTATCCAAAAATAGTATAGGGAGGGAAGATTCGGAGGCAATACGTCAGGATGTCTCATCCATGTTACGTCGAAGTTCAGTGCCCAAACTAAATCTTCCTAAAAATCAATATTTAGCGTTGAAAACCTTACGCAATAGGAAGGATATCACTATTCTCCGCGCGGATAAAGGTAATGCTACGGTCATAATGGATACGTCAGATTACAATGTCAAAATACAAGAACTTTTATCGGATGCAAACACATACAAAAAGGTCAAGACAGACCCAACCACCAGTATATTAAAACAATCTAATGATTTAATAAAGAAACACTCCGAAACATTGAATCTGGACGTCAAATCACTAATACCTTCGTGCGCAAAACCACCACAGTTGTATGGGCTCCCAAAAATTCATAAACCGAATGCTCCCCTACGTCCAATTGTTAGCCAAATCGACACACCAACCTACAGATTGGCTCAGCACGTAGCGAAAGTGCTCTCGCCACTCAGAGGACACACAAGAGCACATGTTAAGGATTCATACCATTTTGTTAGTGAGATCAAAAATCTACATCTCACTGACAATGAAACTATGGTCAGTTTCGATGTCCAGTCACTATTCACATGCTTACCTGTACAAGACTGTGTCGAAATTGTAGAAAGGAAACTAGCGGAGAACAACATGCCAGCGGAATACTCAGAACTATTGAGACACTGCCTTACATCTGGCTACCTACTGTGGAAGGAGCAGTTCTACAAGCAAGTAGATGGTGTGGCGATGGGCTCCCCTGTATCTCCCATTGTTGCCGATATATTCATGGAAGACTTTGAGGAGACAGCCCTTCGTACCTCACCTGTAAAGCCAAGTTTCTACAAGCGGTACGTAGATGATACTTTCACAATATTACCATCTGACAAAATTAATGTATTCCTTAATCATCTTAACTCCATTAACCCTAAAATTCAGTTTACAATGGAGTTGGAGGCAAACAATTCCCTAGCTTTCCTAGATGTTTCAGTAATCCGTAACCCCAACAACACCTTAAGCCATACGGTTTATAGAAAAAAGACCCATACTGATAGGTACTTAAACGGTGAATCTCACCACCATCCATCGCAGTTAGCTACTGTGGGTAAATCTTTGTTTCAGAGAGCACAAGGGATCTGTGACAAGAAACATCTGGCTGACGAGCTTCAACATGTCAAGCAAGTCCTGCACGACAATAAGCTTCGAGTCCCACGCCAACGTCACAGTGACCGAGTGAAACCAGCCACAGTCGAGCGTCTCCCTGCTGTACTACCTTACATAAGAGGAGTCACAGACAAGATTGGCTACATCTTGAAGCGTGCTTCAATTAAAACATTTTATAAGCCGCCAAAGAAGATCAGTCAGTTTTTACCATCTGTCAAGTGTCACATCCCTCTTCAAGATGCAGGAGTATACAAGCTTGATTGTGAATGTGGTCTCTCTTACATAGGACAAACAAAAAGACCAGTAAAAACTCGGGTTAAAGAACACATAGCTGACCTAAAGCACCGTCGCTCAAAGAAGTCTGCAGTCTGTGAACATGTCCTTGACCGCACCCGCCATAACATCAGATTTGATAGACCACAAATCCTCGTGAAAGAACACCGATTCCTACCAAGGATGGTTCGCGAGGCTATTGAAATTAAAAAACATCCTAATTTCAATAGAGAAGATGGCTGGGTGCTTCCATCGTCTTGGGATCCAGTAATTAATATAATCAAATCTAAAACCAAGCATAACACTGCAAGACCTCAAGACACCGTGAGCTCATTCTGCGTAGATCGGACCAACAAAAACAAAAATAATTAAGAAGTTTGAGGGTACCCCGGAACAACTATGCCTTTTGGACGTCTAACACCTCAGTCCTTCCCGTGACCATGGGTGCTGCAAAGCACTCGAAACGTCGGGAACTTAAAAATCAAAATAAACCGCGATAAAATCCGGAAAAAAATAGTTTTATTTCATGTGTAATATTCGCGTAAATCTAAGAACTCAGTATAGCGTAAGATTTTTTAGTATCCATAGTGCTTTTTGACTGTGCTTATTCTAGTTGTAGTCTCCTCTTCTATAGGTGATCTGCCAATTTTTTGTGACTCTCGCTTTGCTAAGGAGGGAAGTGGAATTTTATGTTTTCCTACTCCTCCTGTTTTTTATTTCTTTCTAATTAAATTTGTTGCGGGTTCCGAGACCATTAAAGCGTTCCCTGAAACGCCCCAAGGCGCAAACCTTGGTGTCATCTAAGGAGACTATTGTGAATCCTGGCTTTCAGAGTTACAGTAGTGGGAATGTGTGGTGGGCTTAGTCCCAAAAAATAGCCATTTGGTGACGCTGCGATTATATCAATCACCGTATATAAACGCCGCGTCGCCAAATTGCTATAAATGCTTTCTATAAGCAAATTGCTCTTTCTATATTTGGCAAAGAGCGCGTATGGGTAAGTCAACTAACCCTGTTATATGAAAATGAACATCATCCACGAATTACGAATTGAAATTTCCATTCGACACTTATCCTAGTGACCCTATTGGAAAATAAAAAAAATACTTACAATCATCAAAGTTAGTATAATCTATGGGATCGAAACTCGGCCAGTCTTTTAACTTGATTTGTTTGATTCGACATGTCTTATAGAAAACATTTTTTTTTGTTTATGATTATTAAAAAAAAATATTTTACAACATGTTTGCGAATTCTAACTTAGCTGGAGCTGAGCAGCTGTTTTATCATGAAGATAATCCGAAATGATGTATTACTCTTTATTACACAGCTAACGGTACGCATATACGAAATTCTTGAATTTCGTTTCTCTGTATCGTCGGTATTAAGGGCGTTTGCGGTCACGATTTATTTATATCTTGACACTTGTTGATAGCCGACCGTCTGAGCTCTGATGTATCGGCGGAAAGATAAATTGTATTACTGTCGGGTGGTGAAAGAGTGTTATGACGGTGACCCCTAAATCGTATGGAACTTCGAATGAATGGAGACTTCCTGATGTAAAACGGATGAAGGACGGCTGGTTCCAGTTATTAACAGTTAAATCTACTCCGTCCACTGGATTGGGTAGTCGCGGATTCGATCTTCGCACGGAAGAATGTAACTTAAAGTCAAAAATCATTTATTTTTATAGGCCAATACAGTAGCACTCACAAAACGTCAAAATTATTAAATTTTTTACATCTTCTACCGGATTGGAACGCGGCCTCCACTGAGAAGATCCGGCGAGAAACTCAGCGAGTCTATTAATTTAATTTGTTTGGCCTTTCTGATAACCTTTATTTTTCTTTTTCAAAATTATGTTACATATAATTGATTAATGTTGCTGATTGTGGAGCTGCTCAAACCCAATCTGTTTTATCGTCAAGATAATCCGAAATTTCGTCTTAAAGAGTCTAGTTTTAATTGCCTTTTTAGACTTATTGATAGGCATGTTTCGGATATCTATGGGTAATTTGTTGTAGAAACGTATACATTGCCCCATGAAAGAATTATTAGTTCTATGGAGACGAGTAAAATATACAATAAGATCATCTTTGTTCCATGTTTTTACATGATGAATGACGCTGTATTTTTCAAAGTTACTGATGTTCTTTTTAACATATAGTAATGAAATTGATAAGTTTCAGTACAAGGCGGTTTATAAATACTCTGAAAATTTAACTTTTTTTTAAATAAAACGCTAGGAATTATTACAGTGTCGTGGTTGGGTAGCTTACAAACATAAAATTCACACGCACTAACACAAAGATTTGTCCTGTGCGGGAATCGAACCCGTGACTACTCAATCCAATGGTCGGAGCAACTCAAGCTCTTAACCTAACCGTCCGTCACTATATTATCTTCGATTTTATAAGAACCTATATTTTATTATAACAACGAGATGGTCAAAATATAACTATGAATGCAGGGCTGTACGCCGTACACTTCTGCCGCTTCGGCTTGGGAAGTATAGTTGTAACGGCATTATTTTAAAATATGCTTTATGGACTGCCTCGTTGGTCTAATGGCGAATCAATGCGATCACGAGGTCCTGGGTTCGAATCCTAGGTCAGACAAAAGTAGATTTTCTATCGAAAGACTCCCAGTATCAGTCCGGTGTCTGGAATTGTGCCCGGTATATGGCAATGGCTCGCCCCCTATTACATGGGATCAGAACATCAGCGAAAAGAGGATGTACACAGTACACCTCTGCCACCCCCTCTTGAGGAATATACGCGTGACGGTGTTTATATATGATTTATGTTGTAAATAGTAAATGTCAATTAGACGAAGCTTACAACTTTCCGGTTAATTATTTTGTGGCCTTATTAGGTATCGTACTGCTGAAAAAAGATCTTTACGGCTCAAGAAACTCTGATTTAGGGTTAGTTTAATAATTAAAACTAGCCTTAATAAAGTAGAGTGCTTTTTTTTCTTTTAGAAAATGCAGAACCTTAATTTGTAAGTATTTCACAGGCGGTATTAACAATAACTATATAAGCCCTGTTAAGGAACTGTCCCCTCGTTGGGCACGGGCCTCCTTTCAAACTGAGAGGGTTTGGGCCATAGTTCACCACGCTGGCCTAGTGCGGGTTGGCGAACTTCACACACCTTCAAGAAACTCTTAGGCGTGCAGGTTTCCTCACGATGTGTTCCTTCACCTTTAAAGCAAGCGATGATTAATTTATGTACGCACATGTTTTTCGAAGAGGCCGAGGCCTGGGTTTGAACCTGAGGTCTCTGATTTGCAGTATAACGGTCTAACCACTAGGCTGTCACTTCTATCACAGCCGGTATTATTGTGTTAAAATATTACTACAGACTTTACTAAAGTCTATGTGTTAAGAATTTGAGAAAGCCGTGCCCAAAGGGACAGTTTCTTAACAGGGCTAATATTATATTAAGATTATTTAGGTTTTAAGATAACATGGACTATTTTCATAAACAAATCCGCTCAGATAACCACAATTACTTGCTTAGTATGGGATTAAAAGATAAGCACGTGTATTATCAGCATGTTTATGTAATTACATCTACAGTGGCGTTAATTAAAATCCGCTGAGTGGCCATTTTTTAATTTAATTGCTCCAAACATGTGACAAAATCTTCTCTTAATAGCATATTAGTTGCGCCACGCGTACAACATACATAGTATATGTAAGTTGCGCGAAGTATTTAATGAAATAATACATTTAGAAAGTTGACTTTATTGTGTGATCCACAATTATTTGTTTCGGTCTGGGTATTTGCGTATGTGAATTTCCTTGTTTGTAAACACACCCATGACACAGGAATAAATCCTAATGCCCACACGCAACATTTTTTTTTTTGGGAAAATAAGAAAATAAATAAGAAAGCGAAACAGTTTATTTGTAACGATTATTACAACTTTACAAAATTAAAAAAAACACTTAGAAGAGTGAAAAAAATGAATATAGCCTTAAAAATCGGCTTCTACTCAACATTATACTAGTTATACCACCAGCGATGGTCTTCCGGGCGAGGGTTGTTTGTCTACGTATTTATGCGAATTTCATATTTGTAAACGACCCACGGCATATGAATTAATCCTAGCTTAGGGCAAGGTTTATTTTACAACATACAAGGGCTCGGCAACCACACACGAGTTGAATTTAACATAATACATATTCCCCATTACACCCTCTCATATACAAACCTGCAAAATACGCAAATATTAGCTCTCATAACACGGCACTGAAATTCCATTCACCATAATAATAACCCCGTAAATAGTTTAGTGACACACGGGTATATACTCGTATAAAAGTAAGTGAATTCCTGTGTCGTTGTGTAAAAATGTGAATACCAAGGCGGCGGGGCTGCCACATCAATGAATAATGCAAGGATTTACGAGATCACTAATGGTCTCAAACGATTGCTCTTGTTTTTACAATTTTACACTGTTTTATGGATGCAGTGTCAGTGTTAAACAGGTTTGATGGTGTTTGGAAATCTTATTAACACTGACATTAGTCTAGTGGCGAGTAATGCGTGTAGCGATCACGAGTGCGGTTCAAACCCTAGGTCGAACAAAAATATATGGAATTTGTCCATCGAATATTTTTTAATATTAGTCTGGAGTCTGGCATCGTGCCTGGTATAATGGCAAAAGCCCCGTATACAATAGTATACCTCTACCTCCACTGTTTAGATATTATAGATGTTACTTTAATATTGTATATATTTTATTTGTCCCGTTACTGTAATTTATCCTTGAACAAAAATAATGCACTTAATATTAGATATTTGCGAAAACGGCAACATTTTAAAAAATCAAGTATTCGTTCTTTTTTGGATCATATATAGATGTGAATCTGTATATTTTTAAGGTGTACTTCTGACTCGAATTTAAAGCATAATTATTTATCTATTTTATTGTAGGTATTTACATTGTAAATTATGTTAACTTATAATAAGAACACTCACTTAAAAGAAAAATAGAAAATAAAACAAAAAAATCCTTAATCAAAAAGACCGCATCCGCGTGGAATGGTGGCAAGAATGCTGGCTGCATTTCCTCGCTGAATAGACGGACAATTTTTTGAGCGAGGATTGAGCCAGTCCTCATGTCACACAAGCCTTTAGTTAAAAAAAATTTTAAAGCCGAACTAGGCATGTCGATTCAATAAAAGAAAATCGATCGCGTTTCGCGGTTAAATCGAAGATTAAAAAATCTATTCTCGATTAATCGATTTCAAGTCGATTCTTATATAATATAATTTGCCGGTTGAATGAGTGTTTTTGGAGTCCTTCCTTTTTATAATTTCTTGATACGTTCAATTTAAATTTTTGTAAAAAGACAACTGTCTTAAGAAAAAACTCATGTTTGGAACGTAGTATTTTTAACAATAAACGGGTTTTGTCATTATTTATATCCCTGATTTACACAACCTACTTTGTCAAATTTTCGATTACCACTTTTTTTATGATTGAATCGTGAATCGATCCGATTCGACGGCTTTCGGAATCAATCTGAATCGATTCAGTAGTTCAGATCGATCTAAAAAATCGATTACTAACTACAAAAACTCGATTTTTCGTTTAATCGATTTAAAATCGACATACCTAAGCCGAACTCCATGGGCCTAACGTTTCTACGGCAAACGGCACCAATATATAATTGTTGCTAATAGCAGCATAATTGCGCCGCTTGCCCAGGTCCGCTTTCTCACCCGCAGCTCTCGCCCTAGATATTGACTCCCTGAGAAGGGACGGAGCCTCCAGGCAGGAGCGAATGCCTCCAGGCATTGGCTCCGTCCGGGAGGCCCGCCCCTGTTCCCAAGGGATCAACGACATCCCATCGGGTATCTTGCCGTCATCACGAAAAATCCCCGCCGATTCTAAACCCAAAGGAACGTTGGTGGTAGCAAGAGTCCTTTGGATTGCCGGCAGTTTTGTGACAAGAGAGCTCGTGGAGTCCGGACCGATCCATCTCCGCTTCACACGGAAACCTGTGTTCTTTGCAAATCGGTGCCACGAAGCGAATACCCATTGCGATCCGAAAACTTTCACCGTCCACTGTTTATTGAATTACAACTATTACTAAATTGAAATCTCGCATATAAATAAACAGCAACATTTTCTACGACAGTTCGATACAAGTTAGACTTTACCTGAAACAAATAATTTTCCTAGGTCTCAACTAATGAATAAGTAATAACAAAACAAACTTTCTGTTTTTGATACTTAAGATTGTATATTTACTGTTAAAATAATTTATATTTGTCTCAAACAATACGTATACCAGACGTTGTAAAGCTTTCTCAAATCCATTTCTCCCGACGACAGATTTATTACGGACAAAGATTATGACGAAAATAAATCCTTCTATGAAATCCGGAAAGTGCAATCTTTCCTTAAAACTTTTCACTTTTCTCCAACTTAGAATTGGTTGTGATTTTTCAACTGGTCAACTACCGCAGTTTCTTTGGATTGGTCAGTTCGTACCAGCAGAGTGGGCACTGCAGGATAAATAATCAAAGCAGAGGGCTTAGCACGATAAATTTGATGTTAGCGTAACGCTAGCGAGTAATCATGCTGTCAAGTTCATGTTTATTAAATAAATTTGTAGTGTGACAATGATATCATATTAATTCGCTAGTGTGATGCTAACGCAAATCTTTGCGTGCTAAGCTCTCAGTTACCCGCACACATTGTGCCGTATTTGCGTTCACGTGTATGAAATAACGATCAAGTTCAAACAATCTGAATCCTTTTTTTATGAAGTCACGAGTGAATGAGTATTACAATTTTATACAAAACGCATGAATGCCTTTGTTTTACCGGAATATTTTTATACTGAACCGTATTTTAGAAAAGATTAAGGAAATGCAATGTCGGAGTAAGTAGACGAAGTCAAGTGTTGGTGTCTAGATGTGCGATAACTATTTCCTAAAATACTTTGTTAAATGTATATGATATGATACAAAATGATATGATAAACAATATGATAAAAAAATTGAAAGGAAAAAAGAGAAAGAGAATTAAATAAAAAAAGACAAGCCCGCTGAGTTCCTTCGCCGGATCTTCTCAGTGGAGGCCGCGTTCCGATCCGGTGGTAGATTTGTAGTTAATGTAGATTTAAAAAAAAATGTAAGTTGACTATTTGTAAGCGCCCCAGCAGGGCTTATACATAATAAATTATTTGGTTTGTGTTTGAGTATCTAATTTTACTTGATTTGTTTCATTAGACTATTGTGTGAAATCTTATTAATTTCTTTAAACTGTGTTGTATTAAGTGTAACCGATCTATGATCTAATCAGAGCAGAGGTAACCTCGAGCGGGGTCGAGATGCCATCTTGTCCACGGCAACCCGTGGAGACATGCAAAGGGAATATAAACAGTTAAGGACAGATGAGTACCTAATGGTGGCTGTGATTGGAAAATCTATGAAGGTTGATCGTAATGGATCATTGTAGAGAGTTTTATGGCGTGACTTTATTGGTGATGTGAACCCGCTGCTCTGTAACAATTGTTAAGTTAAAGTGAAACTTTGAAGTAATTATTACATTTTTTATTTACGGACGAACGATTTAGCGCAGTGGTCAAGAGCTTAAGCTGCTCCGCCCACTGTGTCTAATAGTCGCGGGTTCGGAATAAATCTTCGTGTGACCCACAATTATTTGTTTCGGTCTGGGTATTTGTGTAAGTGAATTTTCATGTTTGTAAACGCACGCACGCACGCACGTAAAAAGCACATAAAAAAAATACGTATGTAAGTGACGCTCAGTGTAAATCCATAATTAAATTGTGTAGAATGCTTGTTTTGTGATAGCACTTCACCCAAAGGCGCCCACTAGACCTGTGACCACTAATGATGATGTCAGGAGAATGGTTTATTCTCCGACATACATATTATGCAAGTATCTTAGAAGGGATTTGGCGTGATGATATAAATATTGGCCAAAGATTGATCCGGTGTTACGATATAAATCTATGTCGATTTATGCTTGATATTGATAGTTGGAGCTTATAGTTTGAAAAAGAAATATAAACACTGTCACCATAACTTCCCCAAGCTGGGGTGGCAAAGGTATAATGTGTACATCCACTTTTCGCCGACGATGTTATAATATTATAATATTAGCCCTGTTAAGGAACTCTCACACCGTTGGGCACGGGCCTCCTCTCAAACTGAGAGGGTTTAGGCCATAGTCCACCACGCTGGCCCAGTGCGGGTTGGCGAACTTCACACACCTTCGAGAAACTCTTAGGCATGCAGGTTTCCTCACGATGTTTTCCTTCACCGTTAAAGCAAGTGATAATTAATTTTTAATACGCCCATTCTTTCGAAAAGACAGAGGAGCGAGCCTGGGTTTGAACCCGAGACCTTTGACTTTGCAGTCCGATTGTCAGACGATGTTAGGTCGCATGTAATATAAAGCCTGTACCGGGCACCGGGACCCTAGAAATTTTTCTATTCTGACTTAGGACACGAACTCAGGACCTCATGATCATTAAGTGCATCATTCGCCAATAGACCAACGAGTTAGTTTGAAAACTTAGTCAATTTTAGGCTGATAATTTGACATGAAGCATAAGGTGCAAAAACCAGAAGGAAACTACGTATTAATATTTCCACCACCTCAGTTATTAAGTACACAAACACATAGGAGAAACTCCATTAATTAAACTCCGTCTGTGAATGTTTGCGACTAAGTGCTTTTTAAGTTAAAATTAAACATGAGAATAAGCGTAAAGTCGGAACGTAATCCAACACGAGCCGGTACGAGATAATTTTAACGTCAACCGTGCCATTGAACGCGGGCTTGTATTTAAACAAGCTGTGCTATCAACATAAACTGCAATGTATAATGTTTAATGTATATGCCCTTTTGAATGTACGACAACTGAAGAACTGGGTAGTCCTACTTCCTACTAACATTATAAATGTGAAAGTTTGTATGTTAAGATATTTGTAACTCAATCACGCAAAAACGGCTGAACAGATTTGGATGAAATTTGGCACACAGATAGGTTATTACCTGGATTAACAAATAGAATACTTTTTATCCCGGAAATATGTAAAGTTCTTGTCTAAAGTCAACGCGAAAGAAGTCGCAGGCAGAAACTAGTATTTTATAAACTTCTACATAGCAGTTACTAATACCTATTATTATTGTATAGGACTGAATAAAAAACGGCGTCAAAAGCGACTTCAGTTAAGCAAATTTTTTTTTAAAATGTGTGCGTGCGCGTCAGTGTGTGTGCTACAATTTATCTACCCTATTTATCTACTCTTTTTTGTGGTGTATACAAGGTGTAACAAAATAAACGCAAGACCTCATACACTCCGATTAGAGAATTGCTGCATAAATTCAAAACAAAACCAAATTTTCAAATTCAAAGGTATATATTTACCCTTTTTTAAAGCACTTTTATATTCCAATTAACAATGAAACTTGTAGTAGTTGAACTAGAAATATATTTTGAATCTTCTTCTTGCTATAAATCAAGAATAAACTTATTTTTTTATAGCGCCCTGAAGGAGTAAAAGCACTTTTTGCAAATTTAAAACAAATGTAAGATACATGAAAAATTGTTGAAACTAATTCAGTTACCGATTAAGAACAAACTACTTTCAGGTCTTGCGTTTATTATGTTACAGCTTGTATACTATATTGATTGAAATAGAATATTAAAAATTAAACATTACAAGAAAAAATTTGTACTTATGAATCTTCTAAGATAATAAATAATCGAACGCGACTACAATACAATATTTTCGCAGATCTTTTCAAATCCACTCCATTAAGTTAAGAGCTTAGGTGCACTTCAGATTGTGTAGAGCTCTCGGACAATAGCCATCACATTTTAGCTGTTCCATCCATTTATGATTTGAAAAACCGGTTCTGATCTTTAGTTTTCTTATGGAACGACGTTTTATTTATGCTTTAAGTTTTTTTTTAAATCAACAAAGGCTACTTGAAAACACTTACACATATCACCTTTTTTAAATCTACTACTGGATCAAACTTTGGTCTTTACAGAAAAAATACATCAAAAACTTTTTCTTATATTTTATTCGTATTGAAATATAATAATATTATTAGCCCTGTTAAGAAGCTGTCCCATCGTTGGGTGCGGGCCTCCTCTCAAACTGAGAGGGTTTAGGCCATAGTCCACCACGCTGGCCCATTGCGGGTTGGCGAACTTCATATACCTTCGAGATGCTCTTAGGCATGCAGGTTTTCTAACAATATTTTGCTTCACCGTTACAGCAAGTGATAGTTAATTATTATTATGCACATACTGTCAAAAATACAAAAGTGCGTGCCTGGATTTGAACCCGTGACTCTGATTTTGCAGTCCAACGTTCTAACCGCTAGGCTATCACTGCTCGTGCCGAAATAATTCTTTCTATTTGTAATCAATTTCTTATGATAATTTTACTACGCCAGTCACTTTCAGTACAAATCTTGGTGAAACTAACATCATATTAGTTTCGAATGGGGTTAATGCATGTTAAATTTATAACTATAACCGCATCCACAATACAAGAGTTATTCCCTTCTTTAGATTAGGTGGCTTTACAAATCTTATCTTTCTATGATCAGCCGACAAACGTCCACTGTATAGAGACCGGATCCACCATAAAGATCGCCACGACGACCGGCGGAAAAGAACATAAGTCATACTATCTTATAAACATTCGCTACGCTTCTTATACTGAATCCTAATAACTTCCAACTTATCTTAATGGCGTGGTTAATTGGCATCACAAACGAATGACAACTTCAAAGCACTAGCCTAAACAACTTCATTCCTAACACAAACGAAACCCCAGACAGGCAAAACAGTACACGTACATTTTAATAATAATTTAAGAGCATCTATAATGTATTTTGCGTTGTTCTGAAATGTTTAACAGGTTTCCTCGCGCGGAGTGTCGCTTCAAAGGCACTGGCTTTACAAATTAATTACTGGCTTAGAGCAAAACTGCTGCTTTGCAGTTTAATTCAGTTGCGAATGACCCTTGGCCCCGGCTCTGACCACTGCTTGTGACTTTATTAATAGTCCACATGTTATTCAAACTAAGTTGTATTGGAATGGTAAATAAAATTAGAGAGGAATGAGTTGTTTAGTTAAAATGCACTAAAAGTACTGTTGAGTTGCTAATTTATTATTTCCGCCATGAGACGTATGCGTTATATAAGACCAACTTTAGTAATTTTTTGCATGTGTAAATCTATTATCATTTTAGTCTTAATGGCGGAAATAATTTTGATAAGTATGTATCTATCCCATATAAAAGACAGAGAATACAGAGTACAAACAGGATTTTACCTTAAACACCTCCGGAGCTTCCTTCAATCTCATAGTTCGTCTCATACACACTCGCCGGTTACGGATACTCTTGACTTGCCCTTCAGATAAGTATTTCATTTACTAGTAGTAAATGAAATACTTATCTGAAGGACAAGTATTTGTGTACCCGCATATATACATAAGGTTGTGTTTTGCTGAGGAGTAATATAGTGATATAAAGATTACTAACTTTTCCACTCCTGCCACACTTGCTTAGTTTGTAACCTACTGACTTCATTTAAGAAAAAAGTTTCTAATTAATTATGTTTAAAAGGTAACAAAGTTAAACGGAACGGTGGAAAAAGGTGAGTTTAGATGATAATTACACGTATGCACGGAACGGGAGTGTAACTAAGGCGGTAAAGAACCTTCTATCAGGTTATGAATAAAACATGGAAACGTGTGAGCTCGCCCTTATAGGACGCGCTGAGGGTATACAAGTTTAAAGCTGAAGCGAATAACACTGTAATCAGTAGGTCTTTAGTTTCAAGTACTTGAAAAAAGTAAATCATATAAATTTAAGGGCTACTTCTTAATTATCAGATAAATAACATCAATCAGCTAAATCATATACAGACCGAATATGAAAGTTAAATAAGTAATGCTTTACTTGTACACAATAATTATTCACAAAATTGGATCTTTATATTTTTCTATTGTTTGAAAAATCAACCCTAGAATTAAAATTAAAGACATATTTTGGAAAATATACAGGAATAGGAAATTTACAGAAATAATGATATTTTTCTGTCGCCGCTATTTATTTTATCAGTTTTTTTTTATACAAGGTGTAACATAATAAACGCAAGACCTGAAAGTAGTTTGTTCTAAATCGGTAACGGATTTCCAATTTTGCAAAAAATGCTTTTACTCCTTCAGTGCGCTATAACAAACTAAATTTATTCTTGATTCATAGCAATAAGGAGATTTCAAATGCATTCCTCAACCGTATTCCTCAAAACGCATACATACAAGTACAAATTTTATTGTTAATTGGGGTATAAAAGTGTTTAAAAAAGGGTAAATTTGGATTTGGAATCCTTTAAATTTGGTTTTCGTTTTGAATTTATGAAGCAAATCTCTAATCGGGGTGTCTGAGGTCTTGCGTTTATTATGTTACACCTTGTATAAGCCGGAAAAAAAAATATCAACATAATTTTTTTAAAGGAAGTAAGCGTGCTGTCACGTACATGTTAATTTAGTATATTTGTAGTTTGATAAGGATGGTATATCAACTCGCTAGCGTCACGCCAACATCAATCTTTTAATGCTTTGCCCTCTGAAAACTTTACTTTAATCTATGTATAAGTTGTTCAGAAAAAAAAACAACATAGAAGTTACCTACTTAGTTTATAAATTTTTACTGTAACATTATCTACCGCTTCAGTTTATAACTTATTCCAGGGAACAGGACGAATGAATCACTATGTGGACTTTGCAAGGATCATTGGTCTCATGAATTTATTTGTAAGCCGCTCGTGCGAAAGCACCGTGTAAACACATTGCGAATGCAAGTACATACATAATGGAAACACGAATATAAATACCCGATTTCGAGACACTAATTCTTTGATTTTTTTTTTAAATAATGTTATACTACCTACCTACCTACTAAACTAGAGGTCTCTAAGGATTGAATTTGTTGGAACTCAGTACACTCTAGCTACCACGCAATGGATCTGACGTGATGATATAAATAGATGGATAGATTACATTACAACGTTGTTTGTTTCTGGCTAAAGAATCATCAGTAAAGACGAGTAAACCGAAAAGATGGTTATGGAAAAGACCAACTCTTTATTTAGCCCTGTGTACGTGTTATTATAGTATTTTTCTTTTAAAATGACTGTGACGGTTCTAAGCACTAAGTGTCAAAGGTAATTATACTTTATTCAATGCCAATAAGAGACATGACCCGTTTCTATAATTATGGTTATGCCTTATTACCATTGAATTAAAGATTAATTTCCTTTGATACGAAGTACTATTACACTACCCATCTTAAGTGAAACATATTATACGACTGTATCCCTGAAAGGGTAGTTAAAAAGTTACAATACGTCTTCACGTGCTGCCATGTCTAGTTAAAGAGCTAACCTCAATTAGGACCAGGTACTCCCATATAACCTCGTTTGAGGTCGACCTAAAAAGGTCGGCCTAACCTAAAGTACATAGGTATCATGGGAACAGTTGAAAGTGTCATCTATTAAAACTTCGTCTAAACCTAGCTAATAAATAAAATCATTTTCATCATACACATAACCCTGCATCTTTCCTATTGTAAGCTTTCATTCTTCATACAGAGAATTAACGCAGAAGAGAAACAAGTTTCGAAGACATAAATTAGGTAAGTAACCTAAACTAGAATCCGTCGAAGTTTAGATCCTAAAATTGCGTTTATATTCAAGTAATAATGCGCACCAACCTACATTAAATTCTGATTAATATTTATGGCGGCGCGGTACACGTCGGCGGGAACTTTATCAATTAATTCTCTACTTCCCTTACAGTATACGCAAAAACTCTCATGTACTTTAAACATTCACTAATTATGAAACAAAGAGATGTATGTTATCGTAGATAGGTGCTGAATTATCTATCTATCTATCTATAACCTCACGCCAGATCCCTTGCGGGGTAGGCAGAGAGTACAGAGTTCCAACAGGTTCTTTCCTTACATACCTCTCTGGCTTCCTCGACTCTCATAGTTCGTCTCATACACGCTCGCCGGTTACGGAGACTCTTGACTTTTCCATCAGATAAGACTCGGTCGTGGTAAGATAGTCTAGGTCTTCCCCGGTACCTGCATCCTTCCACTTTCACATTGTATATCTGTTTTGTCATTCTTTCCTCTGGCATTCTTTCTATATGCCCGAACCAACGGAGCATGCCCTTTCTCATCTTTACACCGATACTATCTTTCATACCTACTCGCTGTCTTACTATGCTGTTGCTAATGCGGTCGGTCAGCTTCACTCCGCACATCTTCCGCAGAGCTCGCATTTCTACCGCATTTATCCTACTTTCATTCTCCTTCTTACATACCCAGCTCTCGCTACCATATAACAGCGTTGGGACAAGAACTCCGTTATGTATGGCCAGCTGCGCCTTATGGCTTAAGTGCCGGCTCCCGAGTAGCTTTCCCATCGCACCATTCACTCTGTTTCCTGCACTCACTCTTCTCTCTATGTCAGCGGTGTATTTCCCATCCTTACTGAAGGCGCATCCAAGATATACAAACTCATTCACTTGCTCCAGCACATCGTTACCAACCACAATCCTTACATTCGCTGAATTATATGAATTGTAATCTATTATACTTTGAAAACGACATAACGTTTTCATTGGTTTTGATGTGAAGTGTTTCGATGTAGTGAGTAGATAGATGTCAAAAGGCAGATGTTGCCAATATGTTGGTATATGTACGCAACATTTTAGTAGTGGAAGTGTGATTCACAAAGTCGCTAAGACAGTATACTATAACAAAAATATAGCGACGTACAACGCATCGTGGAAAATTCGATCCTAGGGGGAACATGCGACGGCATTCATGCGTTGCTTTCGCGGCGCTGCGTAGCGTCGTCCGTAGAAGAATCCGTGGTTCGATCCAACAAAACGTCTACGTTGCGGCGCCATAACATCGCGTATAGCATTGCCCTTAGTTTTCATTGCGGTGCTCATTTGCGCCGCAGTTTTGTGTAAGACGCCATAGCGTCACGTGTAGTTTTAGCGTCGCTTCAAGTCAAAAGGGAATCGAATGCGTCGAAATCGTCGCTCATACAATACATAGCATAAACCTAAAATGTTTGTTTAATATACATTCTGATTCATGATTACAAGTTTGTAACTTAATGATATTTGATCTGACTTTCACCTAAATGTTCTTAAATAGGTCACGTATTGCCGAGACTTCTAAACCGATGTCGCTTCTAAGTCGATTCTAAACGCGCTGATTGTGTTATATTAGATTTTGACGACCGACGGCTTGGTCCAGTTGTTAAAGAGCTTAAGCCGCTCCACCCACTAGATCGAATAGTCGCGGGTTCTATCCCCGCACGAGACAAATCTTTGTGTGACCCATAAATGTTTTTTTTTTTAGTTTTAAAGTACCCTTTATATACACACTCACACGTATGTATGTAATACACACACACGCACGCATGCACAAACTGTATATCCTCTCTATTTTATACTAAAGTTTCTTTGTCTATATTATCACGCCAGATCCTTTGCGGGGTAGGCAGAGAGAACAGAGTTCCAACAGGTTCTTTCCTTTCATACCTCTCTGGCTTCCTCCACTCTCATAGTTCATCTCATACACGCTCGCCGGTTACGAAGACTTTTGACTTGTCCATCAGATAAGACTCGGTCGGTCTATTTGGTCATTTCCCGTTACCTACATCCTTCCACTTTCGTAATGTATATCTGTTTTATCATTCTTTCTTCTGTCACTGTTTTTTATGCCTACCTTTTCTCATATTTACACCGATATTATCTTTTATACCTACTCGCTTTTTTACTTCGCTGTTGCGAATACGGTCGGTCATCTTCATTCTATTATCATTCATCATTCAATTTGTTATTTAATATTTTCATCACACATCTAGTTAATACCTGATCTAATACCAAATGTAACTTTAAGTTTTGGGGGCTTGATGACCCGTTACTCTGGTATTCTTATACTTATCTCGGACACCAGTCTCTCACAAATGTCCTATTATTCCATTAGATTAAGCTCGTACTGTACTAATGGTGCACATTTGTGATGGGATAATAAATAATTTTATTATTTGTTTCGGTCTGGGTGTTTCTGTATGTAAATTTCATGTTCAACCCACTCACGATACAGGGATAATTTCCAGTGTGCGGCTACATTAAAAAAAAGAAGCACTTTACAAAAGTGAAACAGACGCAGATATGTTACATCAGTAGCTTAACAATTTGTTGAACCGAAGGTCTGCGCCTTTCTTGGTAAGAGTTTAATTAAAAACTATTTCCGAGCCCTGCATCCCACTTAAAACATTGCATTTATCATGAAAAGCGTTCGTTGTTTGCACAACCTAAAACGAAATCCGATTTACATTGACTATTTGCTTTTAGTTCTGAATCTTTAACTGTGAAAGCATTCATCCGATATAAGGTAAAATCCGATTCTATGCAGTGTCTGTTTCCTACTTTGATTTAAAATGTAGACGTTGATTCTACATCATGAAGTTTGATTAAAAATATTTTCCAAATTACTGTAAATTGACATAATTATTTGCACTACTATGTCAGTGATGTGTTGTTAATAGACCACGATATGTGATGTTGCATTACAATACGGAACCGTCCTGTATTTTTTTTAAATGTTTGTCCCTCAGCCTGAACGAATTCTCGTTAGAACCATTTATAGGTAGAACGCAATTTGTTATTAAGGCTATAACAATGGTGATCTCCCAAAAATACAGCTGATTTACAGTAGATTATTGAAGAGTCGAAGACCTATTTATTGTAAACGGTTTATATGAAAATAAATATAAAAATATTATAAACATAAGGTATAGAACAAAATTTAACTGAATGTAATAAAATTTCCAAAAAAAAATCTAAATTTTTAATACAAATTGTGAATTCTCTATTAAATGGCTGAGCGCATGTGTATAATATATACAGGAAAATAAAGCTTAAGATATGCGCTACAAATTGTATTGATGGCATTTTAGGTCCCTCGGACACACTTTTCTGTGGTCAAAGTCAGTTAATCCCTTAACAATCAACTATACTGTCCTCTGAGTGACATGTACTTCGACACATGTAGAAATACCATTCAATATTATCATAATATATCATTACAAAGTAATAACTACGGTGTAAAAATGTGAGATAACACTTAAATAATACGCCTGCGTTACACATTAGTATCAACACTGGACTAGCAATATCAACACCATGTAACCACAACCTGTCCGAATCATATCCAATTCTAGTTTCCCATTCTTTAACAGAATACTGAATAGACTAAACTAGTGCTTAGTAACACGAGTCTGGCAACATAATCAGCCCGCATGTGCTTCCATAGCTACGTGTCAGCTAGGCTTGATTATTGTCATCAATCATTTGTCACGTGACGTCGAGCTAACTTGATTTACGTCATGGGCCATCTCACATAGATTCGTACAATAATACCTTGCCTTGTCTAGTTTAAGGAAATGTTTTGATATGATGTCCTAAGAACTCGTTAGTCCAAGTTTTGTGAGGGGTTAGCATAGTGTTGTGAAAAACGCTCGAGTCGGCGCTTAAGCGCTCTAGTTTTTAATGTGCTTTAACGCTCATAAGCGTCGACTCAGCGTTGAACGCTAACGTTCAGCGCTCATTTTTACAACACTAGTTTAGCATGAAAACATTATAATAATAATAATAATTTATTATTGCCAAGATTACAATTTTACGGTCCAGATTCACTATGTTAATACAAGTATATATTATAGGTACATTAGCTTAAACGCTTTATCATTTAGTATTAACGTTAGTGTGACGCTAGCGAACTGATATGCCATCATTGTTCCACTACAAATTTAATAAATAAATATGAACGTGACAGCACGCTTTCTCGCTAGCGGCACGCTGACTTCAATCGTTTCGTGCTAAGTCCTCTGTTGTACCACTGCCATCAAGCCGTAAAGGCCCCGCGGTCAACAGCGTAGATCATTCACACACTACCTCACTACCACTAGGGAAAGGCAGTGTCCTCTTAAAAGTCTCTAATAACCATGTTTTTCTTTTTTTAATTCACGCCTGGTCAGCGATTGACTCCTACCTTACCTGATGGAAGATGGCGATTAAGCCGAAGATATAGCTCACTAACATAGGGAAACATTTAAGTAAATATTTATTTATACAAGGTGTCATAAATAACGCAAGGCTCTAAACACCCCGATTAGATAATTGCTTCACAAATTCCATTCCAAAACCAACGTTCCAAATTAAAAAAAAATACCCCTATTTTACGTACTTTTACGTTCGTTACGTTCTAAAAATGCATTTGAAATCTTCCTGTTGCTTTGAATCAAGAAGAAATTTAGTTTATTATGGCGCACTAAGGGAGTAACAGAATTTTTAGCAAATTTTGGTTGCAAATTGTTAAAGTTGGAATCAATTCAGTTATCGATTTAGAACAGACTACTTCAGGTCTTGCGTGTATTATGTTACACCTTGTATATGTATTTTTTTCTTTTTTTTCTGCATAAAACTCTGTAACATACGCATAAAATTTTAACACCATCTAATAAACAAGACGTCACTGACTCCTTAAACACAAGTATAGCATACCTAGCTCTGGGGTCAGGGTCTAACTTTATCTGTAAATTGATATTTTTTTGCCAATAAAGAATTATTATTATAATAATCTATATCATCATATATGTTATATGGTAGCGAGAGCTGGTGCGGTGGAAATGCGAGCTCTGCGGAAGATGTGCGGAGTGAAGCTGACCGACCGTATTCGCAACAGCGTAGTAAGAAAGCGAGTAGGCATGAAAGATAGTATCGGCGTAAAAATGAGAAAGGATATGCTCCGTTGGTTAGGGCATATAGAAAGAATGTTTAAAGTAGGAATGACAAAACAGATATACAATACGAAAGTGGAAGGATGTAGGTACCGGGGAAGACCTAGACTATCTTACCACGACCAAATAGACCAAGTCTTATCTGAAGGACAAGTCAAGAGTCTTCGTAACCGGCGAGCGTGTATGAGACGAACTATGAGAGTGGAGGAAGCCAGAGACGTATGTAAGGAAAGAACCGGTTTGAACTTTGTACTCTCTGCCTACCCCGCAAGGGATCTGGCGCGATTATTATAATACTATACTGAAATAGGCTACAGAGACGGAAATTAGACCTAGTTCCGAATCGGTATGATCGAGCTAGACACGCCTCCTCGTTATTAGAAAAAATGACAGATTCATGCTGGTAATGAAACACACGAGCACATGAGGATAAAAATTATTCTTATATTAAAATTGTATTATTCCGTTAATCCTCCGTAAAACTATTCATTTGAAAACACGCTCCCTGTACTCCCATTCGTAACAACCGACGATGCACACGATATTGCAACCAGTAAAGCTATTCTCTTCTCCCTAATATTGCAACACAGTTTCTATTAAACAAAATTACACATAAGGATGTACAAAGAAATTTATTGTCAACCTATACAAGGTTTAACATAATTAACGCAAGACCTGAAAGTAGTTTGTTCTAAATCGGTAACTGAATTGATTCCAATGATTTTTAATGTCTTACATTTTTTGTTAAATTTGCAAAAAATGCTATTACTCCTTCAGTACGCTATGAAAAACTAAATTTATTTTTGATTCATATCTATAAAGAGATTTCAAATGATATGATAAAAACCTTTAAATTTGGAAATTTGGTTATCGTTTTTGTATTTATGAATCAATTCTCTAATCGGGGTGTCTGGGGTCTTGCGTTTATTATGTTACACCTTGTATAGGTATATAATTACAAAGTTACGACAAAGTAAGAGTTATTTATGATGGGAATAGTACGAACGTATAATTTTGTCGAACAATGAAATTACAAAGAACAGGTATACTTAAACAATAGCCTCAGAAATCGGTCAAGGTGACATTTATGGGGGTTTATATAAAAGGTCAGGCCATGGCGTGTAGAAAACTGGCTCACGTTATTATTCTATATTTATACCATGGCTATAACATAAAAGTTTACCGCCACTCTCTATTCCGTTCGAAAGCTATTCGGGACAAAGATTTTCATGATATAAAATATTTTTTTGATGGTTGTGATTATAATTTTGGTATCCTTTTTTACTGACGGACGATTTGGCGCAGTGATTACGAGCTTAAGCTCAGTGGGCCGAATAGTCGTGGGTTCGATTCCCGCACGGGAAAATCTTTGACCGACAATTATTTGTTTTCAGATCTGGGTATTTGTGTATATCCTAATAAATCCTAGCCCCCTCCCAGGGATTTACTCCTGTGTCGTGAATCTACGTGGACAAGATTCGGATGATTAATATTTTCTGTTTTTTATAAAAAAAATATAAAATCTAGCACCAAATAGATTCATTCCCACATTTTCATTCACAGCTAAGAAACAATGGTACAATAACTTTATCAACTTCAACAGCGATAAATTGCAAAGCGGTTGTCGCCCGACAGTCGCCTTACCGCCGCCACATGATAAACCACCCTTTCTTTTTATTGCTCAAAATTTATTTGTACGCAACACAAATACAAAATACAAATTGTAATTGAAACGGTATTGTTTTAGACTGGTTAAATGGAGCCGACGTTGATTTACTGTTTCCAACCACACCTGTACAACCACTATCATGCATTTTAAACATGGTATGTATGAAATAATACGCCAATATCACTAAAACTACAGTCGACTTTTTGAATATTTTATTTGTTCACAGAGTGATATGTTCCTATGTTTCAAGGAGGCTGAAGTGAAATAACTTAAACGCCGAAGTTCATATTGGTTTCCTTAGAGAACATTTTCTGGCGAAAAGGGCAGTAATATTGGATGCGAGCTTTGCTTTAAGCATTTATTATAAGGCTCTTCAATTCTAACTAGAAGGATAACTCGGGCGGTTGCTTTTATATTCTATAACGATTCGATATCATTACAATTTCAGTCGACTTTTTGAATATTTTATTTGTTTACAAAGTGATATGTTCCGGAGTTTCAAGGAAGCTGATGTGAAGTAATCGCCGAAGTTCATATTGGTTTTCTTAGGGAACATTTTCTGGCGAAAAGAGCAGTGATAAATAATTCGAGCTTTGCTTTAACCATTTATTATAAGACTCTTTAATTTTAACTATAAGGCTAACTCAAGCGGTTGCTTTTATATTCTCAAGGAATAAAAATTTACAGACTCTGCAAAATTTTATTCAAGTTTACTGAGGGGAATAAAATACACTGATGTTTTGTAGTAACATGCATGCAATGCATTTAATACAAAAAAGGACCACTAAAATTAAATTTATTTATAATTTATATATACACTAACGAAAATTTATCGACAATATAGTCAAAGTCAAAAATCATTTATTTGTATAGGCCAATACATAAGCACTTACAAACGTCAAATATATTAAATTTTTTACATCTACCACCGGATCGGAACGCGGCCTCCACTGAGAAGATCCGGCGAGAAACTCAGCGGGCTAGTCTTTTAATTTAATTTGTTTGGCCTTTCCGATAACCATTTTTTTGTTTTTTAAAAATTGTATTATACATCATTTATAAATGTTGCTGATTGAGGAGTTGCTCAAACCCAATCTGTTTTATCGTCAAGATAATCCGAAATTTTATAATACCCTTTCTTACAGAGTCTAGTTTTAATTGCCTTTTTAAATATATCGTTATTGTATCCTCTATCAGACTTAATTATTTGATGTCTTCCAAATTCTAAGCAACGTAACAAGGAAGCATCATACGATCATACTCGTGCTGATTTTGGCCGCGGGCCACAAGATCCGTGTATGGCGGAAGTGCCATTAATGTTCATAGCGCCACAGATAAAATAACAAAGGAGAGTGCCAATATCCCGCATCTGTAGTCCCCTCAAGCATGTCCCGGGCCATTTGTTCAGGCCATAACTTTATTACGCACCGATGCGCCCGTTCGAAACTTACTACCAAGAAATATGTCCGAAGGTGAATAAACCCCTTTAAACGTTCGGAATGGGAATTGAGATTTGTGGTCTGAAATATGAAGAACCGTGAAGGGTAAATTTTAATACATTTCGCGCCGTTACCTCTATTGGAGGATAAAAATTCAGTGAGAATGTGAGAAATTTGGAGTCGTTTGAATATAAACTCATGGCTTCTGTTTTCTTTGAAGAAAATTTTGTAGTTTATTTCGTTTTTGTTCTTATGACTTTTGCTTTAAGATTAAGATTTGTTTTTTTAAGCATTTATTATTAGATCTAGAAACGAATAATGTACTATGTTTGACGGACGATTTAGCGCAGTGGTTAAGAGTTCAAGCCGCTCCACCCACTCTGTATAATAGTCGCGGTTTCTATTCCCGCACGGGATAAACCTTAGTGTGATCCACAATTATTTGTGCCGGTTCTGGTATTTGAGTATGTGAATTTTCAGGTTTGTAAACGCACCGACGACACAGGAATAAATCCTAATACCGGGCGAAGTTTAAAAAAATAAATAAGGGCTAAGTTTAAAAACTTCTAATTAAAAGTAAATCTATATATCTTCAGCCAAAAGACGTCCACTGCAAAACAAAAGCCTCCCACAAGCACAGGCTATAAGCATCGACCTTCACCAGGTCATCGGTCCATCTTGTAGGAGGCCTGCCCGAAAATCATCCTACTCATTAATCCTACATCCTTCTACCTATTAATATTATAATTTTGAAAGTTTGTATACTAAATTATCCTACTAATATTGTAATGTGAAAGTTTGTATGTTTGTTACTCAATCATGCAAAACGGCCGAACGGATTTGGATGAAATGTGGCACACGGATAGTTTACTACCTGGATTAACACATAGGATACTTTTCATCCCGAAACAAGGAAGGTGCCTGTCTAAATTCAACGCGGATGAAGTCGCGGGCAGAAACTAGTAATATTATAAATGTAAAAGTTTGTATGTTTGGATGTTCGAATGTTTGTTACTCAATCACTCAAAAACGGCTAAACGTATTTGGATGAAATTTGACACACATATAGTCTTTTACCTGGATTAACACATAGAAACACTTTATCCCGGAAAAATGTTAGGCCGTTGCCTAAACTCAACCCGGACGAAATCGCGGACAGAAACTAGTAACCTATAAATGTTCAGCGCCTATAGCCAAGTTGAGAATCTACAGTCGTTAACGCTAATAGACAGCGGAAAAATGTATGGGAATGACATTTTGCAAAGTCAAGTGGTCAAAACAATGCGCTACCGATTGCGACAAGAGAATAGAAACAAAACGCATGCAACTTGTCTAGGCCCTCAGATAGCTACCCGACTTCTTCAAATAGCCAGACAGTTAAAAAAATCATGCCAATATCGTGGTATCCTTTGTTGCGCTGTGCAGTATAATTACAAGGAAAATTAAAACCGACAACTTTAGAAAAAAATACTGGAGCATTCTTTTTCGTATGTGTACGGCTCGTGCTTGCAATATCTCGCCAACAATAGGCGACCCTGGCTCGCCACTTCAGTCTGTTTTGTTCCACCCCTATTCTTCTGGTTGACGTTATTGCTTACCCTATTGTCTTTTACGGCTTTGGCAACATATGAAATATAAAGCATTGTTGCAGAAAATAATCTCAAGGGTTTTAAAATATATGTGTGTCATGTATAGGGCAGTTTTATGGATTCTTAAATATACGTATATGATAGTAGTGCCTTGGAAGTCTTGGAAGACTGTAGTTTATCAAGGTGCCTTCTGTTCAAGTTGCGGAATAAATTCGAAATCTGGAAACCTTTGTTTTAGATGAAGCGAAAGGCAAGGCCTGAATGCGATATCACAATTATTATACAAAATACTCATCGTGCAAACAAATGCTGACTTACTATTTTACATGCGATAGCATTTTACTAAGTATAGTAGTATCGACAACCTATATCAAAATTAAAACATGGTATTCGTAGGTATACGGACAATTATTCAAAAAAGTGAAGGAAAGTGGAGGATGGCAGTTTCTAAGGAAAGAACCAGAGAGTACAGAGTTGCAACTTATCCTGTACTCTCTGCCTACACCGCAAGAGATCTGGCGTGATGATATAGATAGATATTCAATAAATATAATACTCGTCCGAGCAAGTAGAAAGAAATAAACATTAGATTCACTTCTAAGTAATAGTGGTTGACCTAAGTGGTTGAAAAAGTAGTGAAGTTACTAGGTCCAGCGGAAAAGCCAAGAAGCTTCCAATAAAAAGCGACAACTAAAAGCCCTATTGCAGACATTCTTGGGCCGCGGGCTGCCGCGGCATCCCGACACTTCTCTGCACTTAGCCTTACTGTGTTCGTATGTCTCAGTATGTGACCGCAATTCGTTGCTGGAAAAATGAGGGCGCTTTTATTGTCAAGAAAATAAATAACGATACAAGATTCTCGTGTCTTACTGTTTGTGGCAAAGCCCCCGTTGGTTGCAATTAAGGAAAGCTTAATATGGCGCATGACTGCGAAATTTATGGGCCGCTTGGTTTTTTCGCAATTCATTAGGCCTTCTCGTTTAGAAAATAATAATGAAGCGATGTTTTTTTTAGGAATTTATTGTAAATTGTACGATAATAACAGATCATGTTAATGAGCCATTTTTAAGTGCTTTCTACGTATTTGAAACAGACGGATATTAGAAAACTGAACAGCTACACTATAAACAAAATTCTCCCGCCGCGTCTGCCTGTTTGTCTGAACGCGATAAACTAAATCACTACTGAACGGATATCCATACGGTTTTCACGAATGGATGGAGTGATTCAAGAGGAAGATTTACGTGTATAATTACCGGGGGGCACCTGGGGCCGGGGTATATATTAATTCTTAGATTTACGGAAAATAACATGATATAAAACTAATAATGCATTTCATCGATTTTAATTTTTGATTTATAAGTTCCCGACGATACTTCCGCTCAGTCCCTTACGTAACCATAGGTGCTGACAATTAATCGAAACGTAAGCAACTTAAAAATTAAATTAACCCGCTGTAAAATCCAGAAAATAGGTTTATTTCAACCATTATATTTAACAAATATATTTATTGAAATACAGCTGCGATAATAAATCTAGTTTATATACAAAATGGATATTCAAACAAATTTAATATTATTGCTCAGTGAACTACACAATCTTATGTAACTAAATTGTCTCAGCCGAGTTGAGACGGTGCTTCTGATAAATTAAGTTGTCCAAGTGATGCAAGTTAGAAACTCCTTTTACCTTGCATTATCTTAGTCATAGTCGAGTTTCATTACCTATTCCACTTTTATAATTTAATCGGTCTTGCAGATACTCGATTTCTAGTTTATATCCGATTAAGTATGCTAAGCATTTTAACTTAAGGTTTTAAATTAGAAATTTAAAATGGGTCCAGTCAAAAGAGACTTGGTACGGACGTTCTAACGTCAAACATATTTATTTATACCCGAATTTTAAAAACTCCCACACACAATGAATCTAAGTCACTATGAACGTAAATTGTTAATTTTGAATGTCATTTGGATTTTAACCTGTTTTAAAAATTAACTAAATATATACCGCGTGGTAGAGGTGTACTGAGTACACCCACTTTTCACCGACGATGTGACATCCTATTGCCATGTACCGGGCCCAGTTCCAGACTCTGGGCTAATACTGGCAAGTTTTCGTTAGAAAAACTACATTCGTCCGACCCAGGATTGAACCCAGGACCTCATGATCACAAAGCGATGCGCTTTGCCACTAGACCAACGAGGCAGTAACCCGTTTTGTTTTATAAAATAAATAAATAAATATCATATGGAGTTGAATCTTACCACTTAGCTCCAGGAATGTATAAAATGTGTACTCGTGTGGGGTGAAGGCTATTTATTGACAATTACATACCTCTATTTAACACACAGACTGTGCTATTGCGCGAATGGCTAATGACAACAATACCTGTAAGGCACGCGTATCGTATCGAGTAATTTGAAAGAGGAGAAAATCGCTATTGCTTCTCGTTATCTACACACTCCACACATGGTACCTGGAAACCCTATTATCGGGTAATAGATTAGCACCAATCTATCTATCTTTATTATGACGCCAGATCCTTTGCGGGGGAGGCAGAGAGTACCGAGTTCCAACAGGTTCTTTCCTTACATATCTCGCTTGCTTCCTCCACTCTCATAGTTCGTCTCATACATGCTCGCCGGTTACGGAGACTTGGCTTGTCCTTCAGATAAGACTCGGTCTATTTGGTCATGGTAAGATAGTCTAGGTCTTCCCCGGTACCTACATTCTTCCACTTTCGCATTGTATATCTGTTTTGTCATTCTTTCTTCTGACATTCTTTCTATATGCCCGAACCAACGAAGCATACCCTTTCTCATCTTTACACCGATACTATCTTTCATACCTACTCGCTTTCTTACTACGCTGTTGCGAATACGGTCGGTCAGCTTGACTCCGATCATATTTCGCAGAGCATTTTGTCATTGTTTCTTCTGACATTAGCACCAATCTTGTATATTATTGATATACCATAGCAGGCGACTAACAAATAATACCAATTTAATATTGGTATTATTTGTTAGTCCACCTTTCCACTTGAATCCCTGGTCAAGCAATCTGATAAGTAAAGTCACCATTATTATTATCACAATATATTGTAAAAGAATTTATCAGAGAGAGAGAGAGAGAGAGGTCTGTAAGGAAACAACCTGTTAGATTCTTGTACTACCTGCCTACTACTGTAAGGGATTTGCTGTGATATTTTGGGTACTCAAAAAAATAATATTCGTACTTAATGGCTGTAAGTACATAATGATTGTTAATGTTGAGCGTAAGTCAAGCTTAAGTTAAACCTCGAGTAAGTGAAGCAGATCTCTTTCACCTAAATTTTTTAAAATGGATTTCCGCAAAGTATCCGCGAATTTCATTACTTATGTTTTAATATATCTTATAAAAATATTATGTAAAAAAAAATATCATCTATTGTGGTAACCATCGAATAAATAAACAACAACAAATTATAATTTGACTTACTTTTAATTAAGAATATTTCACGACAAAAACTGAAAACGAGAAATAAACGAAATATGCCTCCAAGTTAACTAGATGACAAGTCACGTACAATCTCTCCCTGGGAGGGAAAGCAAGGACGGGAGTCTGTTTACAAGCCGAGAATTCGGATAACTCGGCTTCCACGGATCACAGCCGAAACTTGGCCGAAATAGAGTATATACCCAAGTTAATCCACTACTAGAAATAGGCATTTTCCAATGTGCGCTACGAGCCTGATCCTAAAATTTATCATATAAGTCGTAAGAGTCACGACATAATTTCCAATAAAATTATTAAAATCCCCGGAAGCCTGTCACCGTTTAAAATTTACATTGAAAATTCAATAAACAACAAATTTAATTCTACTTGTTGCTCGTCAATTTCCGGAGTAAACTCAAAATTAATACAGTCGCGTGAAATGTGGGTATTGTTCTAAATAATTTCCATAAAATGTTTGAGCAGTCAAATATTATTTACACGAAACGAAAAATGTATTCAGCTCCTCGGTGACATTAATCTTTGAGAGCATCTATTCGTTTTTGGTTTCATGACATTGGCTTTATTTATATTTACAGTAGCCATTAATTAAACAGAGAAGATTAATATAGGATAGAGAGTAAGCTAGTAGATTAATTATCAAGATATAAATAATGGTTCGGGAGAGACTTGAATGCTAAAAATGTTAAACTAGGTTGTTTAGAGCAGTGGGTAAAACTATTTGGAGAATTTGGTAAAGCATTTTTAAACATTTATTGGAACTAAGAATATTTACTGACAAAAAATGTTGTAAATATTAATATTTATTGTGATATAAGAGAGCAAAAACAAAAACAATGTATTTTTTATAAGAATTTTGTAACTTTCATGTTTGACTTTTAGAATGCAGTCTATGAATAGTTTTCAACAAATTATCAAGATAAAAAGAAGTCGCAATTTTTTCCCGATATCTCATTTAGACATGAGAATCAAGGGATACCTACCAAAGGGTGGCGCATTTCCTTTTTAAAAAATCAGCGTCTTAGATATTACTTCCTATAATGCCTAAAGTACAAAATTTTAATTTACATGAATTTCGATTTCCGCAAAATTGTAATATCTAAATAAAACTTCAAAAATTAATTATGATATAAAATTTTATCAATACACGGTAGCATCGCTAGGGAAATCAAAAAGTCAAGGCGAACCCTCAAAGCAGGTACAGATTTCACGGAAGTAATTAGCGAATATGTTTGAACAGTATCAAGTGAACCAATAAAATTATACGAGAGGGCCCGCCTTCTGTAGCTGATCCCGTTATATTAATTTTAGGTGTCGATTTATATGTTGATGGTTCCACATCGCGTAAAATTTATTTTGGCGCCAAATGTAATGTGTCTTGCATAGGAAGCCCTGGTATCAACATAAGAGTTGTATTTGTGTTTTATAAAGACTGTTTTTATCCTCGCGGGATTTCCATTGCTAAATACAAATGGATAAACAATAAATTAAAGTTTTCTAAGTCGTTATCTGTGCACCGAGTGGGTCCCCAACAAGTTCATCGTCACCCAGGAAGCAGTGGCACGAGAACCTCGACGCGTTTAAAAAAAATTGCCTTTATTGACAGGGGATAGAGATCGTTGGAGAACAGAGAGGGAAACCATTGCACAGTAAAAAAAGTCATTTTTTAAAAAAGTAAAAAATATTCGTTCATTTTTAGCCTGTGTGTGTAAAGGTGGGTGCGATTGGTTTCACTGACTATAGCATACATTACTTATCTATTATGCGAAAGGGTATTCTACACTAAGGATTATTCAGATCTTTATCTGTATCCAAAACACCAGATCTAGAGCAACTAAACCAGATTGCTTTTTAAGTAACGAAGAATAATCAAGTATTTCGTTTTCTATTAATTCCTTAAGAAAAAAAAAACAATTACCTGTGAAATAAAATAACATAGATTATATAAAAATATATAGGCACTCGTACGAGTAGCGCTGTGTAACCGCGGTGTTCTTACCGAATACCAAGGTTAAGCAGCGTTCGACTCGGTCGACCCGAGATGGGTGACCGTTTGCGGCATTTTCATATTCGAGCGTCTCCTTGCTTCGGAAGGCACGTTAAGCCGTTGGTCCCGGCTACCACATAATGTGGTAGTCGTTAAGCCGAGTTGGAAGCCTTAAAGGCGGCTTGATAAGTTCCAACAACAGGTGGCCACAAACCTGCCTCCATCAATCCGAACTGTGTCCGCGTGGTGGAGTATGCCCTAATCTCTCTCACCTCGTCATGTGAGACAAGGCCTTTGTCCAGCAATGGGCAGTATAGGCTGATATTATTATAAATATAAAAATATATTATACTATATTACGGTGTGAATTACGAAAGGAGTAGAAATAATTTGACGCACCTAAGTACATAGTATATAAGTAATTGTAATATGTTTACAAGTGATATATACAAAGACGAGCTGAACATAAAATACGGGTTATCTTCCAGCAAACCTAGCATACTTGCTAAATTAAATATTATTTACTAATTATGTTAGTTGCTTTCGATCGAATTGTTGGAATGAACGTTTTAAAGTGTTCCAATTGTCTCTTAACTCTAAAATAATTTATATTTGTAAATGCTTAAAAAACGCCAAAGGATATGATAACGAACGATGTTATGTTAACACATAAAACGGAAGCTTAATTAAAATTTTAATGGATTCTCGGTTAACTATCTGAAAACGGGTGTGAACAGGAACGGCGAGTGAAATGAGTTCGCGACGATAACAGCTTAATATTTAAGCCTATTTTTATAATATAAGCATACGTTTTCGCTTTTAATTAAAGCTTGTTAGTCTTTGCGAGTTTAAGACGTTATCAAAATAAGTAGTCTAAAAAGGTTTACGTTTGGGTAAGTATACGGCAACAGCTCGGGTTTAGTACGAAAAGTTTGACGTTACCGTGACACTAGAAAGTGTGCTGCTACGGTCATGTTTATTAAGTAAATTTCTAGTATGACAAGGATGACAATATCTAGTCGCTGTCGCTGTCTGGACTGATATTTTTGGATTTTTTTCCACACGAGCGCAGTGTTTGCTCGCCGCTCGCCCTCTTGTCCGGTGAAACAGCAAAAGCCCCGCGGCCAACAGCGTAGATCATTCAGACAGTCACACACACACACACACAAAAAATTGATTTTGTTTCTGGTCACGTTGCAGATTTGTTGGCCTAGTGGCGTATAATATAGCTAGGGCTCAAATTTTAGGTCAGACAAAGTGTTGTTGGGGTATTTCTATTGAATCTCAGTAACGTATTTATAATTATGTTAACTGAAATTAGAACCATATATTTTGTAAAAATTTATCTATTACACGAGTATAAGTTGGAAATTATTACTTTGCCTACTTTACAGCATGTATTATCTGAACAGCCATCTTAAAATCAAACTCTCCTAAGATTGATGTATAAGAAGTTTAAAATTTCTGGAAAATTAAAGAAAGACAGAAATTTAGACTCTTTTAAATATAATTAATATTATTAAACACACTCACGTAATTTTTACAACCATATCCTTAAAATACGCAGTTGGATCTGAAAAAATACCTTACCTAATTTTATGAAAATAAGCTCAATAAGATCTTTCAACTTGATTTTTGAGAAAGTATATTTAGTTTAAAGTATATTTGATATACGAGTAGATGTTCTGCCATCAGTCGCTCGATAGAACAAATATTACTTATGATATTTTTTTTTAAACACTTGTTTTTATTCCTATTTCGTGGGTGTTTTACAAACATGGAAATTCACATACATAAATACCCAGACCGAAACAAATCATTGCGGAACACACAAAGCTTTGTCCCATGCGGGAATCGAACCCGCGACTATTAGACACAGTCGGCGGAGCGGCTTAAGGTCTTAACAACTGCGCTAAATCGTCCGTTAGGAAAAAATTCTAAATCGTTAATTGTCTTTCAGCTTTGTCCATGTTACAAGCCATTACACTTATTGTTATAGTAGTAGCAATTGCCTCAGTGAACTCTATATAACTATTTTTCACGTCAAAAACTTTGGTGATCTAACCAAGCTGTGAATTATTTACATCGAGGTCGCCGCTGACTTTCGAACAAATTACTTCCAGGAATAGTTACGATTCTACCATTCATGACGAATCTTAATTTGAAATCAGAGGGCTTAGCTCGAAAAGATTGACGAAAGTCGATATGCCATTCTTGTCAAATTAACTAAATAAACATGAAAGTGACATCATGCTTACTCGCTCGCATCACGCTACATTCAATCTTTTTGTCCTAACCCCTTTGATAATTTTTTTTTTCAAAAAGACTATACTGAGTACTAATGTCATCATTAACATAGGGAAATAAACCACTTCTCCCTTTGGAACTTATTTTAATAAAATTTATAAATTAATAATTGGGTTTTCAACATTTCACCAACATCTCACCTAGAATGCCATACTTATAAAGAAAAAAGGGGAATAATCTCTATGGTCACTATCTTAAAAAACAAGTGCTTGCTTGCTGCTTGTCCTGAGACTCATGTTGGTCTGTTACCTATAAAATAAAATCTACAGAATAAGACAAAATATAATAATAAAAAAAAACCAAACGAAACGGATTCCAAAGCTCCATTCGATTGTAAATTTTTTGCTATAAACCAAGATAATAAAACTTTCCGCTACTCTCAAAATCTTTAAGTAACTAATTTATTCGAAGTAACCTCTAACGCTGAAACCCACTTTTAGCAAAAAACATTGCTTCAAATGAAGTTGTTATTTTCGTGGCCGTTTTTATTCGCCGACACTTAATTCAATTAGATTTTATGCGCCAATGAGTCTGGAAATACAAGAAAAGTCTGCATGAAGCTACATATTTTCTATTCTAAGAATAGATCTTACCACAAGGTAAAAGTAATATTATTTCCATGAATACGGATACTTCTGGTTAAGTAAAAGGATAGTTTATATACTTATTCTAAATGACTGATGAGAATATAAAATTTGTTTATTTCTCTTATGTCTGTGATCTCCAAAAGCTAAGCTTAAGTGTTTATGATACGCTTAATATTTCACTGAGATATCTTAATCCCAAAATAACAGATGTCGATTCTTTTTATTAGTTTTCATAAAGTTTTCTAGATTTTGAGACCTGAAAAATTCCACATAATGTAGATAATGAAAACAAAAGTCATGTGCTTATTATAACCCACATTGTTTTGAATAATAGTTAAATTTTGTTTAATACAGCGAACTGAACGAGTAACACTAATTTTCGATACTTAAAAAAACTGAAATACTTCAAAAATAGTTGGAATCGATTCAGTTACCGATTTAGAACAAACTACTTTCAGGTCTCGCGTCATTTATATTACACCTTCTATGTTACATACACATATTCTGTACATTTTCATACACATACACAGTATATGCATAAAGTAGTAATTTCGAATACACAGTATGTGCTCACTGCCTACCCCTAAGAGATCTGGCGTGATAATATGATTAGGTTTTTTTCTTCTGTAAGTCCCATCTTATAAATAAGTAGGTACACGTGTGCATAATCGTGGCATCAATGAGGTCTAAAGCCATCCCTATGCGATCTACACTTCACAGAATTCAAATTTAGAGTCCCCCATTAACATTCATGTCGAGTTTGTTTAGGCCTACATAGGTGTATTCAGCTTGGGTTCGGACAATCGCCGGTTTCGGTAACACCGCACTGTCTATGTGGAAACGGCCTAATGCCATGAATAAGTAAGTAGATGGGGCCAGCCTGTTAATGGTGATACGGAATAACGGTTTGCGATACATGCTATTTTTATGTTTCTTACTAAATTCAGGGCTCTTATTGGCTATCACCAACATAAAACGCGACGCGATACGATAATTACGTGTAATGATCGTTTAATGGAATACCAGTGGCATACAGAATACATTTGTATCTTTTTAAAAAAATATCAGGTTCTAACTATTAAATTACCGTAACGGATAGTACAATTAAAAGTAACAGATAGTAATTACATGGTACTGGGCGTTAGCCGTGAATCTGTTTCGTAGCGCTAACTTCAATCCGGTCAAGTTAAATAGCGCGTACCTACTATAGGTTTATATCTAGATATTTCTTTCATTTTGCACTGCCTGGTTGGTCTAGTGCCTTATAGTGCCGTTTTGGATTCAAATCCTAGGACGGAAGTGTGTTTTTTCTATTAAAATCGATACTTTCTATCTATCTATCTATAACATCACGCCAGATCCCTTGCGGGGTAGGTAGAGAGTACAGAGTTCCAACAGGTTCTTTCCTTACATACCTATCTGGCTTCTTCCACTCTCATAGACGCTCGCCGGTTACGGAGACTCAACTTGTCCTATTATATCGATATTTTAAGACATTTTTTAATCTTTCCGAAGGAAAGTTTTTCATTTAGATAGATCCGATAAGTCCTCGAATCGGATCAATTCACATTACAATAATAAAATGGCGGTAATTACTAATAAAGATAATCTCCAAACATGTTAATTTTTGAAAATACTAATATAAGGATTTTTCAAATCAAAGCAAATGTGTTTTTTTAATCAAACAGGTATCATTAGTTCTCCGGACTCTGCAATTTGTAAACTGTATAATGGCAACAGACTCGTCCTTATGGACTTTTGGAAGATTTTAGGTCCCTACTTTGAGACCTAAAATCGTCCGCGATACGTCGAAGAAGACGTTAAGCAATACAGGGGTAACTGTGTATGTGTGTGTATTTAAACATTTTTTTGGTATTAGATTTAACTTTTAAGTTGTAAGTAAATTTTTATTTATAGTTACTTTCCTGCATGGGTCATCATCATCAGCCAGTGTCAGTCCACTGTTGGGCATAGGCCTCTCCCGTAGCACGCCACTGAGCTCGATCTTCAGCTCTCCTCCTCCAATCCCTGCGTTTGCCGACACGCGGTCTTCACTTAAGAACCAGTCTGCCCCAACGGCCATCGGTTCTGCGGCATATGTGACCTGCCCACTGCCACTTCAGCTTGCTAATTCGCTGAGCTATGTCGGTAATCTTGGCTCTCTGACGAATAAATGAACGCATGAATTGGGTAATAAAGTGACTTTGTTACCACACAGCTTCACTAGAGTATTCAGTGCCTATCCCGTTATCGCTCTACAAACAGGTACGAAGGTAATATATGCCAAAGAGCACTTCGGTATGTACACTTTGGATTAGGTAATCGGGAGGAAAGGGCATTCCAATTGGATTTCCAAATACTAGCCAAGGATAGGATGCGGGCTCAGAGGAAGTACGTAACGAGTTTTACGTTCAACTATGAAATAACTTTCTTTATAAGTTCGACGAAGAATATGTGTTAACAAGAATTGTTGTGTTATAAGCCTCTCGACGCAAGGAACGTCTGATCGAAATGACTTGATAGGAATGGATGTTTGATATTGGTCCCTAGTTACCTTAAACTTAATTGAAGAAGCATCGATAGAAGTGATATACGGAATCATATTCTGAAATTGTGTGTCACTTTTGTAATCAAAACTTTCGGTACAGTAACCTTTTGTCCTGAGTAAGCATCGAATTCGTCTACGCGATACGAAGTAGCATTTTGTAAATATCTTAGAATATGAAATAACCTATAACGAACCTTTAGTGCGACAAGCGTCTTTTGGCCCATGAATGACATTGACAGGGGGGCGTTGGTGTGAAATAAGGATTAACATTAAGTACAATTTTTCCAAGGAAATATTACAATAGGTGAGTCCACACGGTTACTAATTAAAACAGAACTTGGGTAAATTTCATAGCAAACGGCTACTCTGAGACTGTCATGAAGTGACATTTCACTTGATGACAGCGGCCAAAAGATCCTTGTACGACTGTACATGTGGCTAGGTTGGCAACGTAGCCATATGAAGGTAGCCACATGTAGACATGTCTACTATTTGCTTTGAATGTACCACCAGTGCCAAAACGTGTCACATCGTGTCACTTTATATTATAGGACAACGAGTTTAAGTGCACTATAAGGTGTTTAATAATATTTTACTAAGCTAAGTGCTGGTCAGTAAATTAATCTGGAAGGTGCTAAGTACACTACCCCAAGTGGTACAGCAGTTTTCATCAACGTGGAAAGCCAAATTTAATGTAGCTGCATTTTTCTCGACGGTGTTAAAAATCGTACATACCCGTTAACTTTTAAAAGCTTATGCAGTGCATGCATAATACATAGCTTGATAACTTGATGTTGTGCAAATAAATACTTATTAATTAATTTTTATACAAGACCTCAAGACACGACAAGAAGAAGAAAGAGCAGTGATAGCCTAGTGGTTAGACCGTTGGACTGCAAAGTCAGAGGTCTCGGTCTCGGGTCACGCACCTCTGACTTCTCGTAAGCATGTGCGTATTAAAAATTAACTATCACTTGCTTTAACGGTGAAGGAAAACATCGTGAGGAAACCTGCATGCCTAAGAGGGTCTCGAAGGTGTGTGAAGTTCGCCAACCCGCACTGGGCCAGTTGTGGACTATGGCCTAAACCCTCTCAGTTTGAGAGGAGGCCCATGCCCAACGGTGGGGCAGTTTCTTAACAGGGCTAATATTATTAGACCTCAAGACACCAGGAGCTCATTCTGCGTAGACCAGACCAACAAAAATAATTAAGATATTTGAGGGTACCCTGGAATAACTATGTCTTTTGGACGTCTAACACCTCGGTTCTTCCCGTGACCCTGGGACACATGCAAAGCACTCGAAACGTCGGGAACTTAAAAATCAAGAAATAAACCGCGATAAAATCCGAAAAATAGTTTTATTTCAAATTAATGTTATGTTTTTAAGACTGTTGATTTTGGGAAGATTGTGTCCCGACGAAGGAGTAAAGATAAATGAAAATTGTTTTACAGTACAATATCTGTATTTATGAACTATGTATTTTGCTCTTCTTTAAAAAAAACAGAGACACCCACTTCTTTGGATGTAACACCCGTCATATTAATTTTGTTCAAAGCCTATGTCACCTAGATTATAATGACCGATGATCGATTGATACCCACATTCATCAAAATCAGATGAGTAATTAAGGCGCTATAGTAGAACACGTAAATACAAACATAGACTGCTAAAAATATAACCCTTCCTTCTCGCTTTGTCGTAGTCAGGTATAAACTAAATAAAGAAATATCAGAGTAACGTCTGTATTAAAAACGCAGGTCTTACCGCATATACAGATGATATTACTGTAACCACAGATATGTAATAATTCTAACAAGACTACACAACTATACTGAAACACTGAATTAAGGGGCTACCGCGAAAAAAAAACGGTTTTTCGTACTACGTACACACTTCAAGTAGTACATGGATTAGAGACTTCATTTTTCGAAACATAATTTTTAATGTATATTTTTGAATCTGGTAGAAGGAATACATGACTAAACGAAATTTTCTCGATAGAATAAAAATCCTAAGTCATCTCTATTGTTTTAATTTTCGAATTCCAACGCGAAACGTTAAGAAACAGTCAATAGTATATACTTGAAAACAGAGAATAATAGTAGCAAAGTTCTTGTAAAAGCAGTTTTTTATTTCATAGTGTAGTTTTTATAGGAAATAATAAAATTTGTTTTTGCTACTTAGTACGTCGCTTACTTTCGAACGCGCGCCTAATATATCCGTCTCTTGTTATTAATTTGTAAAGTTATTGCATCCCTGTCACTCTTCTAATGGATAAATGGTCAGTCGCGGTAGGCCCTTAAGTCTAAAATAAAAATGGACTGCCAAAAACGTTACATAAACAACCATATATTCATAAAAGCCGTTTATCCAACGAGGAAGTGTTTTTAGCAGAAGCCGGCAAAAAATACTGGCGGGTCAGCGGTTACTTTAAAAACTGCTTAATTTTTAAAGCAAGGAAAAAACTGAATTCGCCAAACAAATGGAAAGTTTTAATTGAAAAACAAAATTTTCCTGAGGGAAGGCTTCATTTACCAGGTTCCACCAATAAACTGCCGGCGTAAATAGATGTCTAATTGAGTGATGTTCTTTAACGAAACTTGTTGGAGTGTTTTACAGGTTTGATTATTTTACTGATCAGATGTTTAATGAACGTGATTGTAAAGATTTTGGGAATATTATCCAATTTTTTATACGAATGTATGTATTGTTAACATAAGGTATAATGTTTTTCATATCTCGATTGTCAATTAGTCAATTGAATTAAAATACAAGGGATTATCTTCACCTGGCAAATGGGCACTGATATGATTGTGTTTAATTAAACCAGACCTGTATTAATGATATTATTGGTAGTATTATCTTTATATGTAAATTCAAAGCAGATACCAACAACGTCATCAAGACCTTTGTGTAAGGCAAATTATGACAAAAAAAAACACCGGCACGCCTATATTCCCCGAGCGGGGGTGACAGATATGTTGTGTACACCTACTTTTCACCGATGGTTTGTTATGTTAGGTCTCATATCATAGAGGGCGAGCTTATTGCCATACACCGGGCATAATTCAAGAGTTCGGACTGATACTGGGCATTTTTCGTTAGAAAAACTACATTAGTCCGACCTAGGATTTGGACTCAGTACCTCGTGATCACAAAGCACATTATTCGCTAATAGACCAACGAGGCAGTCTTATATATCTACTAAGGCACTAAGTAAGGCAAGTTAGAATATTTGCCCAATATAAACTATTCTATTTAACTTACAATGTTCGTAAGTCTGCCTGACTGTCTGTCTTTCTGGTTCAAATATTGTGATTCGTTTTTCAAGCACTTGCGGGTATCTGATTAAGCTGAAATTTGCCATACGTATGTAAGTTTGGTGACAAAGAATTGATGTGGTATAGAGCTAGTCTGATGATGAAGCCGAAAGTTGGCCAATGGAACCACCCAAGTACTCCGTGTTTGAGCTCGTTGGATTTGTCTTGACGAGTACTTTAGACTCGGATGGTGTCCAAGGTCTGATGATGGAGCCGGGAGGAATCCATAGGAACTCCTTAACTAAGCAAGATATCTTCTTTGTGATTTTGCTATAAAAGCTTGTTTTTATAAAGGTCTTTTTAATTAAAAACCTATCCCAAAATAGTCGGAAACAATTTTAAACTTGCTTTACGAAACCTGAATGGAGCACATGTTTCATTCGTACATTCATTTCTCCGGCTTGATAAAAAGCCTACAATGTTCGCAACCTTTGACCAACTGTAAATAGACGAAGGCCACGACCCACAAACAGCCCGAACAACACTTCCACTCATCACTTGCCCTGTTTTCTTTCACTTTTTTTAAGCGGTGACTCGCATTTTCCTTAAAAAGACGGCCTATGCCTTTATTCGCTATGACCAAACGCGGTGCGTTACGATAACATCGTAAAATGATCGTGTGATGGTATTCTGTATGCCACTGGAGTACTGTTAATTATATACAAGATGTATAGTAAAAGCAGTGATAGCCTAGTGGTTAGACCGTTGGATTGCAAAGTCAGTGGTCTCGGGTTCAAACCTAGGGACGCACCTCTGTCCTTTCGGAGACATGTGCGTGTTAAAAATTAACTTTCAGTTGCTTTAACGGTGAAGGAAAACATCGTTAGGAAACCTGCATGCCTAAGAGTTCCTCGAAAGTTCGCCAACCCGCACTGGGCCAGTGTGGTGTACTATAGCCTAAACCCTTTCAGTTTGAGAGTGTGCCCGTGCCCAGCGGTGGGACAGTTTCTTAACAGGGCTTATATTATTTTTTATTTATTATTGTACGGAGTTATCGTAACGCGCCGCGTTAAGAGATGGTCATAACGAATAAGGGTTCTGTTTCCAAGTCGCGTTATAAAAAATAACATTCACAACATTCTTTGCCTCTTGACGCGACGCGTTTACAATGTCTCTTTATTTCCATAGAATACTTTAGTGCTTTGTGACCTGTGAAATGTTAAACTTAAAGGAGGACAATGGGTAAACGTTGACTAATTGATTTGTTTATCTTTGTTTTCAAAATTTTATAGAATATATACTAGGAACCTACTGTTATTATAAAATATATAGACACTTTGGAAATATGGGAGTTTAGTTTATTAATTTTCATATTTTATCGTGATTTAGGTAATGACTGCCTCATTGGTCTAGTGGCAAAGCGCATCGCTTGGTGATCACGAGGCCCTGGGTTAAAATCCTAGGTCGGACAAATGAAGTTTTAACAAAAAAACTTCCCTGTATTAGTCTGGAGTCTGGAATTGTGCCCGGTATATGTCAATAGGCTCACCCCCTATTACATGAGACCTAACTTCGTTGGCGAAACGTAGGTGTACTCAGTACACCTCTGCCACCCCCACTTGGGGAATATAAGCGTGCCCAGAAGGCTGGCAGCGTTCCCGCGATGGATAGCAATGCTAATCCTTTGCGCGAGATACGTGCCAGCCCTCTGGTCATGTGTAATGTCGACCAGTCTTTTAGACAGTTCCCCAAAGATGTGATGGGCACTTGAACCCCATGGACCCAAAGTCTCTACACCAAACGGCTCAAATAAGCATCCTTTATCCAGGTTGCTGTATTTGCACCGTTTGAGGCACGTGGCAGAATTCGCGGCGCTACCAGCCTTAATAACTGTCTCTGGAAGATGCGACGGCGCTAAAGTATCGGCACATTGAATTCATGAAACAATAATCTTATTGGGGTGTTTGAGCTCTTGCGTTGTATATGTTACACTTTGTATACATTGTCTGTAGCTATTTACAAATCTGAATGTGTGCATATGTGATTCCCATAAGGAAAGAAAACAATTATTCAGAATAATTTAACATCGTAAGGGCTTATGATGTTAAATTATTCTGAACAACTGTTTTGTATGTAAAATTTTATGTGGGCACATTTTACCAAAATAGACCCCAATAACCCACGCGATATGGGAAGAGCCGGAGAGTCTAATTTCTTGATAGGCTTCTTAATAGATATTCATCGCTTTTTTCCCTTATAATATTTCAATCATTCAATCGTAATATGATTGCTCGCTTACGCCTAAAATTACTTAGAAATAAAATACAGCCAAAGAAATAATTTCACAATCGTAAATACTCTTCACTTAATGTATAGCACTAAAATAATTTTAATGTGACGATGGTCCAACTTTAAAGGAAATTAAACAGCGCTGAAACGGTATTCCTGGGTCCTTATTCGGTATGATCAATCGTGATATGATCGTGTGTATACTGTATGCAACTGAAAAACGGATTAAGGGCTTACTAACGTCAATAATCTTGAAGATTTTTCTTCAGAAATTTCCCTACACTGCTGATTTTGACAACAGTGAAAGGTGTGCCCGACAATTCTGGATATTTTCAAATAATTCTGATATAATTAATCTAAATATAAAAGTGAGAAGAGCATGTATGAGACGAACTATGAGAGTGGAGGAAGCCAGAGAGGTATATAAGGAAAGAACCTTTTGGAACTCTGTACTCTGTGCCTACCCTGCAAGGGATCTGGCGTGATGTTATAGATAGATAAATAAAAAAAAGTCATCAATACAATTTGTAGCGCATATCTTAAGTTTACCTTAAACATATCCGCTCAGCATTTTAAAAAAGGGCTTGCTAGAAATTTTGTTTCATACATTTTATTCACGACACTCTTATCTCTATAATTGAATGTATTTTTTATACGAAATAGCCCGTAGATTCTTCAATAAACTTCTGTCAACCAGCAGTATTTTTAGGAGTTTATCTCTGTTACAGCCTTAAACTATCATTTCGCTAAGTTATCGTAACACACCGCGTTACGGGTTTAATGGATCATAGCGAATATCATAGTGAATAAGGGAACTGTAATGATTGTAATAACACTGCTGATTTTGACAACAGTGAAAGGTGTGCCCGACAATTCTGGATATTTTCAAATAATTCTGATATAATTAATCTAAATATAAAAGTGAGAAGAGCATGTATGAGACGAACTATGAGAGTGGAGGAAGCCAGAGAGGTATATAAGGAAAGAACCTTTTGGAACAGTCATTATGGCTGCAATCTTGGACCGAAGACGTACCGCAGTGCGGGCTAGGGCGTCCCCCCGAGGTGACGCGTACCGGCCCGCCCCCGTCGGTACGAATATAGGTGGAAGCGGCGATGGGGGCCGCCACCCATCACGCCGGGCCCGAACTGGCGAGTCGTGGGGTGCAGAGTTCTCTGTACTCTCTGCCTTCCCCGCAAGGGATCTGGCGTGAGGTTATAGATAGATAGATAGATAGGTAATGATTGTAACTTAGGTTATGTAGACCGCGGAGCACTTAATACATTATCTCACCTGCTTTTAACTCCGACAATTAAGGGGGTTTATTAATAGTCTTTTCATCTTTTTAAGGTTTTGGTATTTATCAAAATATGTTGCGACTTATATCTGACAGAAATTACTAATGTAAGCCTCGTATACATTAGGGAACAAATATCCCGCGACACATGGCGCTGGTGACGTCAGACAACTACGCGCCACAATTTCAGACTCTGAGCTGATACTATGATTTTTTGTAATCACAGTAACAGTACACTTTCTCCGACGTAAGGTTTCATGCCAGCACTATGTGATTGCTACGCGCACAATACGTCACTAGACGAACGACAAAATCACTAAGAAGAACAAAGAACAGTATGATTAGATAGCCAGAGAGATCTGTAAAATAGTAACCTGCTGGAACTTTGTATTCTCTGCCTGATCTGGCGTAATGATATAGATGAATAGAAGTTTCCATAACAGCACAAATCAACCACTCAAAACTTTAATACGGCTTGACACATTTCTTCAAACGAGTTTCCTAAATATTTCAAAGTAAATTTGAAGACCTTAAGAATTCTTCGGCTAGTTTTACTTAACGTCAAGTGAAATTCGCTTAATTAAATACCTTTTACCCGGCTCGTGCACTGGGGAACCATTATTTAAACGCTTACCTGAAACAAAATAAAGTCAAAAGTTAAATTTATATTGTAGTTTTTAGTGAACAATATCTATTATTCTATTTACCAAAACATTGCATATAACAATTATAAAATTGAGTTCGTGACAATAACATGTTAACTAACAACTTTCTATATTTGGAAATTATTCAATTAAAATTCGGACTTTGTTGATTAACAGGCTGATGAGCAGGGCTTCGTTTAAATGTATAAGTTCATTTCTACTGCCTCGTTAGTCTAATGGCAAAGCGCATTGCTTGGTGATCACGAGGTCCTGGGTTCAAATCCTGGGTCGGACAAATGTAGATGAGTCCGGAGTCTGGAATAGGCTCGCCCCCTATAACATGGGACCTAACATCGTCGGCGAAACGTGGGTGTACTCAGTACACCTCTGCCACGCCCGCTTGGGGAATGTAGGCGTGACGGTGTTTTTTTTAAGATCATTTAAAAATTTACATACACATTCAACTCTAGAATATAACTATTAAAATTAGTCTTTCATTGGTAGTAACCTTTGTTGACTAACCAGGTGTTCGTGAGGTACTCAAGCACAAAAACCTCTAACTCTAATTAGTTAGTAAATAGACAACAACAACAATACCTAATAACGATAATAAAAGGAGATTCCAGACTTTGCTAGAGTCAAAATGATATTTAACTTTTTTAATAGCCTATTCTGTATCCCACTGCTGGGCCAAGGCCTCCCCTTTACGTCGTCACATAAATCGATCCTGGGCCTGTAATATCCATGTCTTTCCCTCATAAGTGTCCAAGTCGTCACGCCATCTTCGTCTCGGCTGACCACGGCGTCTGTGACCGTCCTCAGGGGTTCATATAGTGACGATATTTGCCCACCTTTGCGGCTCCATACACACAACATGTCCAGCCCAATCCCACTTCAGCTTTGCCGACTTAAAGCCTACATTCGTAACCTGGGTCATGAAACTCAGCGTGGTGTTCCTGACGCGGTCCGTCCGTTTAACACCTAAAATGGTGCGTTCCATTGCTCTTTGGCAAACCTTAGGTCTGGATTTCTGTTGCTCAGTCAGCGACCAAGTTTGAGCACCGTAGGTATATCTTACTGAGTATATTTAATTGGATTTCTGTATCACTTCTAAACAACTGATCTAATTGAGAAGAAATTTAGGGTATATTTTAGTGAGCAATTAAACAGATATTAATATTATTATAGGACAAAATCCCTACATCATTTATAGAAGCGAGAATGACCTACGAGTGTATTATAAAACACTTTTTAAACAATCATTCTGTAACATATTCTAGTCTGTGCTCTACAGAGCACCAATAACTCGTACACCATTAAGTTACGAACTTCCTAGTTGCAGCTAATAAAAATATATTACTACGAGTACCTAAGTATTCAGTACATATTCCCGTTAGCAGTAACTCTAGTGTCGGGTCCACAAGAGGCTTTATCAATACCGAGCCTCCTATAAATCCAGATTCTACATCGGAACATCTGCAATGGCTCTGGCCAATAACACTGTAACATCTGTTGCTTCAATAAAGTACAATTGAACGTAGAAGAAATATGGCTTACGAACGTTGAAGTCAACTTTAAAGTTCGAGGACATTGTTGGTTTATTTGAATTTCAGAATCTGATATGATAAATGGTTTCTAAGATGCGTTATACGCTATCAACATGGTATAATACACGGCTATTGTCAATGACAATGCTATTGTCTGCCTGAGTTAGTTAAGAAAAAAACGTATATTTTACGTTTATCAAATCCTGTTCAATTTCCAAATGTTTCCTGTTTTTCGGTAAGGGAGCGAAGGAGCATTCAATAAATATTAATTGGAGACTCCAAACATAAATATATAAATTTAAAAGAGAATAATTTAAACCTTTAAAATAATATTACCACCAAACAAATTAATTAATTATAAAAAGTTAAAAACAGGCAAGCGAAATATCATTAGATTATAAGACTGACTTCATAATCTTTGACGCGTCTTAAATGGATAGAATATTAATATTTGTGTAAATACCTATGTATATAAAAATTATTCGCGACTGCGGGCAGAATACCAATGAAGCATCAAATTCGGTCAAGCGAGCCCTATTCGATATAAAATCGATTCAGAATGGCGTTTAGCGAAGCCACAATAAAATTATCCGGTCCTCTCTGCCGGATATTAAAACGCGGCTGGACAAGAGAAAATTACGCAACAAATATTTGTAACCTTACCGTATGTGCATACATTGATTGGTTCCTTAATTGCTACCTTTTCATAGTTCAGTCTGTAAATAATGATTGTTAGTTTTTAATTTTGAGGCATTAGTATGAAAACATTGACGTAATCATGACGCTTTTCAGTTGATGTGCCATCTTTTTCACACAATATATTAACTAAATACAGATGAACACGACAGTATGCTTTCGCGATAGGCGCTAACGTCTTCATGCTAAGCTCTAGTTTATTATTAGAATAATTCTAATTTCAATTTAGTAATTGAGACAGAGTTTAAAAATCTAAACTTTATCCTTAATGACATGAAGACCAGATTATTTCTGCGAAGTCCACACAACGAACCTTTTTGTTAGCTGAAGTTATAAATCATCTCACCAGATCTTTCGTGGAGTAAGAAAATATAGACCACTGATTTCTATACACTAAACATGTTCTTTAGCACCTACTTATCATTTATGTAACATTAAAAATGTATGAAAATATAATGCATTTTTGTATCTTCGCATTGCTTTTGCTTATCAACTGCCATGGTTTGTGTCTCATCATTCTACTTTTGTTAAACAAAAAATACATTTCCGAAAACCCGAACACAAAAACACGAACTTCAGGAAAACATGAAATAGAACGCCACAATTTACGGCTTTTTTCTTTACTGGTTGTTTGCACCCGCATCACGTAAAAAGTTTTGGAGTTCGGATGGGTTTTTCATTATCGCTCAAGGCTTAGCAAACAAAATGTAGTACAACGTTCGTTTCACCTGCACATTATGTATGTATGAAAAATGTTTCGTAAAAAACAATGTTTATTTCGCCTCTATATAACGTACACAAATTAGGAAGCCGCCTATTTTCGGTTAAACACTTATACAGTACTAGCAAATATTTGAGTTCTGTATAACTCTAAAAAAAATTTGGACTAGTCAGACAAGTTTTGTGTATTTTCTTTCGTCTTCCGTTTTAAATGAGGAATATTAAACATGCATAAAACAAAGTCCTCGTGGTAATATCATCGCCATCATTTAAGAGAAAACTATTAAGAATACTTATAGAATCAGAATGATTTTAAAGAGGGCTTAGCACGGAAAGATTGACGTTAACGAGTTGATATGCCATGTCTTACTAAATATTTACTAAAAACATGAACATCACAGGAATCTGACTCGTTAGCATTACGCTAACGTCAATTTCTTAGCGCTAAGCCCTCTGATTACATGTTCAAAAATCACCCTTAAAAATATAACTAAGAAGTTAAGTTCTGTGCAGATAACTAGTCAGCAAACGATTCGAAGGCTTAAGAAAAACATTTTGTCTTCACTGAGAAGGAACGTAATGAATATGAAGTGATGAATGTTACCATCAGTGATAACCAAATGCAGTAACGAATAGATCCAGAGAGTGGAATCCTAGCATTCGAGTGGTCCATTAGCATACAGATTGCGCTGCACGAGGAGACGATCAAATGCTGGTAATGAACACGATTCACTGTACAACTGAGCTGAATAATTGTATTTCGATGTGACGTCCAGGGACTTCTGTCTGAAGCGGCTGTTAATTTAATTAACTTAAAGAAAATGTAACTAAAATCAATGTTATTTTGGTTTTTATCTAAAAATTCTTAATATTAGCCCGGAAACTGGAATCGTGCCTATAAGGGTAATTTGATGGAATAATATATTCAGACTTAACTATAGCACTCACCTTAACTGCTTTAACCGCTAAAGTACTATCAGTCTTTCCCGTATCCAATTGGTCAGGTTTTAACCACGTCTGGTCGGTCATAGTACCTTCGTCAACTAAAATGTCTCTTCTATTTCGCTTGGAATGGCTGATTATATCAGGCGTCTCGACATTCATCAGATTAGTAGCGTTTTCATTAGTACAGTTATCTTTCCCTGATTTTCGATCTTCGTCCGAACGTGATTTAACTTCAGAACTTTTTACTTTAAAACAAGATATCACTTTCTTATTTTCTCTAACATCACCTCTACTAATGGGATCATTTTTATCACGTTTGCGTTCGTCTTCCTTGTTCTTCGAGCCGGTTTCTGACTTAAGGCGTTTTTTCTTGCCGTTCCACTTCGAAGTCACATTTTTGGATCGACTACTATCATCGCTAGTACCAACGCTGTCAGAACACACAGGGTTAACTAGTATTTTCGTTGATTTAGCTTTCCGTTCAATTTTCCTCAGATTAAGTAAACTTCCAGAAGAATTTATGTACGATGGAGATGACGCATGGGAAGGGGCACTGTCTTTTGCGTCGTCACTGAAACGTCGAACGGGTTTTGGTAGTAATTTGATGGCTTTCATGGCGTCGGTTGGGTTGTGGCGAATTTTGCATGTACCAAGTGGACCCATGGCAACAGGTGGTCCTCCTTTGAACAATAATGCTGTTTCCGTTGGTTGACACACACAAGCTAACATTTTTAATGAGTCATTTAAACTTATTACTATTATCACTCATGTTTGGTGTTTTATAAATGCTGTTGCGATATGTGTTATATGCTTTCAATTAAAATAAAAAAAAAATACTTACTGGCTGGAAATGTTATATGTAAAGAAACAATATCAAAGCTTCATCCAGTATCTAAAGACACGGACGGAGAATATTTAAGGTATTCAAGGCATGGCATCCATTTTCATGTTTATGTGACAACCTGTAATGCATCTTGCGCGGCGTACGACGCTTATATTATTATACTTCCCGTCTGGCGCGCTACCGTCGCGTTATTTCTTCTTGAATGAAAGTTACCATCGTCGCCATTTTGATGTTCGTGACGCTTTTATATCCTCATTATTACAAAATAGCTTAAGTATTATTTTATTCTTAAATGAAATATGCTTTAATATTAAATTTCTAACATAAGTATGGTTGACTAGTCATTTTTTTAGGCTTAGGAAACGTTGGATGTTTATGCTTTCCAAAAAGACTGGCCAGAGATAGCAGAGAGCAGTGGGACAAACGAGGTTAACAAAGAAATGTTTAACCCGCTAAGGTGAATTTTCATGATGCAGTTTTCTCAAAACGAAGGTATTTGATAATGTACTCGTAAGTCTATACAAGTGTAAATATGTCATAGTCAAAAAATATTCACATAAAAATCATTTATAGAGTTGACGCAACAAAATAAGCCAAAAACGAACCGCAAACATTTCGTCCCAGAATCCTTTCCCGGAGGAAAAAGTTCAAAAGCCAGTTACCGTTTTACTCCGGAGCGAGTATGGTTACTTACGGCATGAGTGAAAAGTTCACGTTATCGGGTTTTCTGGTTGTGGCTGTGCGTCGAGCGCTCGCAATATATCCCATGGCACGTATACAAAAAGATCACGTCTTTATATTATATACCATGTATGAATAAATACGTAAATACAAGAGAAAATTTGAGTTTATTTCTGCAAGAATATAATAAACAAGCTGTTTTCCGCTGCTTCGCACCCAGTCGACAACAGCGCCACCTACCAGATCTAAGTTACTTCTGGATAATTTAGCTTTCTAATGATGAAAGAATTATCGAAATCGATTCAGTAGTTTATCGATTACAAATAAACAAATCTTTCTTCTTCATGACAAAAGTGTCTCTCTGTACAGATTCCATCATTTGTATCTTAAACAGTGCAAAGATTTGAATCCCAATATGTCTCATTTGGCGCATTTGAATCAGCTAAATTCAAGCACAGTCGGCCCACCGACCGACATCGCGTCACTTATTTGTTCGTTCTATTGGACGGCAAGTTTACTGTAAGATCGAGATTCAGTTTAGGATTGGAATGAGCTATACAGAATTTGGTTTGTTCTGTATAAGTTCTGTAAGAATAGCGCCTTTGTATACTGCCGTGTGAATGTAAGATCGAGATTCAGATACAAATGAGGCATATTTTTCTGTACAACTGTTTCGAATCTTGTATTTCTCGTTCATGTTTCACATCACTGTATCATATCAGTAATTATCGACATATGTCTACTTTATAATATTAGTATAGATTTATTTTGGTAATAGGTAATTCAGTCAGTATTTTATGAGTATTTGGTAAAGGAAAAAATACTTGATAGGCAATTTTATTTCCTCGTCCTCCTTAAATATTTTTGACTCTACCAACGAAGGCCCTCCCTTACGCATAATTAAATGAATAATCAATCAGGTAAGGGAATAACAATGAATCTTTTAAATGCCAAACGATGTTCGGAATTTATATAACCGTAAAAACACAAAATCCGAACCACTCCCCCAAAATCACTTACATTATAAACGATTTCTATCCGATGACGGATCCCACAAAGGTAACTTTTGAATTTCGGCCCAGAAAGAATATAAAGTAAATCGGTACACGTAAAATGCGTAAGGCCTTTTATAGGAAATCATTTATTTTGTATCGGTTTATGACGTTTGTATTTCAAAGTTAGGGAAAACTACAACGAGACACTAATACGCAAGAACGCAAAAGAACGCCTGTGGTAAGAAAATATGTTCAACAAAAAAATATCAGATGTTATTCGATAATAACACCTGTTAATTTGGTGAGCATCACTATTTTATCCACGGAACAATTTTACCTTGTTTTGTTAGTATTAAAGAAATATTAACAACCACGAAAGATTTCCACTGTGCTCGAATAGACGTAGACATTAATATTTATGCAATAGACTTATTTTAACCGTCTATAAAAATGTAACGAATAAGTGTGAGTTTTTTTCTAATTGTGAAGATGATATTTACATTAGTAACGATTTCATTATTATGAATAGAGCTTTCATATATTTTAAGCAGAATATCTCCTTTCTTGTAAGTTGCAGTAGAGATAATGAATTTCAAGAATTCAAGTTGGTGTCTAGGTCTTATTTTTCGCTACCTAGTTCATCAAACTACCCGTTTTTACCTTGAACAAAACTCAGCCAAAATTAAATGCAAACTTTAACAGCATTTAAAAATCGCGACCGAGTATGTGGATGATGCTACGCAAAATTCGCAAGTGGAGAATTCGAATATCGAAAACACGAACAGTTATGCTGGATGGAATGCTTAATATGAGTCTACCTTCGTGCGCGTTACGTACAGTAGAATACGTATTCCAGAAGTATTCTTGTCTTTACAATCTAGTTAAGAGAAATGGGGTAGTAAAATATCAGAAACTTTTTGCGCTTTGATAGGAACGATCACTGAAAGAGTGCGCCAGTATTTTTCTTTCTTTTGTATTTTATGTATCGAACGCACAAAGGCGATATCTTGGTACGATGTATGTTCCTTTCTAAACTGGACGTGGACTAAAGTATTTTCTGAGTTCGAATATACTATAACGATTGACATCTTGGTCCATTGGTTAAGAACTTAAGCCGCTCCACTCACTGGAATTAGTAGTCGCGGGTTCAATTCGATTCTCGCATCAGATAAATCTGTATGTAATCCATAAACATTTTTTTTAGTCTGGGTTTGTGTATGTGCCTTTGGGGCTACGGTTTTCTCAAACTTAAAAAAAAGTTCTGTACAATGTACAATATAAGCAGTTCAATATAATCTTAACAAGTTGTTCGAATAAAATTAAACTCGATTAACATCTTTTATATAATATTCCGTCACCAAGAAATGCAATTACTTTCAAAGTCGAAATTTAATTTCAGCTCGGTATCGTTATAGAATATTAATATTTCAAAGTTGTCGTCTATGAAAAGGAACGGTACTTAAATAAAATTATGGTTTTAAAGTCTATAACAAAGGCATGACATACATAGATTACACGTCTACGCCGCCGGCTACGAACCTAACTCCCTTCTATCAGCCACAACCGCCGTCTGCGGCATGTTCTCACCGATGCCCTGACATCTCTTCTTTCGGAAACAGATACCGCACACAGGATCAGACACCGACCTCGGCGGCGAGGGCCAAGAATCCCTTGCCCACCGGCCGGTGCAGAGCACCATGGCGAGACAGTTAGTATATGCCTTCCCCCATAGCGACTACCTAAGCCGAGGCAGTTCCTCCTTGAGGCGCCCTTAAGCTAGTTGCCCCCTTGCCCTTCTGGCTCGAGCGACGTGGTTGCACGCTCGCCCTCTTGTCTGGTGAAGCTGTAAAGGCCCCGCGGCCAACAGCGTAGATCGTTCACTCACAAACACATACACACACACAAAATAAAGATCATAGGTGATGACTTGGTGGATAAGAGAATTTAGTAGTCGCGGGTTCCCTCATACAATAAATTTTTGTGTGATTCACAAATATTAGTTTTGGTACACCGTCACGCCTATATTCCCCAGAGGGAGTGGCAGAGGTGTACTGAGTACACCCACGTTTCGCCGACGATGTTAGGTCTTATGTAATAGGGGGCGAGCCTATTGCCATATACCGGGCACAATTCCAGACTCCGGACTCATACTGGGAATTTTTCGTTTGAAAAATTCCCAGTATGAGTCCAAATTAGTTTTGGTATTTATATATTATTTAAATTTCAAGTTTTTAAACGCACACAGCCTAATTTCTACCTAACACATAATTCCTAATGTGCGGAACCTTTTTGTTTAATAAGAGTCTATATACCATAAATAAACATTGTTTTAAAGTGATGTATATTTCAATCTTATAATATCAAACAAAAGCAGTGATAGCCTAGTGGTTAGACCGTGGGACTGCAAAGTCTCGGGTTCAAACCCAAGCACGCCTCGGTCTTATCGAAAGCATTTGCGTATTATAAATTAACTATCACTTGCTTTAACGGTGAAGGAAAACATGGTGAGGAAACCTGCATGCCTAAGAGTTTCTCTAAGGTGTGTGAAGTTCGCCAACCCGCACTGGGCCAGCGTGGTGGACTATGGCCTAAACCCTCTCAGTTTGAAAGGAGGCCCGCGCCCAACGGTGGGACAGTTTCTTAACAGGGCTAATATTATTATTATATATCAATATTGCCAATATTGCCAGTGATGACTTACGGCACTGAGACATGGTCGCTTACGATGGGCCTCATAAGAAGGCTCAAGGTCACCCAAAGGGCGATGGAGAGAGCTATGCTCGGAGTTACCCTGCGGGATCGAATCAGAAACGAGGAGATCCGCAGGAGGACGAAAGTCACTGACATAGCACTCAGAATTGCTAAACTTAAGTGGCAGTGGGCGGGGCACATCGCTCGTAGAACTGACGGCCGTTGGGGCAGAAAGGTTCTCGAATGGCGACCACGTACCGGAAGACGTGGAGTGGGTAGGCCCCCTACAAGATGGACCGATGACCTGGTGAAGGTCGCGGGTAGAAGTTGGATGCGTACAGCACAAAGCCGGTCGTTGTGGCGGTCTTTAGGGGAGGCCTTTGTCCTGCAGTGGACGTCTTTCGGCTGAAGAAGATATCAAATAGTCTGCCTGTTGAAATTCATTATTAAACATTTCCGGACGTTATTACTACCCTCGCAAGAGTTCTAGCGTGATGATATAGATAGATAAATTACTTATATTCTACATTCCCGTATAAATGACACGTCCTTACCTACATAAATAAAGAATAATTTTTGCACAACATTTCACAAATGTTGATAACCTTGCCCACAGTCGGGGTTGACATTAGACTGGTCGAGAGTAAGTGCGAACATTCAGGCACACGACTCTCACATCGGAAGCAGGGCCGTTATTCGGTATGGCCCAACGCGGCGCGTCACGATAACTTCGTGAAATGATAGTGTATTCTGTATTTCACTGAAGTAACATTTTTTCTTTATTAAAAAAACTTAGTCCCACACTAAGATTTATTTCTGTGTCGAGGGTGCGTTTACAAACATGAAACTCACAACTGGACTGAAACAACTATTTGAGGTTCACACAAAGATTTGTCTCGTGCGGGAATCGAACCCGCGACTATTTGATCCAGTGGGCCGCGACTATTTGATCTATTTTTGATTTATTTATGTATTTAACTATAGTATTTCACATAGGATAGGTAGTGATAGTTATAATTGCCAAACGAAATTATACGTTTGACTGCCTCGTTGGTCTAGTGGCAAAGCGCATCGCTTTGTGATCACGAGGTCCTGGGTTGAAATCCTAGGTTGGACAAGTGTAGTTTTTCTAACGAAAACTTCCCAGTACGAGCCCGGAGTCTGGAATCATGCCCGGAATATGGCAATAGGCTCAGCCCCCATTACATGGGACCTAAAATCGTCGGCGAAACGTGGGTGTACTCAGTACACCTCTGCCACCCCCGCTTGGGGAATATAGGCGTGACAGTGAAATTATACTTTATTCCATGGCAATAAGAGGTATGACCCGTTTCTATACTTACGGTTTTATGCCTTAACACCATTGAATTAATTATTAATTTTGTTTGGCAATTAGAACTTTCACTACCCTTCCTATGTGAAACTACACTAACTCTTACATGATTGTTCAATATTACTAAATGAGTAAGTATTTGCCACATTTTGAAAAGTTTTATAAATCAGAGCGTAAAAGTGATAGTGAATAATAATAAACCAAATGTTAAATTTAGAAAAAGTAAGTTTTAACTGTTAACAAAAAAAGACCAAAAAAGTACAATGTTAAAACTATAAAATAAACCGACTAAATGATCATTTCAGGAAGTTATCGTATCGCACCGCGTTACGTGTTTAATTTGTTTTATGGTCTTAACGAATAAGGGAAGGCTCGGAAGTAGCCGTGAAGCAACTCAGCCACCGCCACCCCACCCATTTCCTGAATCCTATCAACTTTCATATACCTAGCGACAACAATTCCAGAGTAAGCCAAGTTTCGTATTTAGTGCTAGGAGAGTTTTAGGGAAATGAAACTTCTTTGTTACGTTTTGACAGTATGGGAATACCTATTCAAGGTCGGTTTTAATTACATACGCCGAGTTGCATTGACGTTCTTTAAATTTAACTCTGACATTATTCGAAATTCTATCTCTCTATCTATATCATCACGCCAGATCCCTTACGGGGTAGGCAGAGAGTACAGAGTTCCAACAGGCTCTTTTCTTACATACCTCTCTGGCTTCCTCTACTCTCATACACGCTCGCCGGTTACGGAGACTCCAGACTTGTCCTTCAGATAAGACCCGGTCTATTTGGTCATGGTAAGATAGTCTAGGTCTTCCCCGGTACCTATATCCTTCCACTTTCGCATTGTATATCTGTTTTATTATTCTTTCTTCGGACATTCTTTCTATATGCCCGAACCAACGGAGCATACCCTTTCTCATCTTTACACCGATACTCTCTTTCATACCTATTTGCTTTTTACTACGCTGTTACGAATACGGTCGGTCAGCTTCACTCCGCACATCTTCCGCAGAGCTCGCATTTCCACCGCATTTATCCTACTTTCATTCTCCTTCTTACATACCCAGCTCTCGCTGCCATATAACAGCGTTGGGACAAGCACTCCATTATGTATGGCCAGCTGCGCCTTTTGGCTTAAGTGCCGGCTCCCAAGTAGCTTTCCCATCGCGCCATTCACTCTGTTCCCTGCACTCATTCTTCTCTCTATGTCAGTCTGTATTTTCCATCCTTACTGAATGCGCATCCAAGATATACAAACTCATTCACTTGCTCCAGCACATCGTTCCCAACCACAATCCTTGCATTCGTTCTGGTTTCTTCCCGTTCGAAATTCTATCTTTAAAATACATGAATTAAGATAGATTACTTAAGAGGTATGCCACTCGCCGATATTACGTTATACCCAATCTACACACTGCTTACTTCCGCGTGAAGTAAGGTAAGGTTAGTTGTATAAACGCGCCACTTACGCTATACTTCCCTTCCTTAACTATCACTGCCAGGCGCTTCCTTCGTTTGCGGTTTTTTTTGAACGGGAGTCAAAAGAGTGACAGGTCAGGTACCCGATTAACCAATCTTTTTGAATTATGGGGAAAAATAATTTTCGAAAAAACTAAAATAATATACTAAAATACAAAAAAATATGAAGGCGGTGCTTCAGAAAAACTATGGAAATGAGAAAAATAGCCTTTGGGATATTTTTATGAAGACTATATAGTTTCGGGGAACATAAGAGAAACACAGAGCGATGCTTGAAGTGCGAAGGGAGTATGTGAACAGTCGACGCTGCCTCAGTACTGCTCAATGCTTTTGGCGGGAAGTAGCAGTAACAGTGTACGAACCGGGTATTAGAAACGGTTGGGATTTTTCTGGGAAATATTTATATTTCGAACAGGCACGATTCTTTTTTTTTCTAAAAAACGTAGTTACACTAGGATTTATTCCTGTATCGTGGATAAGTTTACAAACATGAAAATTCACATACACAAATACCCAGAACGAAACAAATAATTTTGGGTCACACAAAGATTTGTCCCGTGCGGGAATCGAACCCGCGACTATTAGACATAGTGGGCTTAAGCTCTTTACCACTGCGCTAAATCGTCCGTCGTCTTTATACGACAGAGCGATTTAATTGCCTGTCTGTGTGTAAAAGTTTTAAAGAAGTAAATATTATCTTTTATAATCGCCAATCCGCACTAGGACCGCGTGATAAAGTATGACCTCTCTCACCTCGATTTGTGAAAGGCCTAAGGCCTGTTTAAGTACACACATAGCTAAGTATTTTCATCGCTAATTGAGTTCTTAGTTATTCACCTTCATTTACAAATGTACCTCTACATAGATACCTATTTTGAGAGATACAATAACGCTTTCAATTAAACTTTGACTGCTACAAACTATACTGTCCAAGTTAAATTATGCATTCACGTTAAAGAAACCTTTTGAATACTTATTCTGAAAACACCCCACTGATTTTCTAAAAACACTTAACTTTCGAAATAAAGGACCAGGAAAAGCCCATTAAAACAGCGTATTATCCAACTCAACGCTCTAGCGGAAAATTAAGAAGAATTTTCCACACAATGGTTAGTGAAATTGTTTGTAACTTCGCGGATCCATTTTTTTACTGTGACATCAATCACGAAAATAATTACGCTGGTGGCGCAACGCGCGGTTAATTGAAAGTTATTGCGGAAAAAGTAACGTGAAAAAGTTTCAAATTTATATACAGTTTATAGCCCGGATTTCGCGGACTTCTTTATGTGACATTGATTTTTTCCCACTCTGAAACAAAAACTCGAAGAGCTTAGCGTCGCGAATTCAATTTTATAAGAATTACTTTGTACAGCGAAAGTGAAATTGTGGTGTTAGCTTTGAACGAGCTAAATTCTTATTTTCTTGGCGAAAAAAAAACAGTTCGAATATAACCTGTTTATAATACGAGGAAGGACCGACGGCGACGAAGCGGTACAAAATTTAATTCTAGCCCGACACCCTCCCGGTGGTGTCCGTAGTTTATGAATTCAAACCACAAAGTTAACGTTCGTTCAGTCCTTGAAATAGTGGAAACTAAAAAGGCAAAGTTTTTTCTTATTCTCATGGAGATTGCTTTTATACTTGTAGAATATTTTAATTATGATGGAAAAACATTATTACAAAAGTTATTCTACTAATGTTATAAATGTGAAAGTTTGTATGGTTGAATATTTGTGCTTTGACAGATAAAATGTTAAAAAAACCTGGTTGAATGGCTCGTGGACAAGAGTTATTATAATATTAGAATATTTTTTAGAAATTATATCTGTTATGTATAATATGAGTTATATAAATAAGGTTACTGTAATTTTCGGTAATTTTTAGTTTACTCTTAATCAATAGTTAATTTAATATTGTAATTGTTTATTATGACCAATATCAGCCTATACTGCCCACTGCTGGATAAAGGCCTACCCTCACAAATTGAGGTGAGAGAGATTAGGTCATACTCCACCACGCGGACCCAGTGCGAATTGATGCAGGCAGGTATGTGGCCACCTGCCGTTGGAACTTATCAAGCCGCCTTGAAGGCTTCCAACGCGACTTAACGACTACCACATTAAGTGGTAACCGGGACCAACGGCTTAACGTGCCTTCCGAAGCACGGAGACGCTCGAATAGGTAAATTCCACAAACGATCACCCATCTCAGGCCGACCGAGTCGAACGCTGCTTAACCTTGGTGATCGGTAAGAACACCGCGGTCGCACAGCGCTACGAGATAGTATTGAGGCTACCTAATATCAAGCTATTTAATTATGATAACAAAGCTCTTACCCACAGATAAAAATATGAAGGGTATTTCACAGTACACAAATATTAGCATATACACCAATGGAAAGCAATTTGTGTGAGAAAAAACACAAGAGCACGTAACAACCCGTAACTTCGTTTTCGTGCGTAACTTCATCATTCTCCAAGACATTATGGAGTCAAACCTACGTGTGAATGGCACTAAGTACGTTCATGAAATATGGATGGGTACATCCATCGATCCTTGCTCAATTAGAGCAAGATTTAATTATCCCACCCGCATTGAGTAGTCGAACGTCGGATGTGGATATTCCTTTACGGAGGGTGGCCGTTTAATTTATTAATTTTCATTAAAATGTTACTTGAGACCTTTGTGAACGCGGAAAGGACCGTTAACTTATTGAAGAATCGAGTTGCTATTTCTTATTTGAGATTGGCTTAAGCGCTTAAATGGTCAGCTAACTTATACTCAGCTGCAATTACTATCTACGAAATAAATAAAATAGAGACTTGTTTGGTGGCAGAAAGACAAAAGCAATCAAAGTTGGCTATTCTTTTTTATAGCTCTGTTGTTGTTAAACTTAAAAGTTAGCTTAGTTGCTCTGGGAATATCCCCAGTTTAAATAAAGAAGGGAGAGGAGAGGACACCATGCACCTACAAAATATTTATGTATGTACTTCGAGCGTATATTACCCATAGATCGAGGTACAATTTTTCTCAAATAATAAATGTAATTATCACATGTTGCCATTATGAGAGTTTGATTGCGTTCACTTGGGGAACTTTTGGGGGACCGAAGCTGCTCGTGTGCATAGGATTTACTCTGGTGTAGGGAACAAGTGGTCCCTCAGCAGTACTAAACGAGCAGCATGTGGTAAGCTACGGCCATGGCTGGTCACCACTCTCCCAGAAAAGTCTTGCCGCCATGATAATTAAAGCCAACAGAGAAAAGAACGTCAGTCTACAAATGAAATAGAAAAAAATGAAGCATAAAAAATATATCATGCATCTCCTTAGTTCTGATAAGATCACATCCCATTGTTGATAAAAACTTCGCACACTTTGTTCCTAACCAAGAGAGAGTGACAAAGAGTAATTGGAATAATTTATAGATTAATCAGATTGAAAAAAAAATTCAATTCAGTAAATTCAGAATACTTTTATCTTTTCGAAAACATGCGCATATTAAAAGTTAACTCTCAGTTGCTTTAGGTGACGGTAAAGGAAAACATCGTGAGGAAACCATCATGCCTAAGAGTTCCTCGAAGGTGTGTGAAGTTCACCAACCTGCACTGGGCCAGCGTGGTGGACTTTTGCTTAAACCCTCTCAGTTTGAAAGGAGGCCCGTGCCCAACAGTGGATCAGTTTCTTAATAGGGCTTATTTATAATATAATTGTTTAAATTTAGAGGGAGTCGGGAAATTTTGTGGAGTTGGATCCAAATTTAAATATCTATTGACTTTTATTTGGTGCACGCCCTTTCGTGGCATCATGGTATTATACACGGGTTCTACATTGTAGAGTATTTATGTTGGTTATAAACACAGAAACCGTTATAATAGAACACTTGAAGTAAAGCTTCGTTCGAAGTCACTGTCGCCGTTTTGCCACACATGCCACACTCACACACACGAACTTAATTGCTGTAAAAAATATTTTCAGATAAATTGTATCTACCTATCTATATTATCACGCCAGTTCCCTTGCGGGGTAGGCAGAGAGTACAGAGTTCCAACAGGGTCCTTCCTTACAGCCCTCTGGTTTCCTCCACTCTCATAGTTGATAGATGAATTGTATTTTAATACCTTATAAGTTATAAGTTTTGGAAGACTTCCATACCAACTTTAGCCACTGTATCACATTAGTCTACAGAGTCCTGAAGCATTTTGTGAATTTTTTTTTTCATATGTGGCGATAAGTTTCCGTGACTATACTTCTAATGTTTCAATATTACGTTGGCGCATTAATGGATAATCTGATTCATCATTTCACATATACCTAGAATCCCAGGTTTTATTCTACTATTTGAATACAAGAGCAAATTAACTACACTTTAATTTTGTACTGTAAATAACCCTAAAACCGACAAAAAATCATTACATCTAGTTCCCTGGAAATCCTTTTATGGTACAGCATACTCGTGCGTATAATAGTAATTTATTATTAAAGACTAATCTCGCAAGCCGCTTCCACTGTAATGAGATAAATCTGTAAAGTGTAGTTACTCATAGCCCTAATTGGCTTATTACTTAGGCACAAAATTGTTAATGTAATAATATCTGGCTAAGTATATGACTTAGAAGATAAAATCTTTTATCCTAATATAATAAATGTGAAAGTTTGTATATTTGTTACTCAATCACGCAAAAACGGCAAAAGGGATTTGGATGAGATTTGCTACACAGATAGTTTATTACCTAGATGAACACATAGAATGCTTTTTATCCCGGAAAAATTTAAGGTTCCTGTCTAAAGTAAGCGCGGATAAAGTCGCGGCAGAAACCAGTAGTTTATATTTATCTAAGGTATATGATGACAGAGGACTTCGCAGGAAAATAAGGACGTAACCTCGATGCTAGTAAGTTTTATACCATCCTTGATATACTACAATTTATTAAATAAACATTAAGTGACAGCACGCTTACTCGCTAGTGTTACGCTAACGTCAATCATTTCGTGCTAAGCCCTTAGTGCAGTACTAGTGTAGTAGAGTAACTGCAGACTGCAAACCATACTTCGGTAACTTCTAAATATCAATGTTCACATTGACTATAAGAACGAGATACGAGTTGGTATGTTTTATTTTGTTGCAGGTAATTTACGGGATTTTTCTTTTTAAATCCGTTATTTTATTTCACGGGGAAGTATTTAAATAAATTGTTAGAAAGTTGGAAAAATAATGATATTCTCAATAATTGTCATAATTCAACTACGCTCTGGGAGCTTTCACGGCAAAAATCAATTTCTTCACATAGATTATCGAAGATTGTTATAAACTGACAATAGGTTGATTCCATAATTCTCAGTTCCTTTATTACCAATTCGTAACATATACAATTGCTGTATCTATTAAAGCAACTATTAATACTTGTCATATAATTGTCTCAGTTTCATTGTACCTAAATGTATTAACTGTTTAAGCAAACAATATCCAATATATCTCATGTTAATCATCTCCATCTATAATTCACTTATCACACAATGCTTGAGGGCACCCCAACGGATAATGTAACGTCTATTAAAGGCAAATAATCTAATAGAAAACGAGCTTAATTTTAAACAGCCGTAAATCAATTTCAGCTCAAACCTCTAATCGAGTTACGAAAACAATTGAGATGGAAGATATCCGGTAAGGACGAAAGGTAATTTTCAGAAAATCTAAATTAAATTTTGTTCGTAGTGACTGCGGTGTTCTTAGCGATCACTGAGGTTAGGCAGCGTTCGACACGGTTGGTCTCAGATGGGTAACCGTTTGTGGCATTCATATTCGAGCGTCTCCGTGAATCGGAAGGCACGTTAAGACTTTGTTTCCGGTTACTACTTAATGTGGCAGTCGTTAAGCCAAGTTGAAATGCTTATAAAAGTGTTGAGCGAGCGTTGGGACTCTCCCTTTTTGCAGAGATGGGTGGGATCGCATCTGAGTCAAATTCCCTATTTATTTTAATAATATCAAAATTTTGTGACTCGCCTATTAAATTACATATTAAAGAATTCATTTATTATAAAAATTAATTTCTAATTATCTTATTTATTTTCATTTATTTTAATTTAATTTTGTAATATTGTCATCTGGAAACTGACTAAAATGCAATGATTTTATTATAATTTAAAGTGCACATATATTTTGTTTATTCTATTAGAATTTGTTGTTTGAATGTGATTGTGAAATATCTTGTTTTTCTGTTTCTCTTATATGGGTCCAAGTAACCCGAAATAAATGATTTATTATTATTATAGGCGGCTTAATAAGTTTTAACAGCCGGTGTCCACAAATAGGAGTATGACTTTATCTCTCTCACCTCGATTTATGAGAAAAGGTCTATGCCCAGCAGTGGAATAATATGCTGATTTATTATTGTTATTATAATTTAAATTTTCTCTAAGTCCATACAAGCCGATTTTTAACTTAGCCTTTAATAATGCGCAAAACAAGATCGTTAGGGACCTTTGATTCATTATCGAATATTAATTTTCTTGAGTCGTCCAGTCGAGCGAAATTTATTCCATGGGGATTATTAACAGGAAACTGCGTAACATGAAATACTAAACTTAATAGGATCCATTTTTTATTCCGACGTCCTTAATCTCCACATTTCAAATTACTTATCCCCAAAATTAAGGTTATCGGAGACGATGATCTAATTATGTCATCTGCTTCTCTTGAGGGATGTTAAATCTGAATATCCTCCTTATGATAGATAGCATAAGGAACATATTAAACAACAGTTATATTGAATTGAAATAAATAAATAAATAAGACGTGCGGGATCTTTATTATATACTTCAAAAGTTTAAGACGAAAATGTGATAGATGTTTTTTTATCGGATAAATCTCGGTAATAGACCTATCCCACTATTATTACATTGAGACTGAATATCGTAGGTGAATGGCGAGTATACACAGTACCACTGCACTCCATGGGGAATATAAATATATTCACATATCATAAGGTTTTAATAAATTAAAGATTTCTGAAATACTTATACCCAAAATGAGATGACACTTTGGATTCGTATTATCTTTGAGTCTCAAAATTAGTTTAAAGACACTAATGTTGCATTTTAGTGGCGTTTGAAATTATGACTTCTAGGGTTGCCTGTATAGAATTTTATGTGGAACGTTGTATGGGAAACTTTTATATGTTCGCTCATTTCCAAGTTCAAACTTTTTATGGGAGGCATCAAATGTGTGTGTAAGTAAATGTTTATATTATGCATTTATGACGTCAAACATATAAGACGTCAGACATCTATCAATCTATCTACCTATATCATCACGCAAGTACCCTTGCGGGGTAGGCAGAGAGTCCAACAGGTTCTTTCCTTACAGACCTCTCTGGCTTCCTCCACTCTCATAGTTCGTCTCATACACGCCCGCCGGCTAGGAGACTCTTGACTTGCCCTTCAGATAAGACATGGTCTATTTGGTTATGGTAACATAGACTAAGTCTTCCCCGGTACCTACATCCTTCCACTTTCGCATTGTATATCTGTTTTGTCATTCTTTCTTCCGACATTCTTTCTATATGCCCAAACCAACGGAGCATACCCTTTCTCATGTTTACACCGAAACTATCACTGGTAAGATGTGACGTCAGACCTAATATACAGACTGTTGTATTGTATACTCGCGGAATTTACGGGATCATCTTTACTGCAGATACTTAACACAAATTTATAAAAAATTAAGATTCAAGAATTCATGAAAACCAAAACTTTTTTTCTTTTATAAACAATTATTGACAAATAAAAAAAAACGTATCTCATTGCTCCATGTGTCTAAAGACACACCCGTGCGGTCGGACCAAGGGAAGCATACAATACTATCTACATATTTACTGCGTGGTAGGGTATTTCACTGCAACTAAAGGTTATGCAAATTTACAGTCAAATGAGTATAAGTAAAAATATGAACTAAAAACTAACATAGCAAGCTTTAAGTGGTCTAGAATGTCTATCTGTTTTACTACGCCAAATCTCTTGCGGAGTAGGCAGACAGCACAGAGTTCCAACAGGTTCTTTCCTTGTCAGTGTCCGGCTTTGTGCACTCTCATAGACGCTCGCAGACTCTTGACTTGCCTTCTAGATACAATACAGTCTATATTCCCTAAGCGGGGATGGCAGAGATGTACTGAGTACACCCACTTTTTTCCGACTATGCTGGATCCCATGTAATAGGGGGCGAGCCTATTGCCATGCAACGGGCCCAATTCCAGACTCCGGACTGATCTGGGATTTTTTTATAGCATAAGAACAGTTGTCCGACTAGAATTTGAGAACCAGAATCCTGTGATCGCAACGCGCATTTTTCGCCACTACACCAAAGAAGCAGTCTATAACACACACACACAAATACACCGTCACGCCTATATTCCCCGAGCGGGGGTGGCAGAGGTGTAGTGAGTACACCCACGTTTCGCCGACGATGTAAGGTCCCATGTAATAGGGGGCGAGCCTATTGCCATATACCGGGCACAATTCCAGACTCCGGACTCGTACTGGGAAGTTTTCGTTACAAAAACTACATTTGTCCGATCTAGGATTCGAACCCAGGACCTCGTGATCACAAAACGATGCGCTTTGCCAACGATGCAGTCTATAAATGATAGTATTACTATAAAACGTATTCTGTAAATTCCGAAAGAATATAAAACAACAACCTTTATATATTCTGTAGCTATATGTAATCCACAGTCGTACAAAAACTTTCTGAAAGCGTCATAAAGGGGGTTATATGTGGTAGATACTGCCAATGGTATCACATGTCGACAGGATAGAATGTCCCACGGACAATAAACGTAAAACCTTGTAATAAAATGAATAAGTTATTTTTATTGACCTCGGTATTTCTGTGCTCTACTTAATGAGAACTTTGTGCGTCCTTACAAAGTCATATTTGATTTGGGAATTGTGTTTTATATAAACGTCGGATGAACAGTTTAAACCGCTCCGATTCCTGAGTCAAATAGTGGCGCGTTTGATCCCCGCACGAGACAAATTGTTATTGCTCAAAAATGTTTGTATCGGTCTGCCTGTATGAGTATGTGAATTTCATGATTAAACGACACGAGACAGGAATTATTCCCAGTGTGGGGCTACGTTGTTTTTTTAATTAGAAAGTGTTGAGTTTATTTTTTTAATTACCTCTTTAAGAATTTATGATCTAATAAGCATCACAGGTACGTATTAGTGTTACTAAATAACCAAACATAATATAATCACTACGTGGAAATACCTTTAAAAGTCCTTATAAATTATAGGACGTTCAACCTTAACATTTCATCGCCAGAGCCAGAGCAAAATACCGATGTTACGCGAAGCAAGACTAAACTTCCATCGCTTTATATAAAGAAGATACCTACTGATAAAATGGCTAACTGTCAATATTGTTTAACTTAATATTACTTTGAAGAATATTATAAGTAACCGATTTTTACGGGGAATTTCAAATATATTTCAATAATTTTTCTAACGCTTCCACGCACAATTGCTCGATATATTCCTTTCGTTAATCGTCTTTCTACATGAGTATGTCTGAATCGTAGTATGTGATGAACTGTAGTCTCTGCCTACCCCAGTGGGATAAGGGAGAGAATGTATGTATGTAATAATTTTTCACTGAGAGTCACTAAAAAATAATCAGTTTTTATTATCACAAATTAGGAAGATTTTTCGTGTAATAAATACAATACATGAATACGCGTTTATAACATCTCCATTCAAGAATGCACAGAGCTTTTAAATGTAAATCTGTAAAACATGTATGAAACAAGAAGCTTAACATTACGGCATAGAATAAATCACATTACAGAAGTATACCTACGCATTGCTTAACCAGTTTTGCCCTCAGTCTACGGCATCTAAGAGAAAGGGCATTCATTCATCCGTGGGGTAATGTACCGCTAAAGGTATGTATGTGCCACAGAAATCGTAATAATTAAATACCTACTGGAAGAGAAAAAGCATTGCGTTTGGAACCACTGTCGCCGCTTTGACACACACATTTTTTTAAAAATCAGCTTTTATAGCAAAAACACAAAGGAGCTATATTACTTAGTTAAGTAATATAGCAATTGAAAAGTTCCTATAGCCACCTTCTAGCCTCACCATCAGACCAACTCTATGGTACCATATTAAAAATAGATAGCAAAATTTGTACTGGAAAGATACGAAAGAGACCAACATACGAACAAAAAAAGAACAAGAAACTTGTAAAAAATAGACCTGGACTCACGTTCCTGCTGCAAAAATACTTTCCGATGAATTATAATTATTAAGTACAGTTACAAATTTTGGAAGACTTTCAGCAGCTGGATATGCTGCGAAATACCGACTTTAGCCACATGATAATATAGCACTTACATTTGCCGACCCAGTACTGAAGCAATTTGAGATAATTTTCTCATATGTGTGGCGACAAGTTCGCGATACCCCATCTAGTGTCTCATTACAACGATTCCTATAGTATATGCACACGAGGTTTCCTCCATTGAGGCGACGCCGACCCTACGATGGAATGAAAGTGATTCTGACCCAAATACGCAGTAAGAATTTCTAAATGTTTGCGAGTCGAAAATGAGAAGATGAAGTGAGAATTATGCTGACGACGCATGCGATTATGATCGGTGATGCTTATAAATTTTAAACACAGTTTTGCTGTCATTTGTCATAATATTAATTTAGAAGTAGTATGAAAATGAAATGATGATGAGTACTCGTGTTTTTTTTATTGCATCAGTTGCGTTGAGATAAAAACACAACATGAATAAAAAGGTAAGCGAGTGAGTAACAGAAATGAGTTAGGAACTTTAGATCATCACATATAAGGGAAAATATAAGAAAAGAAGTGAGAGAAGAGATAGAATATTTTTTTTCTTATTCCGATGATCCACCCTCCACATATTATTTATAACTAGAAAATGTTCATAGTTTGATCGGTCGCGCTTGATAAAAAGACAGTATACCAATACTGTCTTTTTAAAATTAGGCCATAGAGTGATGTGGTAATCTACTTATGGAATAAGTTTGCTATCAAACCTAAACAGTAAAGCTTTTTCTATAATAATTAAAAAAATAAAATTTCACTATCTATTGTAAGTTCAGGCAAAAACTTGTCAATTAAAATCAAATAAAAATATGATTTAGAGCAATTTCGTCTGCTTCATAAAAGATAAAGAGATAATTAATTAATAATATCACAAATATAAACAAAAAAGAACACTAATGAGAAAAGTTTAACAGCAGCTAACCCGACGAGATAATATTTAAGTAGTTCGGACCATTCAAGTTTTACATTTTTAATTTAAACACCCTTTTCCACTCGCGTTTGATTAAAACTTTCGGTAGTATACGAGTATACAAGTAATTCATAAATACTCTCAAAATAGACAGGGTTATTTCCAAATGGTTAAGTTAGAGAATAATGTTTATCGAATGCAGAATTATTATGATTAATTATTACTTTATACCAGCATACTGCATAAAGTATGGCATAATTAATATAATATACAAACAGAGGGTAAAGGCCATAGTCCACCACGCTGGCCCAGTGCGGTTGGGCGAACTTTACACACCTTCGAGAAACTCTCAGGTATGCAGGTTTTCTCACGATGTTTTCCTTCACCGTTAAAGCAAGTGAAAATTAATTTTTAATACTCACATGCTTTCGAAAAGATAGAGGTGCGTGTCTGGGTTTGATCCCGAGACCTCTCACTTTGCAGCCCAACGGTCTAACCACTAGGCTATCACTGCTTATAAAATATTTATTATTTTGATGTTAAAGAAATCATTATTTATTTTATATTTTATTAATAACCATATTAAATGGCACTTGTTATCTTAAGTTGGTAACATTTTTTTTAACATTAGCATTTTACTCCATCATTTCCTAAACACTAAATTAGAATACTAGAAACAAGTATATAATCAAAGGATAAGCATTGATCGGTTTTAACGGATTTTGACTTGGATTTAGCAAAATTTTCTGAATAGAAACGGGCCCTCGTTTGTAGAGGTCGTCAAAGGAAGCATATGAGTCTACAGCGTATTCAGACATTTATGTAAATCCAATAGACCGGTTGTGCTTCCCCGCGGGGATGCGTCAAAGATAGGAATCATTCCGGAAGCTGAGCTCGGTAGGTATCTGTGCGGAAACTTCGGAATGACAACGATAACGAATTGACAAAATGACGATACACGTATATACGAGGTAATATTTAGTTTTCTCCTGGTGAAGACATGTGTAGGTGTTCACGTAACTTATACGTATATTGTAGACAGAATGTCAACAAAAAAGTTGTTACTGAGAGCTTAGCACGAATAGATTGACGTGAGAATGAGTTGATATGCTATCCTTGTCATACTGAAAATTAACTAAATAAGCATGAATGCGACAGCACAATTACTCGCTAGTGTGAGTAACGCTATCGACAAAGGTTTCTAGCTAAGCCTTATGGAAGTAGGTATATAATTTATGTTTATTTTTGTAAAGTCGTTGTCTTATTGATACATCAATAAGACAACGACTTTACATGAATGTAATACTAGTTATATTCCTACGAGAAATTGTAATATAACTAGTATTACATTAAATAAAAGGAAAAGGTTAAAATCTATGATCGCATATCTCAATAATTAAATTTAATCTTTCAATTACGAACTTCACAAGCGCCAATAACATTTAAAATTAGTTGTTTTAATCTGTTTGTAATTACATTATATTGGAACTCGTTTCCAGTGATGTGGAAAATGTGTAATATGGAAACCAATCTCGTATCGTTACCTGCACTCTATTCTGCGACTAATTAAGTTTTTGATTACCAACATATGTAATTTTTTATGTTAAAAATAAAAATTAATAACTGATAGATTTTTACCACGCCAACAGGTTCTTTCCTTACATACCTCTCTGGCTACCTCCACTCTCACAGTGCATAAATATTGTTTTAAGGATGCTTAGTTAGAATTTAGCTGTAATGGATGTATAGTAATGAGTGAGTGATATTTTCACTATCTGATGAGAACAGGTTTCTGAAGCTATATCGAAATTGGCGGATATTCCAAGAATTAGAGATAAGAATCATATAAAAAAAGAAACACCGTCACGTGTAGAGTCCATGAGCGGGGATGGCAGAGAATGTGCACTCCATATGACTTCCAGTTAAGATGGTCCCGTCGAAATTGATTTTTCATTTTTTGTGTGATATCCGAACTAACATACAGGCAAAACAATAAAAGTTGTTGCGTCTAGTGACCTTTGAACAGTCGATATCTTTACTAACAAAGATAAACTCATTACAGTTACATAACACTGTAAATAACTTTAATTAAGTGAGTATACCTCAGTGCCTTGAGACTAAAGTTTTCAGTCAATGTGTGTTACCAGTGATGATATATGGATCAGAGCACGTCTCTTACAATAGGTCTCATAAAAAAGCTCAGAGTTGCTCAGCGAGCTATGGAGAGAGCTATGCTCGGCGTTTCTCTACGCGATCGAATCAGGAATGAGGAGATTCGTAGAAGAACCAACGTCACCGACATAGCCCTTAAGATTAGCAAGCTGAAGTGGCAATGGGCGGGCCACATAGCGCGAAGATCGGACGGGCGTTGGGGCAGAAAGATTCTAGAGTGGAGACCACGTATTGGCAAGCGCAGCGTGGGACGACCGCCTGCCAGATGGACCGACGATCTTGTGAAAATCGCAGGAAGTCGTTGGATGCAGGTGGCATCGGACCGGTTACGCTGGAAAGCGATTGGGGAGGCCTATGTTCAGCAGTGGACAAGTATAGGCTGAGATGATGATGATGAAGTGAGTATAAAATAACATATTACAAAGTATTACAATCGACAGACTTGCTCTTAACATAGCCAAACAGGGACACAAGTTTAATATTATGCTTTAGTCACGAACTCCTGAAAACTTTCACAAGTGCTATTTGCCTACAATATAACGTTATCAACTTTAGTTTTGCCTTCTAGAAAAGGATCAATAACATTTTATTCGCCTGATACAATATTTTCGGCAACCTTGTAACTATATACTTCTAGAGACGGACGATTTAGCGCAGTGGTTAAGAGCTTAAGCCGCTCTGCCCACTGCGTCTAATAGTCGCGGGTTCGAGTCCCGCACGGGACAAATCTTTGTGTGATCCACAATTATTTGTTCCGGTCTGGGTATTTGTGTATGTGAATTTTCATGTTTGTAAACGCACCCACGACACAGGAATAAATCCTAGTGTGGGGCTACGTTTTTCTAAAAAAAAAAAAAAAAGAAAAAAAAAGAGAGTAAAGTTATGTTTGCGTAATAACAGTCACTTTTGACTTTGGTACGTTAGACACAAATTTCATGCCTATTACTATACCTAGTTGTACGGTTAGTGATATAAGTCGGCCACCTTTTAGTTTATCAAATAACTTGCACCTTTATGTTTTGCATTAAAGTCATAATTTTTATTGATATAAATAATACACGTTTCATAATCGATTGCTTTGACAACTTTAAACAGTTTTTGAAAAAAAAAGTAGTAGGTATAACACCTTTTAAAAAAATTCAGAATGAATATGGCTTCGACTATTGGGTTCTTAGTCCCTTCCTTAACTGAGCACAAATAAGCAACAACGTGTCAACCAAATGCAATGTGGCATTTAAATTAATAGTCTAATGCTATAACAACATAGTTCAATTTTCAATAGCACATTGTTAATGTATGACAATAATCAAAATAATATTAGCCTATACTGCCCACAGCTGGACAAAAGCCTTCTCTCACAAATCGAGGTGAGATAGATTAGGTCATACTCCACCACGCGGACCCAGTGCGGATTGGCGGAGGCAGGCTTGTGGCCACCTGCTGTTGGAACTTATCAAGCCGCCTTTTAAGGCTTCCAACTCGGCTTAACGACTACCACATTAAGTGGTACCCGGGACCAACGGCTTCACGTGCCTGCCGAAGCATGGAGACGCTCGAATATGAAAATGCCACAAACGGTTACCCATCTCGGGCCGACCGAGTCGAACGCTGCTTGGTAATCGGTAAGAACACCGCGGTCGCACAGCGTTACGAGCGGTTGCTTTTTTGTGTCTAACTATGAGTGCTGCAAAGGAGTCCAAACGTTGAAAACTTAAAAGACAAAGAATAAAACGTGATAAAATCTAAACAAATAGTCATATTAGAATTGATTTTAGACATCAAATTTATATAAAACACTTTCTAAATATATGATGTGCATAACAGCACGATCAACTATTACTCTGCTTCGAATTTTTTTCTTTGGATCCCTATTCGAGTAACATAAAAATAAAAGTGGACTAGCTGACCGCCTTCAATAGGCGGGTTCATATTCGATATTTTTTGTTACAGTAGCAAACAATATTCTCGCCACGTGCAGTGGATGCGTTCCCACCAAAACTTTTTTGCAGCGGACATCTTGTGTGATTTATTTCATCTCCGCAACGCGTTCCAGAAAAAACTCAAGAGTTCTTTCCCTTAAATACTCTATTAAAGTCAGACAATCCAAATTTTATCTTTCTTTAAGCTTTATTACTTTATTTAAAGTCAATTACTTTTGTCATAAACTCGTCGTATCTCTTAATTTATCTAACAGCTTCGCTCGGTTTAATTTTATCCGACTTTATACGAGTCAAGATAGGAAATATTGAAGTGTGTTTTAAGTATTGATTTTGTGGGAATTAATTACTGTCGCTTAGGTATTTTTGCATTTATGAATGAACATTTCTAATGGTGTTATCATAGACATTGGCGGTTTAAAGGAATATTCGCGTGTTAAAAATCTATCAGTTATTTATTTTTTAATATAAACATTTTAATGTTGTTTAAATTACATATATTGGTGATGAAAACCTTAATTAGTCGCAGAATAAAGTGCAGATACGAGATTGGTTTCCATATTACACATTTTCCACATCCCTGGAAACGAGTATCAATATAATGCAATTACAAACAGATTAACACAACTAATTTTAAATGTAATTGGCGCTTGTGAAGTTCGTAATTGAAAGATTAAGTTTAATTATTGAGATATGCATATACAGTTTTTAAACTCTTCCTTTTATTTAATATAATACTAGTTATATTCCTACAAGAGATTGCATCAATAAGACCTAAAGGTAATTAAATATCGACCAAGTTATATGTACTTAACTATTTAATTAACAGAGATAACAAAAATACGGCTCTCTGGCCGCTCCAGATATACAATGCGAAAGTGGAAGGATATAGGTGCCGGGGAACACCTAGACTATCTTACCATGACCAAATAGACCCTGTCTTATCTGAAGGGCAAGTCAAGAGTCTCCGTAACCGGCGAGCGTGTATGAAACGAACTATGAGAGTGGAGGAAGCCAGAGAGCTCTGTAAGGAAAGAACCTATTGGAACTCTGTACTCTCTGCCTACCCCGCGAGGGAGTTGGCATGATGATATAGATAGATAGATAGCCGCTCTATGTGATTTCGCGGTGAACTGGATGCATACATTTGAAAAAGAATAACACAAAAACATATTTTTAAATGGAAGTATAAAAATTTGCAAGTCTGGCCTCTACACAGTAAAAGCTCGAAATAATTATAATTAACTTAAACGTAATTTAATTACTCAGAAAGCTATTATTCAGTCGGGAAAATAACGACTTGAAGTATAAAGCAGCTACAGTTTATTGTCAACTTGGTAACTAATGGGGTGAAAGTCTAGTTAAATAACATTTGAACTGTAGAAGATTAAGCTAGAAAATTACTAAGAACCTAGAAATGAAAGCAAAGTAAAATACGAAGTTTTCGCAAAATATTTACTTAGAGTTCAAATCATAGGTTGCACAAATATATTTATTCTAGCGAAAAATTCCTAGAATCAGCCCGGACTCTGCAATTGTGTCCGGTATTTTCCAATAGGCTCGCCACCTATGGGACCACATGGGACCTAACATTTACGGCGAAAATTGGGTGTACTCAGTACACCTCTGCCACCCTCGCTTAGGGAAAATATATAATACGCGATCGATTCCTTACTTTTCTTTTTAAACGTAGCCCCACACTAGGATTTATTCCTTTGTCGTGGGTGCGTTTACAAACATGAAAATTCACATACACAAATACCCAGACCGGAACAAATAATTGTGGATCACACAAAGATTTGTCCCGTGCGGGACTCGAACCCGCGACTATTAGACGCAGTAGGCAGAACGGCTTAAGCTCTTAACCACTGCGCTAAATCGTCCGTCGCTTGTTGTGCCCGTCACTTCACTTGTTTCTGCATCACCCTAAGGTAGACTGGAAGAAAATGCCTAAGGCATTAAGTCCACCCATTTACCTACAGTGCATAAAGTATTAAATAAATAAATAAAAATAATTATTATGAAAAGAAACCATTCCTCAATATTGTGTATGTGCGCGTTGTATTGTTCCCTCTCATCTCTTAGGCATACACTTTGTCGCGTACTTTAAGTTATTTAGGCTTATTTAGTATCGATTTTCAATATTTTGATAGGGAACCCTCGCGAAGGTGGCAGAAGGGAACACTGTTTAGGGTATTATACGTAATTTATAGGTTCGAAGCGTGTACTATCTTAGCGTTTATGATAACGACCAATATTGGCCATATATTGGATAGCATTGGATGTTACGACCGATACAAAATAAACCCTGAATATTCTGCTATTAAGAATGACAACGATAACGATAGAAGGAATGTTTCCTTTACATTTTATAATTTTGAAAATTTTTAAAATACAATATTACGTGAGAATATTAATTATAGCCTAGAACAGGGTCAAATCGTCAAAAATATTTCACGTAGACGTTTCATAGATAAGTATATAATAATAGACGCCCTTTTAAGAAACGGTCCCACCGATGGGCAAGATCCTCCTCTCAAACAAAGAGGGTATAGGCCATAGTCCACCACGCTGGCCCAGTACGGGTTGGCAGGTTTCCTCACGATGTACGACGGTAAAGGAAGCTACCATTAAAGCAAGTGATAGTTAATTTTTTAAACGCAAATGCTTTTGAAAAGACAGAGGTTTGACCCGAGACCTCTGACTTTGCAGTCCCATGGTCTAACCACTAAGCTATCACTGCTGTCATAGATAAGTACACTCTACAAATTTCTATCTAGATATTTAAGTCAAGCACCTAAAATATCGCTAGAACTACGTATTAAAATGCATTAGGAAAGAACCTGTTGTAACTCTGTACTCTCTGCGTACCCCGCAAGGGATCTGGCGTGAGGATATAGAAATGTATAAATTAATAGTTCACTTAGTGCTGTAAAAGGTGAAAAACCGAAACATTACCTTGATAAATTTCTACACGATCATCTAAGGGAATATAAGTCGAAGAGTTCTCTGTCAAAAATTGTAAGAATAGATAAAACTTTTATAAGAATAATCTTGTAGTTTAAAATCGCGTCAACTAACGTTACTGCCTTCTGCATATCCTGCAATCGTACACAACCCAAGTTTGAACAATGTTAGCATTGGAAATCTATTCGAAATCTGAAATTCTCAGCATAAAAATATGCAATTCAATTCAATTTCAATATAAAGCGGCACACCGTTTTGTCACAACTTTTTTAACAGTTTTAAAAGTTCATATATACTTATTTTTTTACTGTTTACTCTACATGTTTTTACTGTGATATTCTTGAAATAAACATGGTTTGGGTGGTAGTACATAGGTATTTCCAGAAATTATTTTTGTTTAAGAAAACATCTATTAATACGAAACAGCAGACCATGCGGGAAAAGTAAGATATCTTACCATGATAGAGACTGTATCTTAGTCAAGAGTCTCGAGATTGTATTAAGCTAACCTTTAGGTAAAGGGGCGGACAGCGTCTGTAGGGAAAAAATCTGTTATAATTCTGTACTCTGCCTACCCCGCAGTGCATCCGGGGCAATGATATAATATAATATGAGCCTATACTGCCCACTGCTGGGCAAAGGCCTTCTCTCACAAATCCAGGTGAGAGAGGTTAGGTCTTACTCCACCACGCGGACCCAGTGCGGATTGGTGTAGGCAGGTTTATGGCCACATGCTGTTGGAACTTATCAAGCCGCCTTTAAGGCTTCCAACTCGGCTTAACGACTACCACATTAAGTGGTAACCGGACCAACGGCTTAACGTGCCTTCCGAAGCACGGAGACGCTCAAATATGTAAATGCCACAAACGGTCACCCATCTCAGGCCGACCGAGTCTAACGCTGCTTAACCTTGGTGATGGGTAAGAACACCGCGGTCGCAAAGATAGGTAAATTTATTCCATACAATAATGTTTTGTACTTACATACATTTCCCAGACGTAAGCTACCCACCCGCAAATGGAAATTTAGTGTACAATAGGTATTTACCTCATTAATTTTGGTACCACGATTAGTATGCTACTATTCTTTAGAAATAAATAACTTTTAGACTAATTGAGCAGACTTTTTAATCGCTTTCGTCATAAATAATTAATAGAATGGGTCTAAACAACACAGATCCAAGGGATCGGGCATGATGATAAATAGACCTTAACAATCTACGCGACAGAAGCAATATACCCTAAAATATCGTTATCTACGAAGGATCAACACATCTTTATTTCGGGATTTCTCAAACAGTTCTATATCCAGTAAAACAGTTTTAGAAATTCAGGAGTCTCCGTAATCGGCGAGCGTGTATGAGACGAACTATGAGAGAGGGGGAAGCCAGAGAGGTATGTAAGGAAAAAACCTGTTGGAACTCTGTACTCCCTGCCTACTCCGCAAGGGATCTGGCGTGATGATATAGATAAATAGAAAACAGTTTTATATCGTTTAATGTTGAAGTGAACAGAAAGCACGCAATTCGTACGTCATAACGGAACAGGTGATTAAGGTAAAATAAACCGTTTCTATAAAGAAAATACTTCTCGAAGTAAACAAGCACTCCGTCATGCCCATATTCCCCACGCACGCCTGGCAGAGGTGTACTGTATACACCCACTTTGTTAGGTCCCATGTAATAGGGGGCTAACCTATTGCCATATACCTGGCACAATTTCGGACTCCGGACTGAAAACGGGATTTTTAGATAGAAAAACTACATTTCGACCTAGGATTTGAACCCAAGACCTTGTGTTCGCAAACCGCATTATACATTACTAGACTATGAGGCAGACTGCTATTATTCTTTAGAAATAAATAATATTTCGACCAATATTTTTTCTTAAAAAAACGTCGCCCTACATACTTCAAAATATGAAATTAACATGCACAAGCACCCAGACCGAAAAAAATATTTCTATCTATCTATCTATAACATCACTCCAGATCCCTTGCGGGGTAGGCAGAGAGTACCAACAGGTTCTTTCCTTACATACCTCTCTGGCTTCCTCGACTCTCATAGTTCCTCACATACACGCTCGCCGGTTACGGAGACTCTTGACTTTTCCTTCAGATAAGACTCGGTTTATTTGGTCGTGGTAAGATAGTCTAGGTCTTCCCCGGTACCTGCATCCTTCCACTTTCACAATGTATATCTGTTTTGTCATTCTTTCCTCTAGCATACTTGCCACCAACATGCACTTTCTCATCTTTACACCGAAACTATCTTTCATACCCACTCGCTTTCTTACTACGCTGTTGCTAATGCGGTCGGTCAGCTTCACTCCGCACATCTTCCGCAGAGCTCGCATTTCTACCGCATTTATCCTACTTTCATTCTCCTTCTTACATACCCAGCTCTCGCTACCATATAACAGCGTTGGGACAAGAACTAAAAGTATGGCCAGCTGCGCCTTATGGCTTAAGTGCCGGCTCCCAAGTAGCTTTCCCATCGCACCATTCACTCTGTTCTCTGCACTCACTCTTCTCTCTATGTCAGCGGTGTATTTCCCATCCTTACTAAAGGCGCATCCAAGATATACAAACTCATTCACTTGTTCCAGCACATAGTTACCAACCAAAATCCTTACATTCGTTCTGGTTTCTTCCCTTTCAAAAATATTTGTGGGTCATAAAAGGATTTGTCCGGTGCGGGAATCGAACCCTCGACTATTCAATCCAGTGAGAGGAGCGACTCAAGCTTATAACAACGTCGTCTGTCATTCAGCTGTTATTTGGATCGCCATCTTTAAAAACGGAACTAAACAATACAAACCCCGAAAGGGATCAAGCGTGATGCTATAAATAGATTACAAACCCAAACAATATCTGCAACAAAAGCATAGAGCCCTAAAATATCGTTATTTACGAAGGACCAACACATCTTCCTTTCAGAATTTCTAAAACAGTTTTATAACCCCTTATTGCCGCTAAGTGTATCGTAAAATGCCAAGTGAATAGAAAGCTCGCAATCCGTATGTCATAGCGGTACATTATAAAGTAAACACTATTCGAGTAAACAAGCAATCGGTACATTAAATCTAGGAAAGATGTTTGCTAAAGTTTCCTCAAGTGAGAGACCTTTATCAAACTACAATATTTACAAAACATTATTTACATTTACAAGCCCTTGTCACTTATGAAATATAGTTTTATAAACACTAGTGTAGTGTGTCACTCGTAACATGTGTTCATTGTTAGACACTTCACTAACACCATGAAATAAAGAATGTACCTATTACAGCCATTTCATAGAGCCCATAATAGGTAAATTGTAAGTAGCCTTATATTTTACTCATTTATTTGTTAATAAATAATAATATTAGCCCTGTCAAGAAACTGCCCCAACGTTGGGCACGGGCCTCCCCTTAAACTGAGAGGGCTTAGGCCATAGTCCACCACGCTGGCCCAGTGCGGGTCGGTGTACTACACACACCTTCGACAAACTCTTAAGCATGCAGGTATCCTCACGATGTTTTCCTCCACCGTTAAAGCAAGTGATAATTATTTTTTAATACGCACATGCTTTCGAAAAGACCGAGGTGCATGCCTGGGTTTGAACCCCAGACCTCTGACTCTGCAGTCCAAAGGTCTAACCACTAGGCTATAATACTGTTTTATTTTTTTGTTGTGCATGCTAATCATCATCATTATCGTCAGTTTTCTGTAACCCACTGCAGGGAATAAACCTCGTCCCTTTTGTGGCGTTCTTCGCGGTCCTGTGCCAATCTACCCTAAGTTCTTTCTCTCACTCTCGATATCCATCGAGTCATTGGTCTGCCCACTCGTCGTTTGTCTGTTCTAGTTCTAGTCTAATGAGTAGAAAGTATTTGGCTTGATGTAAACCATCCTGTTTATGTAGTTGCAACTAGCAATTAAGAGCTCTTTAACGGTCTACTAGATGCATGATGCATGACCCATAAACAAGAAGAACTATCTATGAACGTAGATGAAGCGAAGGAGGTATATCAGAATCGTTGTATATGGTATGTAAGGAAAGAACCTGTTGGAACTCTATACTCTCTGCCTACCCCGCAAGGGATCTGGCGTGAGGTTATAGATAGATAGATAGATAGTTATATATGGCAAGGTATAGTATATACCTTCTCCTATAGAATATGGGAAGGAGTGTGTATACATATTCATCATGTAACGAAGCCTATAAACGTATAATATACAGGACTACCTTTGTAATTCTATGAACCTTACACTAATTGCTATTAGTAATTAATATCCAAACCTCCCGTAATTATAGTTAGAAATTTAGTCACGCATCAGCTTCATGAATTCATACATTGAGTTATTACGTACTTTGTACTAGACTTTTTTAGTTAGTACTATTTCAATAACACTCATAATAGAAAATGTGTAGTACAAATGCTAAATTTCAAACAAATTTTATTTTAATTTAAAAAGTACTTATTAAAAACAAACTTTTATATAAAAAACCGATCAACACACAACGAAAATATCTCCATCTCCATCCATCATAAAATCCTGGACACCATCCGGGTCTAAAGTACTCGACAAGATAAATTCAACGAGCCCAGACACGGTGGGGTTATATTGAGTAGTTGGGTATTTCCGTTGGCCTCCGTTCGGCTTCATCACCAGAACCTGAACACTATCTGGTTGTATAGTACTTGTCAATACCAATCTAACAAGCCTAAACATGATGGGGTTACGTTGTATATTTTACATGTTCTTATGGCCACCTTCCGACTTCATCATCAGACCAGATTCAAACTAAGCAATCAATCGTGTTACGTTGCGGCAAGCAACTGGCACAGACTATGTAGTCTAGTAGATATGTATATAAAGTGTATGCACTGTAACGAGTCCTACAAAAAATCAGTTGTGGTGTCTTCGTATTAGAGTACATCACAGCTCAACGATGCAATATGACTATTTAGTCCATAGTAATATACAGCATTATATATATAATATGGTAGATGTAGACAATAGAAATGATACACACCGGTGCCTTCCTTGGGGAGACCTTCTAGTCCCTCTAAAGTACGGTGAATATCAACAGTAAAGTTTTTAATTAGCAGGAGTCTTACATAGTCCGAGAGCCTCCCCCGAGGCTTACAGGTATCCTACACAGAATTCTACTCATCTACACACAAAATAAAGCATTAATAGCATTAATTATTATTGGTATGACGTTTATCAAAAAAAAAATTCAATCTGACTGATCGAAGTGTAATTTTTACATGCTACATTTTACATACATAATAATAAAAAAGCTATGATTATTCCATCGATAACACAGCCATAAGTATTAATCATACTACATATTTATACCTTGTGCTCGGTTAAACGTTGTTTATGTAAATACTTTTGCATTTATTTCACACGCAACATGAACTAGACCTAGTGCTCGTTAAGTCCTAAAATACAGCCTCCAGATATGATTATATCGCTCCTGTATACATGGGCCAGAACTTTAATAGTTATATACAGTTACACCTAAATGCGTGGGTTACATGACGATAGTTTTTCAAAGCTAGGATAACGATCTAACATCCTAGGTACGCACAAACTAGAGCGGTTTATTCGATACTAGGAATGTTTGATCGAAATTTATAATTATTATATTTGCATAGAACAAGGAGCAGTTTACAGCAGTGATAGCCTAGTGGTAAGACCGTTGGCCTGCAAAGTCAGAGGTCTCGGGTCGAAACCCAGGCACGCACCTCTGTCTTTTCGAAAGCATGTGCGTATTAAAAATTAACTTTTTTTTTTTTAATTTTTTTTTTTTTTTTAAAAACGTAGCCCCACACTAGGATTTATTCCTGTGTCGTGGATGCGTTTACAAACATGAAAATTCACAAACAAATACCCAAACCGGAACAAATGATTGTGGATCACACAAAGATTTGTCCCGTGCGGGAATCGAACCCGCGACTATTCGACACAGTGGGCGGAGCAGCTCAAGCTCTTAACCACTGCGCTAAATCGTCCGTCAAACTATCACTTGCTGACCGGTAAAGGAAAACATCATGAGGAGATCTGTATGCCTAAGAGTTTCTCGAAGGTGTGTGAAGTTCGCCAACCTGCACTGGGCCAGCATGCTGGACTATGGCCTAAACCCTCTCAGTCTGAGAGGAGGCCCATACCCAATGGTGGGATAATTACACTTATTACTTAACAAGGCTAATATTTTTATAAGGAGCAGTTACAAATTTTCAAAAAGAACTTAAAACTGGACACTGACGGAGTAAGTGAAGTAATGTAAACCCTCGACTGTGCTCACAATGTCAGTTAAATGACTTAATTTACCGGGGGCAAAGTCTCCCTGCTAAAAACGCCAACGAACGGAGCAGCAGGCAGTGATGGCGAGGGAAGGGAATAACAGCGAAAATGATGACTTTACATGACTGAGCTGACCTACGGTCCGGACCAAGTCGGAAGAATTTGAAGTGCAGAAGAAGAAGAAGAAGTTAGTAGTTAAGCAAATATATTTCCCCTACATCTTAAGAGATTTGGTATTTTAAGAGACTCGAGTAATATCAACGCCGTTGAGATAAAATTAAAACAAAACGCCGTCCTGTGTCAGTTTTGTTGTCCACACGAAGCGAATATAAAACGAAGAAATTTGGTTAATTAGGAAGGTAGTGGCGGAAGCCATTAGCGCGACAAAAGAGATCACTATCCTATTAAACATGCACATTAATCGCCTTCCGAGATGCAACCTTACTAGTTTAAAACTGAACCATACAAACACGGAACCAGAGTTACTAGCTTACCATCTTAATAACATTCCGTTACTATTCTAGATTTGAAAACTAGCCTCGTCGATCACAACTTATGCCTATAAGTTGTGATCAAAAGCATAAATTGCAATCACGTACCCTGTAAAATACGGATGAACATTAATATACTGCGCTCACTAATTAAGTTTAACATAGGCCATTCATCAAGCAAAGCTATTATGGCGATTATAATTATTTGGGTTAATATCTTAAGGCGCATTTGGATCATAGCTCGTAACAAGGGTACGGTTTAAATTAATCGTCAAATTTTGGAAGCAAAACCTAATCTTGATATATTGTTTTATAATAATAACTAGCAGTTTCCCACGGCTTCACACACTGTCGACAACCTATGTTACTTCTGAATGTAGCTTTTATTGGTGAAAGAATTTTTAAAATCTGTTCATTAGTTTCAGAGTTCATCGATTACAAACAAATAGACATACCATATTTTTTATGAATATCCCTTGAATGGTTTATTATTATTAGTGTAGTAAAAATTCTATTAGATTGTTGCACTCTACCCATTTTTATTTTTTGTTGTAAGCATCTCTGTCCTCTACCTGATGGTTCCTGGAAGAAATCGCTTTAAGCGATAAGGCCACCTTACTGTACTGATTCCTATGTCCAATACTTTTCTTTCTTTCTGTAATTGTTTGTGTGCAATAAAGTATATTGTATTGTATTGTAAACAAATCTTGCCTCTGTGTCATAGTCTATCAATATAATCATCTAGCTATAAAGCTAAACCTCACAAATCGAGGCTCATCCCTCTCAAGAGATGAAGTGGATCGAGGTGGGAGAGATGAAGACCAAACCGCACTGAGTCCACGTGGTGGGGTAAGAACTATTGTCCTCAATTTATGAAAGAATGCCTTTACTCAGCCGCTGTCGCACCGCCTCACTAGATAGTATGGGCTAATTTATTCATGTTTACCAAACCTAAAAACAACCAAAAATATAAATAGAAGTGTTCCTAAAACAGACAAACCAACATCATCAACATTTCAAGAGTAGCGCACTGTGGTTGTAACAGGTGCCTTAACCCAAGTCTCAGGTGCGCGGCTGACCCAATAAACGGTGGTTCCACACAAAACCCTCACAAAAGTCGGGTCAACACTAAAGGCGACATTTTCCGAATAACTTTGGTAGGCCTTAATGTTTAATAAGACTTTCATAGCTCCATTGAGTTCTACGCCTGTGCAAGATTGTATTATGTTTACAATAGCAACATTTTGTTCAGTGAAACTTAGTTATGTATAATGCTCTATTTAAAAGCCTTCGTTGAGATAAGTGAGTATAAGACATTTTTTTTAATTTGCTTCAAATTTTCTTAGCTGTAAATATGTTTAACGGGGCCCGCAGATAAAAACCAACCATTAGCAGAAATCGAGGAGAAGTGAAAGCCAAAAAAATACACGTTGCATTAATTTATCATTGATAATTCAATTCTTGTACTTATATATTTTTATTTGCGACTTACTTTTGATAAAGTCTTATCAAAAGAAGAAAGAGGTACTTAAATGTTTATTTCATTATCGTATTATTTTTACCAGAGATTTGTTTAAAATATATCAACTACTAACTTCCCACGCTTAATGTTAACTGGTCGAAAGCTATCCGTGCCATGCATTACTCGTAGGTGACAGAATAACAACCTATCTCTTGTAACTGCAATAATCCTATATCATGACCAATTTTGTTTATTTTATAAAGTTTAAGTAAAGTTCCACGTACCAAAATGCTCAAATCTTTGATTTTTGCTTTATTGGTACAAATCGCAATTTTTAGGTTTAATTCTCTGATATTGAACCCTAGTACTTAGTAGTATAATCGTATAATAAGTATATTCTAGTGTTTACTTCAAAGCTTCATAAGACATGTGAAATGAAATCCAATACGGTATATGACGACAAATAACCACAGCACACCGATGCGGTTAAGGCTATAAAATACTCCCTTATAATAAAACCATAAAGTCTTATGGTTTGTCTTGAAATATATTATTAACTACAATTATGCCAGTTCAATCACGGGTTAGGCTTAAATAATGAATTGCTCTACTCTATCCTTACACTTCTAATGGCCAGTTTCAATATTCAACTATAGGATATATTTGCTTGCTGTCAGTAGAATTTTGACAGATTTTCTATACAATATATGTCAAATTTCTATCCGTAGTAGGCAAATCTATCCTTGTTAAGTATTAAAACCGGCCGTAAAAAGGTATTTAAAATTGTTTTAAATGAGGTGATGCACCTAAATTTGTATATAATGTAACTTAAAACATTATTTTAATTTTTAAAAAGAATACAGTACTAATTGAGTAGTTATTATGATGCGGGGAGTTAAATCCATATTAAAGTTAAATTTATGTCTTTTTCTTTTGGTCTAATAAATAAAGCATAATATACTAGAATCAGAACTAAAAATAGGCACAATGAAATTTATCTATTAATTTGTTTTATGACAGCACCATATTGTATTTCCGTGGCAGAGATTTGTCAAGTGGTAACATATGGTAACAAGATGAGTAAGCTTATTGACCCGACATAATCATAAGTTCAGCCGAAGGGAAGCATCCTAGATTGGTTTAGCTTTAAAATGATATAAAGGGATAAAAAACTTGTGTAAATATACATATGCATATCCCATAACGTACTTACAAAGTGTTGGTTGCCACATAATTTTTATTCGTCTATAAACAAAAATAATTTCATTTCCTAGGAAACCATTAACCAATAAACCTCAACTTCTTAAAACAAAATTAACAAACAAATTAAACATCTAAAGATTTCCATTAAAAGTAATTTACGTTTAATGGTATTGCTAACAACATTTCCAGCCATTTCTAAACTCACGCATAATCCGAATTAAATTGTCTTTGCAAAAAAAACTTCACTAAAATACACGGATGGATCGGAGGCCGTATTGTGGCATCGCGAGCGGGCGCACAACCACCCCTTACCAAGGGCTCAAAGCTACTGAACCGACGCAAATGGATATGCCGGCAACCGACGACAGAATGAAGGCTAGTATAGACCCCAACCCCCAGCGCCTTATTCCAAAAAAAATCAGAAGTATATTCTGCTTTTTCTTACGTGGCCAATTTTAAAAACAAATATGAGGTGGCTAGTTTTAGTTTTAATGCCATAATTGTTTATAAAATTGGCCTAGTAAGAAAAAATAGACTATGCGTGACATACAGCGGCTATAATAATACGCATTAAGTAGTCGAGTTTTATGCTTTCGTAAGCTATCACACACGCAACAAGTAATGTGAACATTCTATTCTATTGTTATGAAAGCATTAAAGAGTAAGCAGGATTTTTGTTTAGCTTTATACCTTTTGATTCAAGATGAAGCGTCTCCTGTAGAGTGTTATTATACATATGGTCATGTGTGACGTCCTTAATACTGATAAAAGACTAGAAAAAAATGTGATAACCGTCGCACTTTCATAATTACTGCTGAGTTGGATTTGGTCCTTTATGTTCAACTCAAAACCGTCCTATATGTTCAACTATATACTATTATAGAACTTGTTGGAATTTCATTTAATGCTGTGGCTTATTTAAAAGGTATGCTTCGTGATAATTTAATAGGTGTTTGTAACAAAATTAAATACAGACTTAGAGCAACTTATATCTATTATACTTGCATTTTTTCACACAACATTTCCTCCATTTCACGTTTTAAAATATGTTTTTTTTAAATCAGCTCAAATATGTTATTATCAGTGTTTGGCCTAACAGTCAAATGTATACTACAGTTAAAACTGCCTAAAATACAGATTGCTGTTCCATTAACACAAATCCTTTGAATCCGAAACGCATTAACAAGGCGAAAGGGATAAATAAGCATTTGGAATTACCTCTGAAAGTGCATATTCGTCGCACGTCGTTTTTCAATAAAATTTTCCGGTGTTCGGCCGACTGCTGTAGGCGATGCGCTCAACTTCACACTGAAAACTGGAATATATGACGCTGAATTGGCAAGATACGGGAAACGAAAGGAAGTTTTGATATCTGTTTCAATAATACGAAACATCGAAGAGTTTATGGAATTTGTTTGTAATTTTTAACGCAAACCGGAGGTTTGGGACAAGAATCAAAATATTATGACACCGGCTTACTCAGCCATTACAAAATATAATGAATCACTAAATGAAATTATACATTACAAAATGAACAACGCGATTGTCATGATCATCTGAAGATATTCAATTAAATTATGCTGCGACCGAACGCATAATCGACTGCCTGCAAAAAGAATTACGAATCTGTGAGTTGACGTTGAAACGGAGCGAATTCATCGGAGACCGCCAATCTAAAGGTGTCCCACTTTGTGCAAACTCTGAATGGAACTGTGGCGGGGACGAGAACCCACACCTGGCTGTAAATCAGATACCTCGTCGATAATAGTCCAAGCCAAATAACAACCGTATCATCCGAACGAAAGGGTCTAAAATTACAAAAACTACTTTAGTATTTGTATCTTTCTTGCGGCTAAGAATGCTCTATTGAGAAAAGGGCGGACCCAGATAAGGGCTTTATCGATGCATAAAATGTGTTATTATGAAGTTGGCCGGCCGCTTCTAAGACGCGCCGACCAATAAGAAATATTTATTGAGGTATTTGTGGTATCTCTTTATTTGCACCTGTCGTAAATTTGCGACCTTCGTGAGAGATCGGCATATTTATTTGACGGCTCGCGTGAGAGAATTACATCAACGCAGGCTTACGGGATTCTTTTTTACTGTTATCGCTTGAATTATTTTGATAATACATGAATAAGTCAAATATACCTGGGGCGGAATGAAAGCAGAATTTCAAATTAAGTGAAAACAAGAACACAGAAATAATTGTTATGAATATTCAATTCTGGCGTTACTAGGAACGGTAGGTATATAAAGTCGGAAACGAAAAGGTTAAAAAGTGTAATCAAAGCTTTATTTAATGGAGCGCGTGTAATGGTCAAAAAAGCTTGCGCCTGGAAACTAGTGCTCCACTACATACCTACTTATTTAATATGTATTTTTTTGTCCTTTGCAAAAATACACAAGTATGGACAAGGCTAGTCAGTCATGTGTGTTACTTAGATATTCCAAAAGCCTACACTTACTTACTGATTCTGTTTTACGGACAAAAATGTGAAAATAGAAAAGAACTTATATAAGCATCTATCTGTATATCTTAGTCATTACGCCAGATCCTTTGCGGGGTAGGCAGAGAGTACAGAGTTCTTTTTTCATTTCTTTTTCCTTTTTTTAATAAACTAGAATTTGTTCCTGTATCGTGGATGAGTTTACAACCATGAAAATTCACATACACAGATACCCAGACCGAAACAAATAATTGTGGATCACACAAAGATTGGTCCCGTGCGGGAATCGAACCCGCGACTATTAGACACATTGGGCGGAGCGGCTTAAGCTCTTAACCACTGCGCTAAATCGTCCAGCTTTCCAATAGATCAGTTCTTCCCGTAGTTCCAATATTTTTTTTTAACTACTTTAAGTACTAGACTACTTACATTCCACTACGGTATCCAGAGATCACAGTTAGATTACAATACAAGTATTATGTTTACAAAACTAAAGAGCAAATAACAAATCTTCAATGCCTTATAATGTCAAACATTTATTTTTTATTGAAGTGAAATCTTCTTTAGGCGCGTTGGGCATTTTTGAGATGGGAAAAATCAATTGAACTCGCGACACTGGTACCGACACCTCTTTGAAGTGAAAACTTCTTTAGGCGCGTTGGGCATTTTTGAGATGGGAAAAAACCATTGAACTCGCGACACTTGTACCGTTACCTACACCTCTGTATATAAGTATGTACATATATTGTGTATGTACGTACATAGATGCGTTGCACGTTGTTCTAGTTTTCACTTCTGTCGGCACTCCCGGAGTACCACTGGTGTTTATTATCTTTTTATCTTCTTGTCTGGCATAAATTTGGACTAGACCGGGATAGGTGGAAGAAGGGGAGGCATTCGCCTTGCAGTGGGACAGTAAAGGCTTATAATAACAATAAAAATTGTGTATCATAATAATAATAATAATCGATTGTGTGGGTTTATTTTATTTTCATTTTATTTTATACTTATAAACATAGTTAATAAGTTATATCATACTATACATATTATCCTTTTGCAATATTCACAGAAAAAAAGTTACGGCACTATTATCAACTCGAATATGACGCTACATAAAACAGTAATCACAGGGTGATGTAAATGCAATAATTATTTTCTCCCCTACGTAATTCCGTAATAAGTTAAGGTTATAAAATCGCGCCACTCCTAATTGTTCTAGATAATATAAAAGGCAACTAAAGGAGAAATATATTAGTTAACATCGATTGAAAAGTACATAACAGCGATTATTTATATTGGCAGCAATTGGTTCTCGCTCTATAAAGTGAGCTGTTTGTAAACTTTGATTTATAAATATCGTCGGAATGGACATCGTTCGGCTGCTGGTGATCATTATGATATAAATACCTGCCAAACCTCTCTGAACACGTGACAGAGGCAATGATCGTGATATATGTTGTAATACAAAATAATAATATTAGCGCTGTTAAGAAACTGTCCCACGGGAGGAGGCCCATGCCCAAGCATGGGCCATGCTTGGGCATGGGCCTCCTCCCAAACTGAGAGGGTTTAGGCCATAGTCTACCACGCTGGCCCAGTGCGGGTTGGCGAACTTTATACACCTTCGAGAAACTCTTGGGCATGCAGTTTGCCTCACGATGTTTTCCTTTATCGTTAAAGCAAGTGATAATTAATGTTAACGCACATGCTTTCAAAAAGACAGAGGTGCGTGCCTGGGTTTGAACCCGAGACCTGTGACAGTTGCAGTCCAACGGTCTAACCACTACGCTATCACTGCTCTTGTTGTATGTTGTAGTACTTTATTAAAATTCAATAACAAGTAAAGGCTGGCTGAAGTGGAATTTACAATAATTCCATAGTTTGGGAGCTTGTCACAAGTATGCTATCCATGCCGGGGCACATACCACGTGGCATGTTGCCAAGAATGTCGGTTGAAAGTCACTCTACACAACAATACCTACTGATAATGCCACCGCCCCATGATAGCGTGAGCCAGTACATTATGGAAGAAAGAAACATATTCATGACGTCATGCGATATAATACTTTGTAGTATTTTATGTGATCTTATGAAATATACGTAACCACTTAAGTTAGTATCGCTTAGAAGGTTAGGTGCTTAGGGATAACAGAAGTTTGGCAAAAGTTTATTAACGTATAGATTTATGCCTGAAACTAGAAGACCACTGTTATTACTGACCCAATATTATTAACGGGGTCAGGTAAATTGTTGTCTTACCGGTACCTACGGCAAGCTAAGGTGTTTTGATCTTAATGAGAGATTACTAAATGTATTTTTCGAAAAAAAAATAGTTTTACTCAATCATCGTAATTTCCTCAGAAGCTGAAGTTTTAACTAGAGGGCTTAGCACGAATATATTGACGTAAGCGTGACGTTAGCGAGTAGGCGTGCTGTCACATTCATGTTTATTTCATATGTTGCAGTATTACAAAGATGGCATATCGACTCGCTAGCGTCATGCAAACGTCAAAATTGTCTTACTAAGTAACTCTGATGTTCATACTTCGTTGACTTCTGCGCGAGTCTAGTGTGTGTGTAAAATGGTGTCGCTGGCGATTACATTGATATAGGTTTTAATCCAGGTCGAACAACGTATTATTGGGGATTTTCTCATGCCCGATATAATTACAATTAGCTAGCTCCCAATTAGAGTGACTAACATCGTTGGCGAAATGTTCATATTGTATCCAGTACACCTCTGCCATCTTTTCCAGGAAAATGTAGGCGTGCCGGGCCAGTATTTTATTATATAGATCTTCCTAACAAATACAAAAATTTCTGTATCAATAAACACACTAAATAGAAATTAGAATCCTTCTATCCATTTCAAAAGCAAAGCAGCTGTTAAAGAGATAACCGTAAGTAATGTTTATGTAAACCCTGTTTACACGCTCGGGGGCTAATTCGTCGGCGTCAGAAGGGCGGGGAAGGCGAAAGTGTAAAGATCAAGACCCACGTCCTCTAATGACCTGCAAACATCGAGATATCACACGTGATTTGAAAAGGGACCTTTTGGCTTTTGTAAAGGTACTTATTGAGGGCAAATGGGAAGATATAAATTCCGACTATCGCGTTTCGAAAAATAAATAACCAACGTCACGTCTATATTCGGAGCTGGCAGAAGTGCACTTTGTACATCCACTTTTCGCCAACGTTAGGTCACAATATTATAGGGGGCAAGCCATCATACCGAGCATAATTCTAGACTCCAGACTGATACTCTGATTTTTTTGATAGAAAAACTACACTTTGTCTGGCCAAGGATTCGGCACCTGGACCTCCTGATCGTTACGCCTATTATATACTACTAGATCAACGTGGTAGTGGCCTTTTGAAATTAGTACTTATCCTAACTTCTTTGAGCAAGATTTTTATCCTGCAATGGATAAAAAAGTTTTATCCATTGCAGGATAAAAATCTTTATTAAATCTTTATTAAAAATCTTGCTCAAAGAAGCTCGCGCTAACACGACGGACGATTTAGCGCAGTGGTTAAGAGCTTAAGTCGCTCCGTCCACTGCGTCTAATTCGCGGGTTTGATTCCCGTACGGGAAGAATCTTTGTGTGATCCACAATTATTTGTTTCGGTCTGGGTATTTCTGTATGTGAATTTTGTTTCAACGCACCCACGCAAAGGAATATATCAAAAAGTGGATATTGGTTATTTTTTTTAAAAAATGGGCTTCCATCGACTGATGATCAATTATTAAAAGAGGACATTAATAATATTTTTATGTTATCTATAAAATATTATTTTCAACTAGTTTTATTGTAAGGCCATTATTACGATAGCCAATAAAAATAACAACCACAATGAGATTGGAACAATAAGAAAGTAATTGAACTGTTTGTTATATTCCCGGCACGAAACGGTACCAATCGTTTTAAAGTTTAATGGTACTTTTATAGACTCTACATGCTTCTAATAAAATTAAAGTTTCTACTGTCATAGTATTATTACATAAGGTAATCAAGACTAATTTTTGGGAAGTATGGCTAATAGAGGTACAAATCAAACCAATTATGATTTGACTGTGATTCGCTTTCCACAGCATGTGCCATCGAAAACCTTGAAGAATGGTAATATGCTCGCCCTCTATTACATGGGACCTAACATAGTTGGCGAAAAGTGGGTGTACACCTTCCACCTCTGCCACCCCCGCTTGGGGAATATAGGGGTAACGGTGTGTGTTTATGACCACCATTAGGCTTCATTTTGGGGAAACTGACCCACTAAAAATGTCGCGGATAGTGCGCCAGATGCAAAGAACTAAGAGATATGGAACATTTAGACAGTTGACAAAAATCATAAAAGTACTCAAAACAAATGTTTTTTCAAAAATGACTGTTCACTAATTGTCTAAACAAATGGTTTTCATCTTATTGGACAAATAGCGTAAGCTATGATTACTTATTACACACAAAAAAGTCTCAAAAATGATCATCCTTCAAATTTGGCGATTATACTTACCTACTTTAAGATACATAAATTAAAGGATTTAAAAAATAAGTAAGAGACGAATTTAAATATCGAATTTAAATAAATTTTAAAATGGTTTAAAACAACATTATAAGTTAGACAAGTGCTCAAACCTTTTTTAATGCGAAGCATTAACGATAACGCGGATCCTGCCACTTATTACTGCAACTCGATGCCCCACAAATGTTTCCTTAGCCCATTTTTTTTCGTACTCATTTATAAAATATTAACAAGAAGGGTTTCCAAGTGAAAAAATGTGTGAGCATTAAAAACTTTTTTAATGGGTATTTCACTCTGTTAATTAAGAAGGGGAAGATTTTTAAAGCACTTCCTAATACACAAAGTTTAATTCTTATCCATTACAAAAAGGAAAATAAAAACTTTTTTTGTCTTGTTGAATTATATATACGTAGACTATTATATAAAACGCGGAGAGTTGTCTATGTTTTACTTTGCCCATTTGCCGCTTTTAAATTCGGCTGAATCGGTCTCAATTAGGTCTCTATTTTAGCCAATAAAAAGATTATTTGATTTTCCCTTCGGGAGACTATTAAAATAGAAATGTAACAGTTTCATTTTTAACATCATTATCTTCGTAAATAAATGAATTAAAACTATTTTTCGGATCAAAAAAATAATATTCGTGTAAATCTAAGAACTCAGTTCGTAAAACCATTTAAAAAATAGAATTAAGACTGATGGAATTTAGGCAACCGCGTTTACTGGCGTATAGAGCGGATGGTGACAGCAAAGTCTTGGGTTCAAATCTAAGGTTAAATAAATTGTATAATTTCGAAAAATCTTCAATACCATCCCGAAATCCGGCAATATGCCCGGTATAGTTACAATAGGCTGGCCCTCTATTAAATTAATCGGTACTTTTTGACACAAACGCTCTTAAGAATCCAAATGACGAAATTCCAATTTAATAACCTTATAGAATGGCTTAGTGGTAAATGAGGTCAACTTAACATATCACTCAATATGTATGAACCATTATATCGATTTAAGATAGAGCTTTTAACCATTTTTTTAACTTCTTAGAAACTTCTGCTTTCAGCCGCGTACTCGATAAGACAGGTATCCATAACAGTATTTTGGGTCCATTTGTTCAGGAATGTAAAGAATGGACGCCACAGTCCTTGACATACATTTATTATCAGCGGCTTTAAGGTAAACAGACGTCGCCCAGACCACTTAAAGGAGTTGCTGATAATAAACAAAACCCGGCTTAAAAGGATCCCGAATATACTTTTAAGTACCTACCGTAAAGTGTAACCCATTCTTAAAGTGTTTAAGATAGAATTTATTAGTAAGTATCCATTTACAAAATAAATTATTTTCTTCTTAGGCGATACTTACTTATAACATAAATCTATCTCGGTTATGTTTTTGTTGAATTATTTCAAGATTTCATTTCTAATTGTTTTTGTTGAATTATTTCAAGATATATCTAAGTGAAAGCGTAAATGATCCACCATTAAAAATTTGTATTTGGTAAAAATGTTAAATTGTTTTTTTCTTTATTTTATAATCCAGCTCGGATTATGAATTTCAAAATATGGTGTTGAAGCTAGAGAGGTATGTAGGGAAAGAACCTGATGGAACTCTGTACTCTCAGCCTACCCCGCAAGGGATCTGGCATGATGATATAGATAGATAGATAGATAGACATATGGTGATTGTAAAAGTCTAACAATAGCTTCGAAAAAGTCCAATAAAAATAAATGACGTGACAATTTACAAAAACACCGACGTATTTCTGAATTTATACGTACTAAAATGCTCTTTTAGGGATTACACATCAACAATCCTCCATTCAAGATTACCATAAATCGACGGAATCAATCTCGACAAGCCGCCGTACACTCAATCATGTTGTCACCTACGGGCGGTTTTGGAATCTCTGACCCACATCTAAAACACCAGCACAAACTGGGCACGCAATAAAACCCACCAAAATACAAGTAAAACCTCCATGCTTCTTTGAATGCCTATTTAGATGGAATTTTAATTCCGTCATACATGCCTTTGTAAGGACTGACAGTGAGCCGTGGTATTTCACGCCCCCACTTAATTTATACTTCCTCGTTTTTACTTTGGAAGTGCTTCGCTCAACCGATCGGTTTCTATTGAGCTTAAGCATGTTTTGTTTGGACGGTTATTCAAGGTTGTATAAGTTGTATTAGTACAACGTATACGATACGCCGGTTGAACCTGTTTTTACGATGTGATGAATAAATCGAAAACTACTTAATCAATGAATCGGATTACGTTAAAATTTGTTTGTGTTTTCGGTGTGCTAAGCAAGATTTAAATATAAGTTTTTGATAATGCGCTTTTCGAAATTTAAATGTAAGTATTGAACGATTGTCGCGTAGTATGTGAGTGACGGGACCCAGAAGTCTAAGGGAAGGACCTGTCGAATCTCTGTACTTTCTGCTTACCCTGCATGGGATTTGGTGTAATGATACAGAAAGAGATTTTGTAGTATTGGTTAGTTGCTATGTACACAGAACGTTACACAAGAAAACGTTAATATGAGATTATGACATCGTATGTTTAAACAATTAACCCTTCATAGCAACGACCACTAAATTACTAACAGGTGTTGTACTAACAAATAGTGGCCAGCTCTACCAAATTTCGAAAATCTTTTTCGTATAGAAATACATAATAGAATTATTTTTTACATCTTCTCGATCCAATAAACTTCAAGATAAACTGCACACAAACATACTATTATTGTATCTCCGAAAACTTATGAAAGTATAATTCAACTTGTTTACCGGAATCCTTTATCTATAAATCGTTTATTGAAGCGTATTACTCCAAACTTCCCTATGAACTGAATCGTTCCGTCGGTATTGAAACAATAGCTTCGGGCTATTTAACACAATTACATGTTTTGTGTTTCCTACAAAAGATTTTGCTGATCATTATGATGTTATTTTTTTAAGCGCAAGTCGTGTTGAACTTGACAATGTTAAAAGTTTGCACAGAGAAGTAAGTACATTGCAATGTTAAGATATCTATACGAGATTTTATTTTTTTACACCGATCTATAATCAGTGTCTTGAGAAAACTGGTAGGGATTTTTGAGAGGTATGCCATGGTCTCAGGTATAATGCCGACAAAAGTGAGCTACTCGTTTTCAGGGCAGGGACTAAAGAATATTCTTCGGTTCCGCCGGTAATGATAAGAGGCTCACCACTTAAGTTAGTGTTGGAATTTAAATACCTGGGACACTGGGTCACCGCAAACCAGAACGATGATCTGGACCTGGAGAGAGGGCGTAGGGCGTAGGGCGCTGTCAGTGATAAGTAATATGTTGATCCGCAGATTTGCGAAGTGTACCAATGGTGTAAAACTAACATTGTTTAGAGCCTTTTGTTTGCCAAACGTTTTACACCTGCAGTCTGTGGATCAACTATTCTAGAAGGGCTGGCGACGTCCTAAGCGTACAATATAGCGTACAACGCGTTTAGGGCATTGATGGGGTTGCCGAGGTACCGCAGCGCCTCGGGGATGTTCGCGGAAGCACGTATGACTTCTACGCGATAATTCGATTCGAAAGCGGATCGCGTCCCTGTGGTGGCGTGCGCGCTTCAGCCCCAACAGTGGCGGTGCGTACAGTGGCGGAGAAGGTCGAAGGTCCGATATTGCGGCACAGGACCACCGCACATGTGGCGCCGTCAAACCGGGCGGCCAAATAAAATTATTTCTTTTTGTTTTGCTTGTTTCTACTAACAATAGTTTTAAGCGTCAATGTAATCACTAACATATGAATGTACCCAAATGGATGAATGTCCGAAATAAATGTATTATTATTATAATCAGGAGCTTAAAAAAAATTCACTGAAATTTGGCATACGTATGTAAGTTCGGTGACAATGTAATAATATGATACCATGGAGTTGAACTATACAACGCAATCACTTCGTGTTTAGGCTTGTTAGATTGGTGTTGACAATTTCTATACAGCCAGATAGTGTTTTGGGTCTGATGATGAAGCCGAAAGGTGATCAATGGATGGTTCCATCCATTGATCTAACCTAACTAGTTAATATCGTTGCTCGTTGGATTTGTCTTGACAAGTACTTTAGACTCGGATAGTGTCCAAGGTCTGATGATGGAGACAGGGAAAGCTAATAAAAACTCTTAACCAAGAAAGATAATGTCTTCGCTGTGTTTTTGCTATAAAAGCTTCTTTTAAATAGGTATTTTGTCAAATTGAATTATCATTATTTAAAAACGGTTTATATTGACTTCAACGGATATGCTTTGGACCGCACCAAGGTGGTTCTAAGCAAACACAATTTAAACTTTTTCACGTTATCTAAGCATTTATAAAATGAAAAATATGGGTGTACATTTTAACAGGGCCCGCCATAAAATTCCATTAATATACAAGAGTATTAATATTTAAAAAACGTGGCGTATGTCCCTCCGGCATGCCCAAACCCAAATATACCACACAGCCACGGTTAATTTAATGTCACGTCTCTTGACTCCGATATGCTTTCTGAGTGGAGTTACCATACGGTATTCCCTGTTCACACTGCAGAGGGTTTAGTACGAAAACTTTGACGTTAGCGTTACGCTTTGATGTGAGCGAGTAATTCTGTCATGTTCATGTTTTTGTAGTTAATTTGTAGTATAACAAGGATGGCATATAAATTCGCTAGCGTCACGCTAAAGTCAATCTCTTCGTGCTAAGCTCTCAGTTTATTATTTAATGAAGACTAGAGCACCATACTAAATTGCAAAAAAACAACCTTTTGATGGACTTAATAAATCGATTAATCGCACGTTGTTCCCAGCATATAACAAAACATTATATAACCCAAAAATATTGGATTTTATCTATGTCATAATGCATGAGAAATCTGTGTTTATAAAAATAACCACAAGAATAATTCGTAGTATGGGGCAAAGATTTTAATTCCATATTATATATTAAAAGGAAGCCTTTGCTGAAGAGTGGGACATTCAAAAAGGCTACAAAAGTATACCATTTAAAATTATTTGCTAAAGAAGTTCGTCTTTGTCTAAAGACAATGCACTAGATACTTATAATAGTCAGCGACAAGTCTTAGTCTAAGACTGAGCACAGCGTTCATAATTAATTATATTGTTCTAAATGTTACCACGTAACTATTAAACATTGCAGTGTAAATATTTCTCTCTCTCTTATACACAATAACTGGCTTTAGTTTATTAAAATTTCGTAACGGAACCCTGTTCACGAGCAAAAAGTGAGAGATAATAAAACACGCCAGTCGCTACCCTCCAACAAAACTGAGGGCTTAGCACGAAGAGATAGATGTTAGCGGGATGCTATTGAGGTGATATGCCATCCTTTTCACTTTATAAATTTACTTAATAAAGATGTAGGTGACAACACGCTTTCTCGACAACGTTACAATAAAGTCGAACAGTTTGTGCATAACCCTCTGGCGTCCGACGTTTCCGATATTATTAAATACCTACTATCTTTTATGAATATCCGTCGGTGGTTTAAATCTCTTTTATTTTGTCCTTGAAATAAACGGTGTCCAAACGGCTTCATTCCGACCGAGTGAATCATTAATGCGATGAAATGTACGGTTTTTTAACTGGTGGGGATAAAGTGCTGTGACATAATTTCTGTGAAAAGTACAGGGATTTTTTTGTAATACTATACAATACTATATGTTAGTTTGATGAGGAGTCATTTTAATTACGAGTTTATTAAATACTCAGTTAAGACACAAATATAGATCATAATTTGCTGATAGGATGTATTATTTACAAAAATCTAGCTTTTTATTATTTAATCCCATAATTAGGATAACTAGAAATACGAATAAACACAAATCATAGGATAAACATTTTGTGGAACTTTACACGGAATCGGGTATCGAACCGTTGTTTAACGTAAAGTTATTACTTCCTGTAGCACTATTAAAATAGCATTAGATCGCCATTTTGGAAACTATCAAGGCCTCTGCTGTTAATTTTATCAGTATGAAATATACCAACATACCTATGATCGTTATGTTTTAGTAAATAAACGTATATTTTTTATTCACGCGTGTGTGATTTTAATTTAAATTAATCACACATTTTGGCCTTTAGCCATAGATGGAACAGCCTATATACACCCTAAGTGTCATTAGTTTATTTCGTAATTACATTCGGGATAACTAACACGGGCCATCGAAATATCAGCCAACAGATACGAAGCTGATTAGATGCAATCCGATTTAGTGCAAATATTTCGAATTCACTGTGAAAGGAACGTAACCCTCCCTAAATGAGGGAGTATTTACCCTACGGAGAAATCAGTAGACAGTTTGCTTGATTGCTGCAACGTAAATAGCATAATTATATGTATATTAAAATATGGTCTACCTCGTTGGTCTGGAGGCGTATCAGGCACGTAACAATCACCTGGTTCTGTGTTTAAATCCTAAATTGGACAAAGTGTAGAGTTACTATCGAAAAAAATAGTATTAGTTCGGAGTCTCATTGTACTACATGTGACCTAACATCGTCGTCGAAGAGACTTCCGCCCCTACTTGTCATGGGCAATATAGCCGTGACGATATTTATTTTATATGTTTTTGTTTCAGTATGTGGTGCTTGCACAATAGAATCAAAAGTCATAATTTAGCCAATAAACATGGCCCTATTTTCTTGTGACCATATTCGAGGCCTAGATAGAGGTTATTGTGTGTAAACCAGGTTTTAATAATAATTTGTAAAAGTCCTGTAACAAAATGATTGTATATTTACATCGCACAAATTAATATGAGACATAATGTGGCATATTTATCCATTATGCACTGTTATGGAGGTCGGTGTGTGACCAGTGACCACATGCTGTTCCAGAAACGAGAGAAGGCAGCTGAGAGGTTAACTTGCCTTGTGAACTACGAAGCAGGGGGCTACGGCCTCCCATCTCTGACTGACCGAACCGAACACTGCTTAACCATGTTGATAGCTACAAAGATCGTGGGACTATAGCGCTAAAAGTGCCTTATTATATTAAATAGGTACCTTCAGATATACCTACACAATATAGTGGAACATAATGAGACTCGTACAAAAGATGAAAAAGAAAAGTATCTTATTAGTGACCCAGCAGACACGACGACTCGTAGAACTAGACATGCAATATATTTTTTGCTAATTAGTCCAAGTCTAACAAATTACTTGCGTTTACTTAGGCGATAATTAGATAAAAATAATCATTATTCTATTCAGACTGTTTCTTTTTGACAACATTATTTAATTAAAGCAGTTATTTTTCCAATTACTTTAAGAAATGTGCTCTATTTATCATGGAAAATTTTGTGAAATCCCTTGCGTGATATCTTGCATATATCTATACTAATAATATAAAGAGGAAATATTTGTATGTTTGTATCGAATAAACTCAAACAACTAACCCGTTTTCAAAAAAAAATTCATCATTAGAAAGCTACCTTATCCACAAGTAACAGGCTATATAACATAGACCCGGTAGGTGGCGCTGTTGTCGACCGGGTACGTAAGTCGCGGGAAACTGCTAGTATGATATATAGCTAGCTATAACTAAGGAGGACGGACGGTCTTATCTGAAGGACAAGTCGAGAGTCTCCGTAACCGGCAAGCGTGTATGAGACGAACTATGAGAGTGGAGAAAGCCAGAAAGGTATGTAAAGAAATAAACTGTTGGAACTATGTACTCTCTGCCTACCCCGCAAGGGATCTGGCGTGATGATACATAACATTTTTTGTTATACCTAAGGACGGTTAAATTTTATCACACCTTAGGTACATAATTAGAGCTTCAAAATAGATTTGCTCGTATTTTTGTCCACAAAAAAGAGAGGATTTTCTCTCTCAGTAATTTTTCTTTTATTGTAGGTATAGAATAGTATGTCAACGAAACATCTACGCTTATTATGCACTAAAAAGAATTTTAAAACCAGCAGTTGATGAGTGAGTAGTGCATGATGACTATATCGCGTATCAAACACGAACGGCATACGGAATTCGCAATTGCGTTTGATAGATTAAAACGCGCCTTTGTTATGAACCATTCACTACCGTTTCCAAAAATATTCCAATAAAAAATAAACACGACCCACTATTCGTGATTGCGCACTCACGCATGACAATAGGGCGTGGAAACAACATTTTCGTACACCGTCATGCCTTCCCCGGGGGTGGCAGAAGTGTACTGTGTACACCCAATTTTTGCCAATGTAATAGGGAGCAAAGCTCTTGCCATTATACTGGACACAAAGCCGGACGGATAGTGGAAATTTTTATATGACAAAAATACATTTTGTTGAAGACCTCGTATTCGCTACGCGCATTATTCGCTACTAGACCAACGAGGCTGTCAAAAATATTTACATATATGTACATACATACATAAATGATACACACATACATACAGATCAGAAACACATTTACATAAATACATAAATGATAACAGCGCAGAGGCGTCCCCCTTTACACGGAGGCGGCCGTGCCTGGCGTCCTCAAAAGGATGTCGCATGACCATTTCCTGATGGGGGGATGTACTTTGTAGTGCAGGAGGCCTTTTGTATTGTTGAATATAAATATTACATATCGTTATAGTTAAAACAAAATGACCAATGTAAAGCAATCGAAACGTTAAGAACATACCGCTATAAAATTCGGAAAAACTAGTTTAGGTTCAAATTGTGTAATATTCGCATAAATCTAAGATTTTATATATTTTTATTAGGAATGAAGAATGACAAAATTACATTGATTAGATGTTTTCACTTTTAATTTGTCTCTCCATGCGACATTTTAAGTAGGTACAGTTACACGACTTATGTTGTAATCGATTATTGCCCATTGTCATGTAAAATGAAGCTAGATCATCGATCGAATATATCAATGACTCACATCTCATTATTTAATAATTAAAAAAATATTATTAAACTGCCCGTGTGTATCTTGTAGCTTGCCTAATTCGCATATAAAACGAACGTAACTAATAATTATTACGTCGAAATAAAGTCCAAAATGCTATTAAACTCTAATAAAGAATGGATAACACCGATCCCGTATCAAGTCTTCTATATATCTTTTTATACTCGGCTTAAAGTAATCTTGGCTAAGTGTGATATATTATTTAGAAAACAAACTCGCACACAACTCAAGGCTGAAAGCTTCAAGTAAATCCCCATAAAGGAAAGAGAACACGATCTAAGCATTTCTTGATAAGAATGTTTATACTTACTCATTTTCTCTCTATATAATTTATTTAGCATATTTTATGTATTGGAAAAAATACGCCCAGCTATCATGAGGTCCTTGGTTCGAATCTTAGGTCGGACAAAGTGTAATTTAGCGCAGTTGTTAAGAGCTTTAGCCGCTTCGCCCACTATGTCTAATAGTCGCGGGTTCGATTCCCGCACGGGACAAATCTTTGTGTGATCCACAATTATTTGTTCCGGTCTGGGTATTTGTGTCTGTGAATTTTCATGTTTTTAAACGCACCCACGATACAGGAATAAATCCTAGTGTGGTGTAGTAACGTTTATTTTAAACAATACGTTTATTTTAAACAATTGAAATAAAACTATTTTACGGATTTTATCGCGGTTTATTTTTTATTTTTAGTTTCCAACGTTTCGAGTGTTTTGCAGCACCTATGGTCACGTGAGGGGAGGGATAAAAAATAAACCGCGATAAAATCCGTAAAATAGTTTTATTTCACGTGTAATATTCACCTAAATCTAAGAACTCAATTTAAACAATTTTTTGATGGAAAAATTCTTAGTATAAGTACGGAGTCTGGCAGTGTTGTAAAAATGAGCGCTGAAGTCGAGCGTTTAGCGCTGAGTCGACGCTTACGAACGTTTAAGTAAACAGAAGACGCAAGCGTTTTAAGCGCCGACTCAAGCGTTTTTACCAACCATGTAATAGCGCCTCCTATTACATGGTGGGTGACACTATTTTTGTAATTTTATTATTTTATCTCCGCTTATTTCCGGAACTCATTATTATTAGCTCCATAAACTAGCACGTAAAACTTTATAATATAACCGACTTTACTGTCCTAATAGGTATGTAGATATAACCTAGGTGATAAATAAACAAAGCCAAAATTCGAAGCAACCTGCAAAATTAATCTTCTAAATAATATTAACAAGATAAATAGAAATAGAGCCTATAAACCCTTTTTGGCGATAAACGCCTTCCATTTACAGTTAATGAAAAAGAAAGGCTTAATGCCCGTCAGGATCATAAACTCATCGGCTATTAATCCAGGCGATAATGACGTAATCTCAGCTATCCAAGTACCAGTTAACATCGAGACGAGATGTTTTAAACATTTCGTTGTATATTAATGAAAATATTTTAAACAACTTTAAATATAATAGTCATGGAAAACAAATTTAACGGATGATTTAGCGTAGTGGTTAAGAGCTTAAGCCGCTCCGCCTACTGTGTCTAACAGTCGCGGGTTCGATTCCCGCACGACGCGAATCTTTGCGTGATCTATATAAGGTGTAACATAATAAACGCAAGACCTCAGACACCCCGATTAAAGATTTGCTTCATAAAGTCAAAACGAAAACCAAATTTTCAAATTTAATGGTTTTTACCCTTTTTTAAAGCACTTTTATACTCCAATTAACAATGAAACTTGTACGTGTATGTGTGCGTTTTGAGAAATACGTTTTAGGAATGCGTTTGGAATCTTCTTCTTGCTATGAATGATCTTGCTCGATTTAGAACACTTTCAGGTCTTGCGTTTATTATGTTAAAGCTTATATATATATATATATATATATATATATATATATATATATATGACGATATAGACGATGTTGGGCCTTAGTGTCATAGGCCGAATATTGCCGGTGCCCCAGTGTCATAGGCCGGTGCGAACCTATTGCCATATACCGGGCACAATTCTAGTCTCCGGACATTATTCCGGAGACTGGAATTGTGCCCGGTAACAAAATTTCCAGTATTAACTGGAAATTTTTCGATAAAAAAACTACATTTGAATTTATATTATTACTTTAATTTATCATGCGCGCAGGTTTAAAAATGGAACTCTAGGGGCCTGTTTCACCACCCTCGAAAAAAGTGTTAGTTACTTATAGATTAGCGTTACTTGGCAATTAAAACTGACTTGTTTCACCGTCGGATAGGGCTACTCGGAGATTGTAAAATTTGGATATAGACACTTGCAACTTTGATTGTTAATTAGTCTACTTCAGACTTAACTCGTGGTGGTGAAACATATCCTAAATGTCATAGGTGTGTCAAATTAGTTATTGAAAGTTTTATGCACTTTATGTTATTTTTATAATGATCTCAAAGTAATGACACAAATGCTACGGTATGTGTTGAGCACTAAACTTACAAAAAATTAGGTAAATATCATAAATAGCTATTTAATCGTTTTCTCTAACCCATTTTAAATATCGCACGAGAGACTTTCTTGTTTTAAGTTTAGTTAAAAATGCAATTTCCAGAGAAAGTTTTAAAGATTTTTTCTCATACATCACAAGATGACCACTACATAATAGCTTGAATATAACTTATATTCTTCTACAATAAAGCGAAAAGTATAACCTTGACCTCTATGTATAATATAATGATAATACCCACAAGACTAATTTTACTCGAATTAGCACCGTAATAAACCTTTCTACATTTACAACACTCTTTAAACTCCCTGACCACTCTGCTTTGCCACAACTATGTTTCGCGTATTATATTAAGGAATGCCTACTGTAACAAAAAAATACTTTAGCGTGGTTTTCATTCCACGGTAACATTTTTAACATTGCATATCGTACTAAATCTGAAATAAAATTAAAATTAAGAATACTTTTTATATAATTTCACTGTTGGTACTAACCTGCAGAATTCCTTTAGATTAAAGATACACGAATAAAACCAGCAAAAAATGCTAAAGTGGAAGGATATAGGTGCCAGGGACGACTTGGAGTAGCTTACCATGACCAAATAGACCGTGCCTTATTAGATGAAGAAGTCAAGAGTCGGAATCGGCGAGCGTGTATGAGACGAGCTACGAGTGGCGGGAGCTAGAGAGGTGTGTAAGGAAAGAACCTGTTGGAACTGTACTCTCCGCTTACCCCACAAGGGATATGGCGTGATAATATAGATAGATAAACTATTTTTATGATTTCACTGTGGTGCTAACAACGTACGGAATTCTTCGGATGAAAGTTAGTCGAATAAAACCAGTGAGCAAAGGCTAATTCCAATCGCTAATTTACTTAAGTCAATCTCACGTTATCCCGATATTCTATAACCTTATCCCCAACTTTATCATATTATTAGAACTAAGAATACCATCGGCATGTTACCTGCGCAATAAAACGTTTTATTGCAAAAGTAACGACTTTTCTAAGCACCCTTTACTATTTATCTCACTGTACTGAATGTCAGCGCCCGTATATAGCAGTAAATCAATGTCGAGTAAAGTTATAAATTACTAATTAATTATTTAAGAAAGATGCATTTAATAAAATGGCATACTAAAATCTCATATGGGCGTTAGAGTTTATAGTTATTGGATGTCACTGGACTTAATTATAAATAAGTTATCCGCTTCTCAGTTTTTCGAAACATTTATCCAATGTTGCACATGCTTTTCAAATAACTTGCGTGATTTCAAAACAAGTGTTGCGAGGAAAAATTTTAATCCTGGACCATTAGGCCAATTGCCTTATTCATAAGTATACGAGGCAAATGTTTTACCACCAAGCCATCACTGGTTTTTATGTTTAAAATATTCAAAATTGCGATCGAAAGGCAATTCACATAGATCTGTATATAAATACATGAAACAACTTATAAACCCAATTTTACTTTGGGATTATTGACGTGATATAAACATCAACGGCTGTTTGAAGTCTTAGCCAAAAGTTATGGAGGCAAAACTTTGAAATATGGTTAATTGATTCGGCACTCTAATATTAATGGTATAAAGCATAATTTTCTTCTGATATTTTTTTTGAGTTATGCCCCTTTTGGAGAGCGATTTGAACAATGTCATTCTTAACACTAAGTACGATCAAAGGCGGGGGAGGCGAAATTCACGCCATAAATATGAATAACTCCGGGAAACTTCACACGGGCGGCTTCACAAAATATGCGAATGTGTCGCGTTTCCAAACAAATTTATATCATGGCTTCTCGTACATTTAATATTTATAACTGCACATTATTCTTCGTATAGAGCAGTACTTCATCAAAACCAGCGTTTCGAGCCGAAACGAGGCTGTACTAAATATAGACGTTTGCAGAAACAAGGACAAACATTTACATAAACATGATTAAAACGCCGAATATGTATGAGGTGACTTATGGATGTCGAGGACGATTAAAATGAGTGCGCCTTGGATCTTGATAGAATAGCTTAGCTCTACTACCCGACTAGTAGGTACGCAAATATGTAAACATTTTCTAATAAGGACTAATTTGCTATAACCAAATTACGGCAACTTCGTAAAATAACCGTGTAATGGTATTTTCTATGCCACCGGAGTACCTTAGATCGTGAGAAACAGCTTGGCTTTTCTGTTCTCTATTCACCGAACTAATACGCAAATGTGAACATTATCTAATCAGGAGTAATTCGCTTTGACCAAACGCGGTCGGTTACGGTATCTTCACGAAATTATCGTGTTATGGTATTCTGTATGCCACCGGAGTGCTTTAGATCGTGATAGAGCAGAGTAGTTTTCCTAACCTCTGTTTATCCGAATAATACGCAAATCTGTATGCATTTTCTTTTACCTAAGGGTCCGTATTTGCTATGACAAAAGCGGCGCGTCACAATATCCTAGCGAAATGATCGTGTAGGTATTCTGTAAGCTATCGGTGTACTTTACGTCGTGATAGAGCAACGAAGCTGTCCTACCATCTGTTTTCTGTCTAATACGCAAATATGTAAACCTTTTTCTAATAAGGCTCCTTCACAGTCAGAACACCACGTTCTTTGGGAGAGCTAGCTAGCGCTGCAGAGCTTTGCCACCTAGTGAGAAATAAAATCGGATATTCCAAGCTAACAGCCAACCTTCATTAATTAGAGAGAACAAGAACACACGAAGAAGAAGAAGAATAGTATTCTGTATGCCACCCGAGTGCCTTGGATCGTGATAGAGCAGCGAAACTTTCCTACCTAATGTTAACATTTGTTAATAAGGGCTAATACGCTATATCCAAACGCGGCGCATCACATATCTTCGTTAATTAATCGTGTAATGGTGTTCTGTATGTATCGTTAAACATTTTTCTTTATTTAATATCTTTTTTAAAATGTAGCCACACACTATAGATTATTTATATGTCATGTGTGCGTTTCTTCTTCTTGATCGTTCCCTCATTGCTGAGGATCGCGACCACGCACAAACAGTCTCCATTCTCCAGTCTCCATATGCGGAGTGCACCGCCCGATGCATGCTGCCACCCACCGCGTTCTTTATTGCGTCAGACCACCTTGCAGGTGCCCTTCCCTGAGTACGTCTACCGTCCATATTGCCTGAAATAATCTGCTTCTCCAGACAATGATTTGAAAACCGCATAATGTGTCCGAAGAAGCTGAGAGCTCTTTCTCGGCAGATCGTGGAGAGCTGTGTGGTGATTAAAATTCTTTTGGTATGGACTCGTTGGTTTTCATGGCAGTCCAAGGTACACGGAGCAACCTCCGCCACCACATCTCAAAGGCATCTATCTTACTGTTATCGCTAACATTTGTAGGTCACATAAAGATTTGTCTCGTGCGAGGATTGACTCCGTCACCTCTCTCTCTCTCTCATACATACTCTCATAAACGAAGTAAACAGTATATGCCGCGTTCCATGTTTAATTGGTCATAGCGAATAATGGCCAAGGATGTCCTCGTCTACGTTGCAAAGTGGTTTAGTAACCGGGTTCAATAGTCGATTAGCATACGAACGGTCAACTTAATGTTGGATGAAGCATTAATCACTTCACTTCTTACGTATCTAGACTAAGCCTTTGGATCCGGTAAGATAAGACTAAGAGTACTTAGTATGCCCGATTGACGTATCGAGTAGTTACTTGGATACTCAAGGCGAATAATATCAGCCTATACTGCCCACTTATGGGCAAAGGCCTTCTCTCACAAATCGAGGTGAGAGAAATTGGGTCATACTCCACCACGCGGACCCAGTGCGGATTGGTGGAGGCAGGTTAGTGGCCACCTGCTGTTGGAACTTATCAAGCCACCTTTAAGGCTTCCAACTCGGCTTAACGACTACCACATTAAGTGGTAACCGGGACCAACGACTTAACGTGCCTTCCGAAGCACGGAGACGCTTAAATATGAAATGCCACAAACGGTCACCCATCTCAGGCCGACCGAGTCGAACGCTGCTTAACCTTGGTGATCGGTAAGAACACCGCGGTCGCACAGCGCTACGAGCGCCTCTCAACTCAAGTCGAATACTATTTATATATTTTTAAAGACTCAATATACGTAATGCACTTTTTCACGTCCTCCTTTATAGAAAAAGAGAACATAGGTATATCAACGTCTCAAGATATTTTTACAAAATGTTATATAGCACTGACACGCCTATATATTCCCCAAACGTGTTCACCCATATTTTGCCGATGGCGTTAAGTTCCGAGCTCATTTCTATTATAGCGGACCTAATTGTATATATATTATATGACGGACGATTTAGCGCAGTGGTTAAGAGCTTAAGTCGTTCCGCCCACTGTGTCTAATGGTCGTGGGTTCGATTCCCGCACGGAACAAATCTTTGTGTGATCCACAATTATTTGTTTCAGTCTGGGTATTTGTGTGTGTGAACTTTCATGTTTGTAAACGCACCCACGACACAGGAATAAATCCTAGTGTGGGGCGCTATCTTTAATAAAAAAAAAAATTACAGACTCCAAACTAAGAATTTCATCAATACAAAACCTTAATAACACTTTTTTCGACCTATAAATTGAATCCAGGATCCCTTGATCGCCAACCCCACTATGCTCCACTAGACCAACTAAGTAGTCATTTAAAACACTAAAATTATCGCTATCTATTTATCTATATTAACACGACAAATTCCTTGCGGTATAAGCAGAAAGTACAGAATTCCATCAGGTTCTTTCCTTACAAACCTATCTGGCTTTCTTTACTCATAGTTCGTCTCAGACACGCTCGCCGGTTACGGAGACTTACTTGCCCTTCAGATAAGACACGGTCTATTTGGTCATGGTAAGATAGTACTAAATTTCGTGAATTATGTTATATCTACAAAGTCTAGGTGAGAATAATAAAGTTGTTACTAGATGTTTCTACGAAACTTTGTTCGAACAGACCTAGACGCAATATATACACACAGTTGGTTATCAAAGGCCGCCTCTCTCATAAAGCTTCCTGCGGTAGAGCGGAGTCCCACTAATTTAGACGTCTGGAATCGCAGCCACCATTACATTCCCCGAGGAAATAACCTAAGAGCTGTAACTTTAACTATCATTTTCGTTGATGACAGCCTTCGTGTATGCACTCATGGAAAATTAAATTCAATTAAACTGTAATAGCGGCAATGTAGAAAAAATACGTATCTATTTTTATAAGGATATATCTTTGTGATGGTAACTTTAAATGTTTTTCGTAATCGTTAGCTGTAGTTCATACAGATTTGGTATTTTAATATATCAAAAAATATCCTGGTAGTACAAAAAGACTGCAAGGTTAATAACATTAACCAATCGCTTTACATCATACTAAAACTCATCGGATTTTCTAAGTGTTAGGTATAATAGATACCAGTTACGTATTTTTTATTTTTCAAATTATAGTATCAGTATCTATTTGCGATGGTACCTAACTTTCTAGAAGCGAAGAAATACATCACGATGTCTGAAAGAACCGCACAAGTTTTCGAATGATATAAAAAAATTGGTTGAATAATAGTTATTATCAATATCGAAAGATGTCCGCAGGACATACGACCGCAGGACATAGGTATCTTCCAAAGATGCAAATACATCTAGATCTCTCATTTACGCAGGGGGATTTTTTTGGCCATTGCGACTAGGAGGAGCTTGTCGCCATTTTTAGGACGCGTCATTTCACATGTATTATAAGATTTTATCTTTCAGTTATGATGGTTTCCTCATGATATTTTCTACTCTGTTATACTACTGACAACGGCACAAAGCTTAAAGAGAACACTTATGTGAAATTTTTCTACTTGACTCTAAGACTCCCGAACTTGGCTTTACTTTAAACTTCTCAACATTGAGGCGGGCAGTAAATTCATAAAAATCATAATGAACTATTATTTTGACATATTTGTATTAAACCCGCGACAAGTTTTCCCTCATTGTTCAACCTCCAAACAAACAATTTCTGAATAATCAAAAAGTTCCAGTAAGTCACGAGCAAGTTACATGCCGAGTAAGTACTTTAATTAAATAATAACAAAGTCCGAACTTGTAACGTAATGAAAACAGTAATCATTCAAGAGATGTGTTCGTAGGGAAATGGGTTAGTGTTACTCCCGAGAAATGGTTACGACGGAGACATGTTTGTGGAATACTATAAGTATGGTTATATAAATAATTAAGTTTATTATAGCCATCGTTTGCCATGGTTTTGCCTACACGTTATATTGTTCGGTTACTTCTTCTTCTTTTCGTGTCAATGGTTCATATTTGTCCCGCTGAGTGAATGGCTAGTTTGATCGCGCCGTCTGTGGCCGCGCTCAGCTCCTCCCTTGTACAGTTGGTGAGGCATAAAGGGCAGACTAGCAGGTGCGACATAGTCTGTGAGGTCGCACCTCAGTCGCAGGTTGTTAAATTTGGATCTCTGAATCCCCACATACCCAGATTTTTCCTGCATCTACCTACCTGTGTGCGGAGCCGATTTAATGATTTCCACACCGGCCATGATAGTTGGTGCCCAAGCGGTAGTTGCTCCTGACATGGGACGAAGTAAGGCGGTGAGTGTTTAGTTTCTCTCCGTAGTTTCAGTTTGGTTACTGAAATCTAGTTCTGAAATATGTGGAATTCTATATTTATCAAATCGAGGGGAACCTTTTGTTTTGCTTCAAATTGTATTGATATACATAATTACAGACTCCGGACTATTGTGCTACTACTAACAATGTATCAATTAATCTATATCATCACGCAAGATCCCTTGCGGGGTAGGCAGAGAAATACAGAGTTCCAACAGTATATAATGCGTATAGAGATCACGAGGTCCTGGGTTCAAGTTCTAAACCCGATAAAACGTAATTTTTCGACAGAAAAATTTCCAGTAGGTATACTGAGAACTTCTCGGTAAAGAAACTCAACAAGAGAGTATTGTACTGCCCGTGTCACTACCGATAGTACAGTCAGGAATGTAAGTCGCTTACCAATCTCAGCTTTTAAAATCGGTAATACTCTTCATTTTACCAACAACAAAGAAAACGTTGTCAAAACCAAATTATAAGCAACATATTTAGATCAACAAAAATAATGGATTCAATGCAAAATAAAAGTGTGCAAGTGATTTCAAAAATTGAGAATGTTAATCAAATTATGATACTGACGTTACAACGGATAAAATGAGCTCCAAGCTGAACTGTGCCTATTGGTACTAATACGGGAAATTATTGCCCGTGTTACATCTGGTAGTATGGCTGGTAGTAACACGGGGAACACACGCAATGACTGTTCCACTCTGTGTTCTGTGCGCTGTCCGACCTAGGATTCCAGCTAAACGAGACAGTCATAAGTGGAGTAGTGATTTTACTTTAGTTTTATACCCCACGATTTATAAAACAGCGTTATCTCCTAGCTAAGTCTGGTTCAAATGCGTGATTTACGCATTGAGATCAAACTGTCGCGCAACTATGAACTGGATTGATCGCCACGTGCTTCTCTAGAATCGCGGCCCTTTATGTGAATAAAGGTTTATGTGACCCGATGACTGAGGCCATTTGTTACGGTGCTTTGTACGATATTGCAGACCAAATATTTTTAGGCTTTATTTTGTGATTTGCACTAACTTTAGATCAAAACATACATAGTCCCACTCTAGGATTTATTCCTGTGCCGTGGGTGCGTTTACAAACATGAAATTCACATGCAAGAACACCCAGACAGAAACAAATATTTTTGGGTTACACAAAGATTTATCCCGTGCGGGAATCAAACCCGCCACTACTCGATCCATTGGTCAGAGCGACTCAAGCTCCTAACCACTGGACTAAGTTGTTCAGTAATGCTTAGAACAGTTACTTTCAAATTAAATAGGTTGTCAAAGACATTTGGAAAAATACGCTTAGGAAGTTCGCATCTTGAGTCAAAAGACAAAGGCCTCCTTCAAAAATCGCCATGATGACTGGCTTTGTGCTGTATGCATTCAGCTTTTACTCGCCACCTCTTCCAGGCTATCGGTCTATCTTATAGAAAATATGTGCCTATATTAATCCTCTCTCTCTCTCTCTCTCTCTCCGTGGCAATTATTATTCCCATCTGATGGTGGGGTCTGCCTTCCCAATTTTCCTCTTCCACTTCGCTCTGTCGGACGTGTCGTGTTCTCGTCCTTCTTGACCACATCTATCCATCTTGTTTTTGTGCCCCCCTCTGGATCGGGGCTCTGATATGTTTAGATTGGCCGTAGCATTACCCACATAAAATGTATATATTAATCCATTGCTGATAAAATCCTTTTACCCCCTTTTACCGGCAACTTTGCCCAGTAAAAGGTGTGTGGGTCGCAGAAAGAAGTCGTGGATCCGTAACATCCGGGAGTGGACGGGAATTTCTAGCGTGGTACAGCTCTTCCTTGCCGCACAGTATAAGGACGAATTCTAAAATTTGATAGTCAACCTTCACTAGTTGGAGAGGCACCAGAAGAAGAAAGATAATTCTTTCACTGATGAACGTAAGAGAGACGTATAAATTGCTCCTACTCTTATTGTAGATCCAACATTACCCAAGTAAATAGGCATACTATCCCTTATCTTGATTTAATAAATAAAATTAACATTGATACGCCTACATTTCCCAAGCAAGGGTTGTGGAGGTATGCTGTGAATATATAAGCCGATACATAGTCTTTATATCAGTTAATCTAACTTCGGACTGCTATTGAACATTTTTAATAACGTTGAACGTGGCAAAATCGTTGTGGCAGGATTTCTCAAAGGGAAGATCTTCCAGCCAGACAGGTGTTGTGTCCGGCGGAGCCTGCACTCCACAAGAATTGTTGTCGGGGGCTTATATATATGCAACGCGTCGTACAAACTCTCAAATAGCGTTCAAGACTATGGGGAATCGTTGTCGATTTTATATTCGGCGCCATCTGTGGGAAGGTAGTCAGTTTTGTAGCGATGTATAGGGGCCGCTACAGAAGAATCCGAATTATACTTTGTATGGTATAGAATTCAAATTCAGCACCTCATAATCGCCAGGTCTACTACGCGCCTGTTAACTAACGACAGAAATACCTAGACTTTGCGAAACCGTGTTTTAACTATATACATAATTTCTAATAGTATTACTAAAGTAAATGAGGAGATTCGTAGAAGAACCAAGGTCACCGACATAGCCGTTAAGATTAGCAAGCTGAAGTGGCAATGGGCGGGCCACATAGCGCGTAGATCGGACGGGCGTTGGGGCAGACAGATTCTAGAGTGGAGACCACGTATTGGCAAGCGCAGCGTGGGACGACCGCCTGCCAGATGGACCGACGATCTTGTGAAAATCGCAGGAAGTCGTTGGATGCAGGTGGCATCGGACCGGTTACGCTGGAAAGCGATTGGGGAGGCCTATGTTCAGCAGTGGACAAGTATAGGCTGAGATGATGATGATTACTAAAGTAATTAACTTACAACAATGATAAATGCACGATGATAAATGCAATGGAGAGCACAAAACCTATTATTGTGGCAATTTTTTGGGAAGGAATACGTACTGCAGCGAACATCTTTTCGGCTGATATAGTAGTAATGACATAAAATATATGACAATAGTCTTTAAAATTACTATTGATGAGGCACAATCATGATATTAAGCTCGCTTCCGAATGTGTCTAAGTCATAAATACCGTCCGTAATAAATTATCCCTCTCTGAATCTGTACCTTTATCTCGATATACAGAACTGACTTGTCTCAACTGAATAATCTAATTTACCGGCGCATACATCGCCGAACTTCTGGGACAGTTATGTTAATCCATTCCACCGTGGATATATCTGAACCTTTGCAGAGGTGTCACTATATCCAAGATTACTGGGGATTCCATTAATTTCGACTTTATTACCTAAATATGGCTTATAAATTTGTCGATATCTCTACGCCAACAAATGTAGATACTATAATCGCTATAGACATTTTGAGTTATCATCAATTTGTAAAAAAATATATAGGCCAATTAAAAAGCACTTTAGAATGAACTATGAGCAATTTCGATATCAACCTGTTGGAACTCTGTGCTTTGTAACTCGCAACGGATGTGTGTGTGTGTTGTGATCAACTAAATACATAGATCAATGTGGGAGATCTAACAATTGACCTAAGCTCAGTAGAAAACAAAGTTATCAGAAATTGGTAAGAAATACGGACATGAGCTTGAATACAGGTAAAAAGATAGATCTTGTAATCTTTTTTTAAATGAGGTGTTAAAGTTCTTTCCTTACTATTTTTCCAAACGCACGTTATTTCAAATTATACTTTATTAGGAATGCATTGGATCTGTATTTTTTATAACCTATAATAACTGCCTCGTTGGTCTGGTGGCAAAGCACATCGCTTTGCGATCACGAGGTCCTGGGTTCAAATCCTAGGTCGGACAAATGTAGTGTATTATTATTATTATATACAAGTATTTGCGAATGCAAATTTTTCATACATATTCTTCACAAATACAAATGTTTTTGGCGTGCTCTTTATACTAATGAATCGTGAATTCAATTATTGAAGACAATAGCTACAAAACATTGCACATTACATATGAAGAACATGCCAATTATAGTTTTCACTTTATCGTATGCAACAAGCAAGAAACTACCACAGTGTGATGATAGCTTGCAAGTTCTTCATACGGAATGTCAATCTCCATTCCGATCTCGGTCTCAAACCTATTCGCGCCATTATCAAAAAGGCGACCACCCGATATTTTGCGCACGCGTCCAATCAGAGTAATCCGTTAAACGTAGCCGCCGCCGACTACGAACACAACTCCCCTCCTATCAACCGCTACCGCCGTCCGCGGCATGTTCTCACCGACCCTCCCGATGCCCTTACATCCCTTTTTTCGGATATAGATACCGCACACAGGATCAGACACCGACCTCGCTGGCAAGGTCGAAGAATCCCTTGCCCGCCGGCCGGTGCACAGCACCACGGCGAGACACCTAGTATACGCCCACCCCCATAGCGACTGCCCAAGCCGAGGCCGTTCTTCCTTGAGGCACCCTTGAGCTAGTTGCCCCCTTGCCTTTCTGGCTCGAGCGTAGTGGTTGTACGCTCACCCTCTTGTCCGGTGAAGCTGTAAAGGCCCCGCGGCCAACAGCGTAGATCATTCACACACACACACTTTCCAAGTTCGATACTGAAATGTAAAAATCACTACATATATTGAATACATCTCGCACTGAATTTTTACTTGGAAATTTTCCTGTTCGCAAAGCGGTAACAAGTCAGAACCGACGCGGTCGGATGTGGAAAGGAATTTTAGGGAAATAGAAGGTCGCACAAACGTGCCAAATATTCCCACCCGCCGGTGCGGCGACGTATGGTGCAATTTTGTTATTTCAATTAAAATTGGTATTTGTAATTAAATGTACACTTCAAATTATATGCGCGTCAAAATGTACGCAGTTTAAATGTATAAATTATTTGACGGTGGCGCGTGAAAATTTAACTATAACTGAAACTTTTACGGTATAGGTAAAGAGTAAACCAAAAGACCATATAATAATTACGAAATGCTAAAAGAATCATCATGTTTCTACATACATACATACACTCACGCCTTTATCCCACTGGGGTAGGCAGGCATCATGTTTCTCTGTCGGGTTTTATTGGTATATAACAATTACATGACTTCTAGACTATGGCGTCAATAGTTTTTCTAAGGCATTAGCCATAGTAACTTACCTATGAACTATCTAGACTCACGAAACAAAGAAGTACGTCTTGCCATTTTTTTTAACCTAGCCCTACCCTAGGATTTATTTCTGTGTCGTGGGTGCGTTTACAAACATGAAAATTCACCCACGCAAATACCCAGACCGGAACAAATAATTGTGGATCACACAAAGATTTATCCCGTGTAGGAATCGAACCCGCGACTGTTAGACACAGTGGGTGAAGCGGCGTAAGCTCTTAACCACTGCGCTAAATTAATTGAGTTACTTACGGTGTTTTATTTAAGTCATCACAGTTGACGACGTGTCAACTGTGTTGTGCCGAAAATCAATTTTCTTTTCCCTCTTATTTTATGTGTACCTACATGAGGGTGAAAAAACACCTAAATACGGACGACGAGCAGTGTATTATAACTAAAACTCCTATTTCTTACTAAATCCATAATCACCATCATTGTTTTCAAATATCTCTTACAATTTCTCCAACGTTACTTGGTGCTCGTCGCACACAGCATCTATTTCCAATTTAAGAACTTAGAGACTTCCGAAACTATTCGTAACTTGTAAGTAAACACGCGGCACGTATGTAACTGAATACTTCAGTACATAATAAAGTTATCTCAATATGTATGGAGTAAGATGTGTGAGTTTAAACGGCCTGGGCACTTATTCGTTATGAACAATGAAACACGTAACGCTACGCGTTACGATAATTTTGTGAAATGATCGTTTACTCATACTTCAGCGGCATGCAGAATACCATTTTTTTAAACCTAACCCCACTCTATTATTTATTCCTGTGTCGTGGGTGCGTTTACAAACATGAAACTTCACATACACAAATACCCAGACCGGAATAAATAATTATGGATTACACAAAGATTCGTCCCGTTCGGGAATCGAACCCGTGACAATTAGACACAATGGACGGAGCTCAACGACTGCGCTAAATCGTTCGTCAGACAATACAATTTTTTTTTTAATTTATTAAAAAAAATTGTAGCCCCCATACTAGGAATTATTCCCGTATCGTAGATGCGTTTAAAACATGAAATTCACATACACAAACACCCAGAATGTCCCATAAGGGAATCAATCCAGTGTTAAACACTAGACTAAGCAGTCCGTTTATTACACTTTCACGATGATATCTTCACACGCCGTGTTTGGTCATATCGAATAAGGTCCCTGACGGAAAACTTCGCATAGTAGAGTTGCCAGCGCGGCGTCTCGCGCGCTTTATTTCAATTAAAACTCAGTCACCATGCACTCTAAGATGGCGGCGGCTCATTTGATACATTAGTTACTTTAATTAGTACATTTAAGTTTGTCCGTGACGTTGAAAGCTATGCTTATATACCTTGCCTCAAGAGGTGAGTTCGACGTTAAAATGGATGAATTCCTTAAGTAATATGGGTAGAAATAGTTCTTTATAAGCGCACGAATTGGTGTAAAATTGCTTGTTTCGGATGTTTAGTCGCAATGCAAAATGAATTCAGTCGTGAATCAAGAAAAGTTTGTTTTAAAGCCAAGTTAACCGTTTAACAAATAAAAGTAATGTGCAATTTTTGTCAAGTAAGCAATTATTTAACTTCTTGGCAAATCTACGTATGGGCTTGTAGTATCTTATTTAGAGTATACGAACATATATATAAAAAAAGAACTTCAAAAAACTTATGAGCATTATCAATTAGCAGTGATAGCCTTGTTTAGACCGTTGGAATGTAAAGTCAGAGGTCTCGGGTTAATACCCAGGCAAGCACCTCTGTCTTTTCGAAAGCATGTGCGTATAATATCAGCCTATACTACCCACTGCTGGACAAAGGCCAGGCTCTCACAAATCGAGGTGAGAGGGATTGGGTCATACTACACCACGCGGACCCAGTGCGGATTGATGGAGGCGGGTTTGTGGCCACCTGCTGTTGGAACTTATCAAGCCGCCTTTAAGGCTACCAACTCGGCTTAACGACTACCATATTATGTTGTAGCCGGGACCAACGACTTAACGTGCCTTCCGAAGCACGGAGACGCTGGAATATGAAAATGCCACAAACGGTCACCCATCTCGGGCCGACCGAGTCGAACGCTACTTAACCTTGGTAATCGGTAAGAACACTGCGGTCGCACAGCGCTACGAGCGCCTGCATGTGCGTATTAAAAATTACCTATCACTTACCGGTAAAGAAAAACATCGTGAGGAGACCTACATGCCTAAGAGTTTCTCGAAGGTGTGTGAAGTTCGCCAACCCGCACTGGGCCAGCGTAGTGGGCTATAGCTGAATCCCTCTCAGTTTGAGGGGAGGCCCGTGCCCAACGGTGGGACAGTTTCTTAACAGGGCTAATATTATATCATTAACCATATGTACTAATTATAATAAAACTTTTTCCAAGTATAGACATTTATACTAAGAAACAGTTTTATTATAATTAACGAATAATTATAATAAAACAACACAACTCTGCACTAAACATTAAAAATTAGTTTTACGAGGATAATTAAGCAGATAATTCATTTTTCATGGACTACATTAAAAAGTCTGATGTATTTTTTTTATCTCTGTAAACATGTTTATGCGTGAAATACCTTTGATCCCGATTTACAGTATCGTAGTTATGGATTTTGAATTATGAATTTAAATTCAACTCTGGGCCAGCGTGGTGGACTATAGCCTAAACCCTCTCAGTTTGAGAGGAGGGCCGTACCCTACGGTGGGACAGGTTCTCAACAGGGCTAATATTCTAAATCACAAATCACACTAGCATTATTTGAAGTACCTACTAGCATACCCATTACAATACTACTCTCATTAATAAATAGCCCATCTATCAAAAATATCCAAAATTATATATACATATATTGCGGTGGCTGTCTGGCGCGGGTCACTTCGTTCCCTCTAATATGTTTGAGGGGAGTGAGGGCTCCAGTAGTCGTACTCGTAAATGGATGCTGCTTGTGGGGACTGGTCGATCTGGAATCCTTCAGACCTTTACTTCCTAGAAATAACATCATTAGTCTCATAACCCGGTCAGAACACATCACACTGGAGCTATATCGTAAACTTCTAAATTGTAACTTAAACATTGTGCCCACATAATTTAATTGAAAAAAATAGAAAGAAAAAAAGGGAAAGAGAATTAAATAAAAAACAAGCCCGCTGAGTTTCTTCGCCGGATCTTCTCAGTAGAAGCCGCGTTTCGAACCAGTGGTAGATTAGATAAATGATAATAATTTGACAATTGTACCCCGTGGCTTGTACTGGCTTGTACAAAATAAATTATTTGAGTTTATTTAGTTCCCATTCCTCAGCAGGTACAGACCCCTAAGGATTTACTGACTAGAACATCCTGAACTACTTAACTATGACCCATTCTAATTCAGATCTAATCGTTGTAACTTGGCGAGTCGAAGCGAGAAACTTGCGCAAGTGCCTCCATCTTGAAAACCGAAACTTGATGGCTAGCTTTGTCCTAATGGAATTTCTCAGTCCTTGTTTCTGACTAGTGGCAAATTAACGTTCATTGTTTTATTGCAATTTCATTCGTTATTTACTAGACTTAAGATATGGAATGGCAGCTAAATTATTTTCTATATAAGAGGAAAAGGTCAAAAGGAAGCCAGAGAGGTATGTAAGGAAAGAACCTGTTGGAACTCTCTACTCTCTGCCTACCCCGCAAGGGATCTGGCGTGATGTTTTAGATAGATAGGAAAAGGTCATTTACATGGTTGTGAATTTACGTAAATTGAGATATATTTTTGCACTGAATTTCATTTTACATACTACATGCAGATAGAATTCGCTTCCTAATTTACATTGGCACAATTTTTTACACATAGGATAAATATATGTAACATTATTCAAGAATTGATTTTTAAAGAAATTGCCTTCTATATTTTTCTCAAACAATTAGTTCGTTTTAAATTAGAATATACTATATTCAACAATATTTTAATATGTATTAACTAACAAATTAATTGATTAATAGATATAGAGACAACAAAACATTTTTTGTTACCTTACCTTATAGTAATAATTACTTAACTTCTAAGCAATAATTTAATTTCTCAATCGCCCGAGCAAATGACTCACTCAATCTCCATTCGGATAATCGAACGTACCTGCAACAAAGGGAATGAACACAATTAGAGCAATACTCATAGATTACAATTACCTTGCAAAGAAAAATTGCCAAGTAATTTTACAATGCCACTCAAAGAGCGCTTAAAGTAAACGACTTGTAAATGAGTAAAAATTAATGAGTTTGTTCTCGGCCATGGTTCGTTGGCTGTGACGTCAAAAGGAGGAAAAAAGATAATTGGGCGAGAAAGAAAATGAGGAAGATTAGATTGATGTTGTGAGCCATTAGTTGCATCTTAATTGTTTCAGGGAGTTACCGTGGAAATACGTACAAAAACTTATGTGAGACCATTTTCTCTGATTACGATTAATGAAATGATTAATGATCTGTCACAACGGTCTATTTTGTACGAACTGCTTAGTAATTACAACACGATGTAATACATTTAATAGAATTAGTCATGATTAATTTGTCAAGATCACAGCTGTACGATGCCTACACCTCTTGTAATAAAATTATATGTATGGAGCAGCGTTAGGCATTATTCAATTATTTTTTTATTTGTACGATCAATCACTTGAAATTTAAAATGCAATGAAATGTATCCCCCTTCATATCCCGATATAGCTCTCAGAATTGCCAAACTTAAGTGGCAGTGCGCGGGCATCGCTCGTAGAACTGCCAGCCGTTGGGACAGAAAGGTTCTTGAGTAGCGACCTCGTACCGGAAGACGTGGAGTGGGCAGGCCCCCCACAAGGTGGAGCGATGACCTGGTGAAGATCGCAGGTAGAAGCTGGATGCGGGCAGCATAAAGCCGGTCGTTGTGGCAATATTTGGTGAGGCCTTTGTCCTGCAGTGGACGTCTTTTTGCTGATGATGGATGTATATCTCTAAGATACTCGAGAATAACAACGACTTTTGAACGTGAATCGCCTCAGTCCCTTCCGTGATCATGGGCGCTGTAAAGCATTCGAAACGTCGGGAACTTAAAAACTAAAAATAAACTGCGATAAAATCCAAAATATTTATAACTTTTAGTTAAGAGCTTAAGCCGCACACCAAAAAGTTACGCCACTATGTCAAATAGTCGCGGGTATGATTCCAGCGCGGGAGAAATCTTTGTGTGACCCACAATTATTTGTTTCGGTCTGGGTATTCGTGAATGTAAATTTTAATTTTTTTAAACGCATCACAGGAATAAATCCTAGTGTGGGTCTAACTTTAAAAATAAAATAAAAACTCATTTTTGGACAATTCCATCCAGTCTGTATTTTAAACATAATCGTATTGAATTAAATTCTCAAAAAGTGCCAAAAAAACTTAATTATTACAACGCCTTTAAGTTTTTCTGTTCCAATCTGTTCTGCAAATCTAAACAGAAATTATAAACTAATATCCCGTTAAATTTGAAAATATAATGTCCTGTAAACTTAAAACCAAAATTATTGTATCGTCATAGCAATCGATATTAATAATAGAGGGGTAGAGCGGTAATACATTATTTTAACTAAGTTCAGAACGTCTAAATTCGCAATTCACATATGTATCTACAATTATATCCCTGATGGTGAAAACTATGTTTAGTCAATGTACAAAAACACAACAACTTGCTAGTTCCAAGTTTCACAGAATTTTGACCTAATTCATATTCCTAATTCATCGACCTTCAACGAAGTATCAATTCTATTCTAGTAAAACGTAAGGCAAAAAAAAAATACCAACGAAAAAAACAAGATTAAACCTGCTAGATCCTTTATACAAAATTCCATTAACGAAATCTGTTATTCTTGTAGAATGCCTAATTTTTTGAAACAACACACGATGTCTCTTAAAATTCCGAGCGATTAAAGTGAATAACGTCTTGTAGGTAACTTATTTCATGGTTGGAGTGTTAGCGACGCCCCCTTATAAGATAGGTGCTATATCACTTGGAATTTTCGCTGAATTAGAATCATTTGAAAATAAGAATTAAGTTCATCCCTTGAGTTATCCGCGGAGATACTTTAACGGCGAAGATTACTGAGATAATAAAATTATAATGAAAACTAGAGACACGCTGCGAAGGTTTTTTACATATAAAAATGTATTTCGTTATTAACTGTAATTTAGGAATGGTTTTTGTATATAATAGTGGTGTTATGGCTGACTCCTATTATAAGCAAACTAGTCTTTACTATGCATTTATTTTATAAGTTTGTATGTATGTAAAGCAAATAATGCGTAAAAATTGTATTATGTAAGATAGAGTCTTATAACCAGCTTCTGCTTTAAGCATATGAATTACCCGCCTTTACACACCTACCAGCGTACACTAACAGCTAGATTGAAATAACTATTCGTAGATCTCACAAAAATTTATTCAATGTGGAAACTGACCTCGTGTCTACTCGATTCAGTTATCCGAACAGTCCATCACCAGAACAATCCCTCTTCGTTATTATTTTTACTTCACATTATTAAAAAAAAAATCACCAAATCATAAAATCCAGTGACATTATTATGCGAAAATGTTAACCAATCCTATATTATACTTTTAAAGTTTATCTCCATTCTTAAGGCGATTGTTTGCAATTTTCATCAAAAAATTCGGAGATATTACCGCCCTCGATACCAGATTCGTTCTTTTATAAGGCGCTAATTTTTTCCAATGTCATTGATGGATGGTGTTTAGCGTATTCAATTGGGAAATATGAACAGCCAAAAGCCAGCAAAATAACACTGTAATTTTAATATTGCGACGATGTATGTTTATATATCGTCGCAATATAAATAAGTTTTTATTTATAACGATATTTGTGTTTGAAGCGATTTAGTTGAAAAAATTTGAATTTTTGTTTTAGTAAATCATTTATTTTAAGTTCTTAATAGCTGAAACAGGACTTATTTGGTGACAAAGCGTGTAGCGAAACTAATGAACAGAGGGTTTAGCACGAAAATTCTGACGTTAGCGTGATGCTAGCTAGCTGATATGTCATCCTTGTCAAACATGAACTTGACAGCACGCTTACTCGATGCGCTGTCGTTAATATTGTCGAGTTAAGTCAAAGGACAAAAATATTTTGAATTCAGAAATGCTTGTGTTTTCTTGAACTCCAACTGGTTCAATCCATAATCCTTATCAGATATTCCTTTCTCATCAGCCCTAGTTTTCTACGTCTGAACTTGACAAGTTCCCGATAGATAACAGAAATCGTCGTCTTGGTGGTAAGAAGGGCTAAGCCACAACATTCATCATCATCACCAGCCCGTATCAGTCCACTGCTGGACATAGGCCTCTCCCAAGGCACGTCATTGAGCCCGATCTTCGGCTCTTCTCTTCCAACCGCTGCCCGCCACCCTCCGTATATCATCGCTCCATCTAGCTACAGGGCGTCCCACACTACGTTTGCCAAGCCGCGGTCTCCACTCGAGAACACGTCTACCCCAGCGGTTATCGGTCCTTCGGCAAATATGGCCAGCCCACTGCCACTTCAGCGTGCTGATCCTGCGAGCTATGTCGATGACCTTGGTTCTCTGTCGGATCACCTCATTCCGGATTCGATCTTTCAGAGAAACTCCGAGCATAGCTCTCTCCATAGCCCGCTGAGCAACTTTCATTTGGTGGACTAGTCTCACCGTAAGTGTCCATGTCTCGGCTCCGTATGTCATGACAGGTAGGACGCACTGATCAAAGACTTTTGTCTTCAAACTTTGAGGTATAGGCGACGAGAAGACTTGACGTAGTTTCCCAAACGCTGCCCAGCCCAGCTGTATCCTCCTGCGGACCTCTCTCTCAAAGTTGTTTCTACCTAATTGTAGTATTTGTCCGAGGTAGATGTATTCTCGTACAGCTTCGAGAGTAGTTCCATTTACATTTACTGGCTCCGGAATGACATGCTCATTGAACATAATCTTGGTTTTATTCATGTTCATCCGGAGGCCAATGCGTTGGGAAGAATCAGCTAGGCCGCACAGCATCTGTTGTAATTCCGGCAATGTCTCTGCCATAATGACGATATCATCCGCGAATCTCAGGTGCGAGATGTACTCACCGTTAATGTTAATGCCGCGTCCTTTCCAGTCCAGCGTCTTAAACATATCCTCCAGTGCAGTCGTAAACAATTTAGGTGAGATAACATCGCCTTGTCTCACACCTCGATGCAAGGGGATATGCTTAGTCCGCCGATTTTGTACTTGGACGGTCATTGTTGCAGCGTCATACAGGCATCTCAGCACTTGGATGTATCGCCAGTCGACCTGGCAACGTTGCAGGGATTCGAGAACAGACCAGGTTTCGATGGAGTCGAAGGCTTTCTCGTAGTCCACGAATGCCATGCACAGGGGCTGATTATACTCCTGGGTCTTTTGCATAATCTGCCGCACTGTGTGAATGTGGTCTATAGTGCCATATCCTGTCCTGAAACCAGCCTGTTCCGTTGGTTGAAACTCGTCAAGTCTTCCCGAAAGGCGATTTGTGATGACCCTAGAAAACAACTTGTAGACATGGCTTAGGAGGGAAATCGGTCGATAGTTTTTCAGAAGGGTCTTGTCTCCCTTCTTGAAAAACAAAACGACTACACTCCTGTTCCATGCCTTTGGAGTTCTCCCAGAGAAGATAACGGAATTAAATATACGCTGAAGTTGTTTGAGCATAGGAGTACCTCCTGCCTTTAGGAGCTCCGTAGTAATTCCGTCATCACCCGGGGCTTTTCCATTTTTAAGTTGTCTTAGAGCCATCTCGATTTCGTCAAGGCTGACTTCTGGCAGCTCGTCTGTGTAGTGGCGTGTTAGGTTGGCTCTTAAATCCCTTATGTCGGGTTCCGGTTGGTTAACTTGCCTGGCGTAAAGTTGGGAATAGAAATTTTCGACTTCCGCGAGAATTTCTGGCACCGACACGACGACTCTTCCGCTTAGAGTGGTCAGCTTCGTCAGATGGCTCCGGCCAAGCTGTTGTGCGAAGACTTTTGACCCCCGATTCCGCTCAATCGCTCTTTCTATTTGGCATGTGTTAGAGCGTCGGACGTCTCGTCTTACCAGCTTCGTGATCTTTTTATTCAATGCCCGTTGTTCTGACGATGTGACTGCGGGGTCTTTGCGTCTTTTCTCCATGAGTTGCAGACATTCCGTTGAAAGTCTCGATTTCTTTCCGTTGCGCCGCATCTTGCAGAACCTTGTTCCCTCTTCCCTTAGGATGTCAACTACCTGGTCGAGTTCCTCATCGATATCGTCATCAATTGTGTTTTCCAGAGCAGCGAATCGGTTCTTTAGTTTCAACTGAAACGATTCGGACCCAACTACGTGTTGGAGCAGGTTAGGTCGGAGTGTGGACTTCATCAAACGGATACGTTCCAGCTTATAATCGATATCCAGAGTGCCTCGCACAAGCCGGTGGTCGCTACCCGTTTTAAACCTTGTAACCACTGAGACATCTCTAAATAAGCGCTTCTTGTCCGCTATGATGAAGTCGATCTCGTTTTTAGTGTTACCGTCGGGACTTTGCCACGTCCACTTCCGTTGGGGCCGTTTCTGAAAGAAAGAGTTCATTAAGAATAGCCCCTCTTTTTCCAGGAAGTTGACGAGCATTTGTCCTCTATGGTTCCTGCTACCGAATCCGTGTCGACCCACTACCGATTCGCTACATGTTTGTACTCCCACTATTGCGTTGAAATCCCCCATGACAACGTTGAAGTGAGCCTTGGAGGTGTCGTGTAAGGCTTTGGATATGTCCTCGTACATATCCTCTATTTCATCATCCGAGTGTGTTGATGTTGGTGCGTAGACCTGGATGACCTTAAGCTTATATCTCTCGGTTAATTTAATCACAAGGTACGCAACCCTTGTCGATACACTGGACATTTCTTCAACGTTGTCAGAGAGGACTTTGTTGACAAGGAACCCGACGCCGCCTTGAGATTGATGGTCTCCTTCTCTGAAATACATAAGATGGCCCGATTTTAAGGTTACGATATCCTCTCCCTTTCTTCGGATTTCGCATAATCCAAGGACGTGCCATCTTATGTGTCTCAGTTCCTCTTCTAGTTGCGTCAGATGTTCGTCGAGCCGCAACGTACGTCCGTTATACGTGGCTAAGGTCAGTCGGTTTTGGCGGCCTTTCGTAACCCGGAGATTCTTAGCACAGCAGCAGCTTCAAAAACATTTTTCATGTAAAAATGCTTCACAAAAAACGTAGCAATTGGTCTAGTGGTTAGAAGCTAGATCGAATAGTCATGTGTTTGATCCCTACACGGAACAAATCTTTGTGTGCCTCACAAATCATTGTGGGACTTCACTTTTGTATACGCAGTTATGATACAGAAATAATTCCAAGGGTGGAGAAACATCTTTTTTTAAATGAATGTGTATATTAATTGTGGGTAGACCGTTGGACTGCAACGTCAGAGGGTTCAAACACAGGCACACACCTCTGTCTTTTCGAAAGTATGTACGTATTAAAAATTAACTAACACTTACTTTAACGGTGAAGGAAAACATCGTGAGAAAACCTATAGCCTAAGAGTTTCTCGAAGGTGTGTGAAGTTCGCCAACTCGCACTAGGCCAGCGTGGTAGACTATGGCCTATACCCTCTCAGTTTGAAAGGAGGCCCGTGCCTAACGATGGGACAGTTTCTTAACAGGTCTAAGATAAAAAATGAATATTGGACTTTTAGTTCAAAAAGTCAGACTATCGCTTCAAGTTTAACATAGGTTTCTTTTAACTGTTGTATTACTCGCCTTATTTTAAACCCAAAATATTGTCATAAATAAATTTATATAAAAATGTAGCTTACATCTTTTCACCACTAAGACGCCAAAATATCTTCGGTTTGATCCCAGTAATCGCCTGCTACAATTACTGGGGGATATAACCAACTACCGAGTCTACCAAAGAGAACTTTGCCATATCTCTAGCCATATTATCGAACTTAGAGTTTGCTAGATGAGATGTTGAGATATTGAGTTTGGTAAAAACTATCCCTACAGGGGTTTTATGTGTGTAGTCGATTGTCGTTTAGTCTCGTACAATATTGGACGTAATTATAAAACTACATATCACTGTAGTAAACACATAAAATCCCTAAGTTGTTTTTTGTTCTATCTATATCATCACGCCAATTCCCTTGCGGGGTAGGTAGAGTGTACTACAGAGTTCCAACAGTTTCTTTCCTTACATACCTCTCTGGCTTCCTTCACTCTCATAGTTCATCTCATACACGCTCATTATTTTTTTTATACCAGTTATTTGATCACCGAACAATTTTAATTTCTATCTTTTTAATTAAGATCATTGTTTTTTTTAGTGAATGACCTATAAAGATCCTAATACGCATACCTATGCCTTTACTCAAAAATAGTCATTTATTTTGTGGGTATTTAAGAAAAACACGATCCGAATCTATTACTAAGAGTTAATTGGCATAATAGATGCAGTTACGAGAAAAAAGTTTTAGTATCCATTAATGGATCCAAGTGAACGGAGGAGATTTCAAACAACTCCGGCTCACTTCAAGCAGATTAAATTTAATTTTACCTGTTTCTAAGTCACACGTGGAAACAACGCATAGACATTCCAGTAATACATTATCTAAAGCCCACGTTAAAATAAAGTACAAAGTCCATTGTCAGGTATTTTGCCAATAGTCAGTATCGCTTGAAATTTTGCCAGGAACCGAATTAATACGTAATTCGCAGAATATTGGCGCCCATCTGTCCGGACAAATGAAAAATAAACTCAATTATGCCGAAAAAGGTGTTTATTAAAATTTCGCTCGATCGAAACAATGGCACTTTGTTTTTAATAAAGGAAATACTTATTGCTAGCGATTAATCACTGAAATAAAATAACATTAAAAGCGAGCAATATTTATGGGTAATTATTGTATCAATGTTGGAAAAATAACATAGTAAGCAACAATTACTAATAATTCTTTAACATATGCGAGTAACTGGCATGAAATAATTTTAATTAAAACCAAAATAAAAATAAAGACCGTGTCAAGAGCTTTGGCGGGAAGTCGAAGAGTGATTTAATTTCCAAAACTTGTGTTATTTCGAATAATAATGTATAATATTGATGGAATATTAGACATTATGTATTCTAGTAAAATATGTGCATTAGTGAAGGTGTGCAAAGTTGTAACAAAGTGATAAAACGTGCCTTTTCGATTTCACTCAAAACGCCCGTTACAATTGGTATGTATCATTGCTTTACTGTCCAAGGTACTTCATTAATTTCATTATCATCGATGTCATCAAGTTCATCAGGGAGTTCAATTCATTTAGAAAAATCTTACAAACACGATTACGCGTCTCCGTGGGCATTAGCAAAATACACTTAAAATTAGTGTAAAGCCATAATTTAAAGAAGAAGAATAACGTAAAAATAAATATACAAATAAACACCGCCTATATTCCCCAAGCGGTGGCAGAGGTATACTGAGTACACCCACTTTTCGCCGACGGTGGAGGAGGTGGAGGTCCCATGTAATAGGGGCGAGCCTATTGTCATATACCGGGCACAATTCCAGACTTATACTGGGAAGTTTTCGTTAGAAAAACTTCATTTGTCCGACTTAGGATTTGAACCAAGGACCTCGTGATCACCAAGTGATGCGCTTTGCCATCAGACCAATGAGGCAGAAGAAGAACGTGTTTTATCTAAAGGGTAAGTCAATAGTCTCCGTAACCGGCGAGCGTGTATGAGACGAACTATGAAAGTGGAGGAGGCCAAAGAGGTTTGTAAGGAAAGAACCAGTTGAAACTCACTACTCTCTGCCTACCCCGCAAGGTATCTGACCTGATGTTGTAGATAAATAAAGAACAATATTCTTGTATTAGTTGCAAAAGTCAAAAAAATCACACGTCGCATAGACAACGCCTGGAGGAGTTATTGGTCCATGAAGGAACTACTGAAGGGAGACCTTCCATTGAAATTGAAACAGAAACTCGTGGACATGTGCATTCTCCCTATACACACTTACGGCGCACAGCCCTGGTCTTTGACAAACTCGCAGAAATCCACACTCGCAGTTTGCCAGGCAGGTATTAAACTCACCGACCATGTCAAAAATAGTGTATTGCGCTCCATGACACAAATAGCCGATGTGGGCCAAAAAGCTGCCAAGCTGACATGGGATCGGGCTGGTCATGTCTGTCGCATGCCTGACACATCTTGGGCAAAAATAATTACCAACTGGGTGCCTCCCAATTTTAAACGGCGTCGCGGCCGGCCCAGGAGGAGATGGCGGGACGAACTGGACTCCTTTAAAAACGATTGCCGCTCAATAGCCCTGAATAGAGTAGAGTGGAGGAGATGGAGGGAGGCCTTTGCCCAGCAATGGGACAATGTAGGCTAACTAATAATAATAAGTTGCAAAAACAAACGAGATTGTGTATAAGCCATACATGTTAGCCATTTACGAACAATCTAGAAAGTTAATATAGATTTACAGTTATTTGTAAGTTACAACAAACGCAGAGTAACAACATTTTACTAGAAATTTTTTAGGTGAGATTCAAAAACTATGCTAAATGTGTTGCTAACCACATCCTCGATCCAACCCTCAAAATCATCTTTAAAATAGGCGTCTGTATTATTAAATTCGGAACCGATCAATCTACGGGCATTTCCATACAAAACCGCCGATTTCCGGCGTCGATAGAACCACCCCGATAACTAAGTAATATCCGGATTAATAATGACTTACTATCATTATTCTTTGACGCAGGAATCTCCATTGTTATACCGTGACGAGAAATATTCTTGTATAAATTAAAGGCAAAGGCTTTTGAAAAAAAAAGACGTTGAATTTTAAATAAAAGAAACACTGACTGACAACCCAAAACTTAAATGGGTGGGTTGGATGGGTTTAGATCATGAAATTTACAGCAGTTATATACAAAATCGAACCTAAGGGTTTAAATAAGGAGGTAAAAATTAACTTCAAAAATTGGCTCTTTATAATACTTCTAAAGTTTTCATAATGAAGGAATTGGATCAGAATACGTAACAGGTGAAAATAACTTTGACCCCTACCTTATACTTGCAACATTAAATTACATAGCTACTTGGGTATCAATTAACTATATGTATTAAAGGAAAAATATGTATGTAAGACAAAAACATTTTTAAAAGGAAAAGTGCTGATACCCTATTAATATTGACGAACTAACAAAAGAGAGAATCTATCTATCTATCTATATCGTTACGCCAGATCCTTTGCGGGGTAGGCAGAGAGTACAGCGTTCCAACAGTTTCTTTTGTTACATACCTCTCCGGCTTCCTCCACTCACATAGTTCGTCTCACGCGCTCGCCGGTTACGGGGACTTTTGACTTGTTCTTCAGATAAGACTCAGTCTATTTGGTCGCGGTAAGATAGTTTAGGTCTACTCCGGTACCTACATCCTTCCACTTTCGCGTTGTATATCTGTTTTGTCATTCTTTCTTCTGACATTCTTTCTATATGCCTGAACCAATGGAGCATTAAAGAGAAAAGAAATATAAAAAATTCAAAATCACAAATGTCATCGTGCCTGCCCATTTTCGAACTCTAAATTAGAAGATTCGAACTGTTTGTTGGCGTATTAGAGTCTTTAATACACCAACAAACAGTTCGAATCTTTTTTAACCAGAGTAGGATGCCTTCACCTGATTAGTATGATAAAAATGAGTAAAAACTTCTATTTACATAAGGGTTAAAAGAAAATATCTCGAAAATTTGAGTCAAAATTCAAGCTTCACGTAGGACGAAATAAAACTGCCCGGAATATCGCGAATGCACTTTCCTCGTTAATCGCGCCGCCGGACACACAACAAATTCACGGTATGGTGTGCGAATTTAATTAGCACTATCGCCGGGCTTTATACGCTTCGAAGTTTGTGTAGTTATAATATAAAAAGCTTTTTTCAAAGACTTCCGACTGTTTAAAAACAAACTTTCATATAAACTCTGTTTTACAGTATTGAAATTAATTAATAATAAAAAATCTTTTCTGTCGTTTATACTTTCATATTTATCATTATAGTATGACAGATAATGTATATCTTAAACCGGTGGGTGTAGAATAGCGATGAGCGATTATTACTTAAAACAATCGAATCGTTCGATTGTTCCGTTCATTCGAATACAATCGAATGACAATCACAATAGGGAATATGCGTGTAATTCAAATAAGGGTCAAAAAATTTTTATTACAGACTTTATCGCATTAAAATAATGTCTATACCAATATTTTTTTAATTGCATTACTTTTTTATTAAGAAAATAATTATTTAAAGTACAAAAACTGAGTGTGAAATTAAAAGTAGCTGGAACGTCACGCTATTGGCCCGATCGAATATGACGTCAAAGTCTACAATACAAATGTCAACAAGTGCATATTTGTTCGATGTTTGCTAATGAGTTAGTTTTATTGTTATTTATTGTTGTCGATTTACACAAAGAGAAAATTTTAGTTTAAATTATTTAAGTTAATTCTTACGTTAAAGTGATCTTCACAGCAATATAAACAAGTTGATGGAGATACCATGTCTCTTTCTCTGATTTTACACAACTTTCCCCTTATGTCCGCACCTATCGGGTGCATTTCTTATGGTATTTTTACACCTAGTCACAACAGTGTTGTTCCGTTGTATAATAGTCGCAAAATACAATATAAAAATAAATTACAGAATAAAATACCTTTAAAGCTAATTGATTGTTATTATGGACTTTGACGTTACGCTAAGCGCGCCAAAATGGTAAGCGTTTAAAGTGCTCTTATCTGTTTGCTATCTTCAACATTTTTTTTTGCCATTTACATTTTGTTTTTGACGCTTAAATTTTTTTTGCAATTATGTATTGGTAATTAATCTATTGTATAAAAATATAAAAACCTACACGCATATTCCCTATTCTCGTAACGAATAAGCAAGCGAGAGACAAATCCATTGCACCGTAGCTTGTTTTGGTATCGTTCAATAAATTATGTACATAAGTAAATAGTAAATAAGTATAATTTATAAAAATTAATATAATATTACAATCTTAAGTTACGTTGGAAATATTTCCAACATAACTTAAGCCCTTTAGCGACATGACCTTCACCAACAGAAATTACTGATTAAATAAAAACCATTGCTAACAATCGAAACGTTCTCCCTTTATCGAATGTACCCTGCGCATTGGTAATGCACCGTCGATTTTCATTCGTTCGTCGATTGTTATTCGATTGTATTTTTGTGAGGACGAATGAATCGACAATCAAATGTGTGTAACTACAATTATCGATTCATTCGATAGTTTTGTTTGTAAAAATCGCCTATCACTAGTGTAGAAGACTTTCTTTTATACCTTCATCATCAACCGAAAGACGTTAATTGGAAGACAAAGGCCTCCCACAAAGATTTCCTCGACGACCGGTGTTGTTTTATACGCGTTTTGCTTTTACCAGCGACCTTCACCAGGACCCAGTCCGCGATACTAACTTACCTCTATGTAACTTACAGTAAGTACTAAGAAAGGATTCTTAAAACTTCACCTCCGATAAAAAATTACCGATGGGAAATCCCATCATTGGGAACACGATTAGTAAACCATAAAGTCACACTAAGACAATATGATTCTAATGGATTGAATACTTAATAACCTGTGGCCGAGAATTGAAGACTGCGCTGATTATACTATTCCTTTCAGTAAAGAAAGCGGGAGCGCGAACGCGGAGATTGGATCGAGATCAAATAAGCCTTAACAGTATCAACCCGAGTCTTTAACATTCATTCGGTCCGATCGTAAGGCCGCTCGATTCCATCCAATATAGATAGCATCCTTCTCAAATCCCTGTAAGCCTGTTTTAAAAGAATGATTGTATTAAAACTGTGATGGGACTCAAGTTACGTACGAAGATGAGAACTAAAACGGGGACGGGATTGCCAAATCTCGTCAATTTGCAATCGGAAATAAATTACAATGTGCAAAATGTTAATATATCTGAATGGTGAACTTGGATTAAAATAGTGAGAGTGATTCAGTTAAAAAAAGATTTATTTCTTTCTAACACTCACGTTACCTACATACATTTATAAGGCACCGCAAAGTACATATGTATCACTGAAGTCCTCACTTTCGTGTAACTTATGTAAAAATCAACTCTATCTAGTCAGTAGCACATCTGCATAGATAAAAAATGCCTTGAATAAATATATTATTTGATAAAATTGTAGAAAAGGCGCGATGACCTCGACGCGTATCGAACAGAATGGCCGTTATTGATAGGAAATAGAGATCGTTGGAGGAAAGAAGGGAGACCTTTGCCCAACAGTGGGACACATTAGGTTAATAAAAAAATTTAAAGTAAAAATTCGCATGAGAATCTGAATAATTAATCATCTTAGCCTATATTTGTCCACTGCTGAACATAGACCTTCCCAATCGCTTTCCAGCCCAACCGGTCCGATGCCACCTGCACCCAACGACTTCTTGCGATCTTCACAAGATCGTCGGTCAATCTGGAAGACGATCGTTCAACGCTGCGCTTGCCAATACGTGGTCTCCACTCTAGAATCTTTCTGACCCAACGGCCGTCCGATCTTCACGCTATGTGGCCGCGAATAATTACATACAAATTTCTAAAATAAATGAGATAAAACATATCCAAACTACAACTGCAGAAATGCGCAGTTAAGTTAGTAAGTTAAGTGGCTAATGGCTACACATTTGAACTTTCACCGCATGCACAAAAGCATCTTTTATAGGCTTTATAATTACGAACCATCAGGGCAAATGTTTCAATTAGTATTATTAAGCACCTTTCCAAACCAATATTCGTTGTCGAAGGTTAAATTAATGTTTTAACTATCGAAATGAGCGACTGTGAAACTGAACTTGCAAAATAGCCAACAAATTAACGAAATTCGTGTTGACAAACTCTCGTAAATTTCAAATGGTATAATACCTGGAGAGAAAATAGGACCAATTCTCTTGGGATGTTTTCAAGTACATTTGTGTCCAAAGTATCATTGATGAGATAGTAAGAGCCACTCAAGGAGGGGAAAAAATATCTGTTCGTCTGCCAAGAATTATATTTTTGTACGAGTGAATCACTCCGAGTTTTCATCAACGGCAATAAATCACATCTACTTCATATGTTTTTTTTATTTCTCTTCCACTCACTAACGCACTGTTTACATTACATGCGTAAATAAACGCATATGCTAGGATGTTTTGGCGCCATCATGACTATATTTTAGGGATAGCATCACGAAGCAGTCTTCGAAGTAATTCTCTAAGCTGACATTAAAATATTTTGGACTGAAAATGTACCTTCGGTACACCAGTATTACAGTAAGCAGGTACACTATATGAAACGCAATGTTCGCTAATCGAATAATACTTACTTGGTTTCTTAATGGATTTTTTATTTCCAATCTATTACACATTATTTAGCGAAATGTATCATACAAAAAATGTGGGATCCTCAATGTACGAATTTGTATCACCCCTAATTACTGTATCTATTCAACATGCATAGGACTAAAATGAGGTTGTTAAAATGCAATTTCATATTACCCAGGCATTTTCGTTTACATAATTTATACTGTATAACGCCGGAGAATGATTAGGACCGTTTGTAAAAATTTACCAAGATTATAAACTACCAAAAGGTTCTGAAGTACCACAAAACCTTCTCTTCTAGAAAGCCATCTAAACAATTTTGAAGTCACTAATGACTTGCAGAATAGTGTAAAAACTTTTCGAATATCGTCTTGTGAATAAACTTCCTTTTGAATACTTAAGATCCTCTGAAAGGGTATATTATTTTCGGTAGAAATTCAAATTCAGTTTTTTATTTGTTGTGGCATTAAAGTTCTTATTTTAACATATTTTGAAAGTAAGATGACACAAAAAATATTGCGGTGATGTATTTTAAATCATAATCTAAATTTAAAGTTATCTAGGCAGTCGCTTCCAGTGATGCTAGTTTGTGTTGATGTCTTTTCTTAATAAATTGATTAATATTTTTATTTAATTAGACACAATTAAAGAACACGTGAATTCCAATGCAATTAGAACTGGTACTGAGACTTGTAAAAATCTGGTAGCTTAGCCTGGTAGTATAGTTTTAATTCAATAACTTTAACTATAAAAAGGTTGTAGCCGTAAACATTTTCACATACAACATTCATTAACTGAATTCTAAGCCTTCACAGTTCGTTTGCCGAAGCGAAAGCCGCACTACAGTTAATCCTCATTCATATTACCTGAGCTTCCTTTCAAAGGCTTTAATATAGCGGACGTAGTGGGAGTCTGCAGATGTTTTTATTAAGCGAATATATAAGATGGCTTTGGAGCCACAGCGCCTTAAGGAAGCTGTTCGGAATAAAAATAAGAAAATGTACATTTTTAATACTTGTGCCATTTCTCGTTTCATTTTGGTGTATTTAATTAACGGATTGGGTCAGAGGTTCTTGCTAGTGTTGTAAAAATGAGCGCTGAATGACGAACTTTTAGCGTCAAGTCGATACTTACGAGTGTTGAAGGACATTGAAGACTCGAGAGTTTTTACAATATTAGTTTTTAAGCAAGCTAGATTTTGCCAATGTCGCAAGAAATCAGTATCTACTGTTCCATGGCTAAAAAAGAGAGTAAGAGAGTAACAGAAAAAAGTAACACAAGAGAGAGTTGAGATTACGTTTAGAATCATCGTCATGAGATTCAGATTATGATAGTATTCTGAATCTTATCTCATAGATGACTTGCATGTGCATAGTGATTTGCATGCCTTGAATTTCTTCAATTCCTTGATTTTCCTTTTCAAACATAAAACGTGACTTAGTTGGTGTCAAACGTCTCGTCAAAATTGGCAAATAAAAGTTACTATAAAGTCAGTGTAGTTTTTCTAACGAAAACTTCCCAGTACGAGTACGGAGTCTGGAATTGTGCCCGGTATATGGCAATGGGCTCGCCCCCTATTACATGGGACCTAACATCGTCGGCGAAACGTGGGTGTACTCAGTACACCTCTGCCACCCCCGTGGGGGAATAAAGGCGTGACGGTGTTTTTTTTGTGTTCTAAAGTCAGCATTATGTCGACAAAAAATTGGGATATATTTAGAAAAAATCTACCACTTAACGCTCCAAGACATTTGAATTCAGAACCCTGACTAAAAAACTTTACATCAGCTGACACATAAAACCTATAAAGACGGCGATTTAACACTTGGCGGTGCGCAAAATCTAGAAAACTACAGAATATCAAGTCGAAAACCTTTGAAAAAGTAATATCCAGTCTAGAATACAAAATATACTTACATATTCAACCCTCAATAACCTTAACTATTTGCATACAAAGGAAATAGTGTGTCTCTATTCAAAAGATTGACAAGTTATTTATTGCGCGCTTTATTTTAACATTTCAAATACGTTTAACAGTAAGTCTTTGATAATACGACGATGCCAAAAACCGTGTCTAAGCGAACAACCTTAACCATGCGGTTCCAAATAAATATTAGCTACCTTATGTTTACCAGCTTAAAGACAAAATTGAATGGAAGTTAGATTTGCCTGCAGAGCCGTCTCTCCACCCACACAGGAAGTTGGTATCAATTTTCCTTGTGTAATACCGATAGGACTGTCAAAAATACAAAACGTTGGTTCGAGAGGTGTGTGAACTAAGGAATATGTTTGTTAACATTGATACGTTTTATCTCACATAGATATTACAGGGAAAAAAAACGTTTGAACAGAGTTCAGCATTTGTAAGAAGTAAAAAGTCAGTCCTAGCCACAGAAATATGCTTATAATGAAAAAAGAACAAATAAATACCGTCAGGCCTATATTCCCCAAGCGGGGGTGGCAGAGGTTTACTATATACACCCACTTTCTGACGACGATGTTTCCTAACATCGTCGCCATGTAAATTTCTATAGAAAAATTACATTTTAGTCCGACCTAGGATTTGTACCAGGAGCTCGTAAGCGCTACGCGCATTATTCGCCAGTAGATCAACGAGGGAGTTAAGAAATATACTTGTAAAGTATAACAAATTGTGAGGAATGGAAATAAACTACTTAATTACTGTTATATGTAAGATGCAGGTGCGCAATCACGTAATAGTATCTGTCAATATGATAAACTATAAAAATACCGGAAAAAGAAAGAAATAACGCTTGATTTAATATATTGATACCATCTTTATTAACATGTATGAAACGTTCGTAGCCGATGTTACGACTGGAAGTTCAACTTATAGTAACACGGGCAACAAATGATATGAAAATGCTGTTTTTTTTTTCAATTAACTAAGGGCTTAGCACGAACATATTGACTTTAGCGTAACGTTTGCGCGAAAGCGCGCTGTCACTTTAGTAAATTTCTATCGTGAAAGGATGGTATAATAACTTCATAGTGTTGCGCTACCGTCAATCTGAGGGCTTATCACGAAAACTTTGACGTTAGGAAGTAAAAAGGTAGAACTGTCACCTGTATCAGTATTTACGCACGTGACCTGTATTTATAAAATTTATACAAAATATATTTTTTATCACAATAATAATAATATAGCAACAAAGCAGAACTTTCTAACGCATTTTATTAAATGCGTATAGTATTACGCATAAAACGGCAATATTTTTACGTCACAACCCATACTTTCTGTGGCCAGTTAGCGGCCAATGACCTCTGACAATTCAGAGTTAGAGGCAGCTGTCCCCGTCACTCGTTCTGCAGATGTACACCTACTTCATACGTTTTTTCCACATGCTAGTAGACACTTGGCTCTGTTCCACACGGGAAGTGCACATTCCAGGCCATGTCGCGCGAATGAGATGTTGCCATACTAAAAAACTTTCCTGAGCTGTGGTAAACTCGTTGTAAATTGGAAATAAATAGTTTTAGCTCTAGATTTACTTTTACATACTAAGTATTGGGTTAGAATTTATTTAGAAAAACTTCTATCAAATAAAAATCCTCGTACACCATTATATGAACTGGATAAATAATTTTCATTATAGAACATAAAATGATCGAAAGTTTTTCATTTTAAGTAATAGATAAGAAATATGTAGGTCAATGATTTTATTTATTACTTTATTCGTTAAAATTCCTTTAAGTATCTATGTCGACTTCGAGGATGTATGACTTAACAAGTATTTCCTGATTTGTGGCATTATTTTTGCATAATATAAACAAGACACAGATACATATGAAATCGATATACAGATACGATTTCACTACCAATTTCAATATTATTATATTAGCTTTACTATTTTACTTGTACTGTATTATTATTCTACCAAATTTGACACTATTGTACTTGTAACTTTAGTAGTAAATAAACAAGAACTCTTCAGTCAAAGAAATAAAGAGCATTTATGTATTAACTAACTAATAACGTGTAGCAAAATTTTATTATATGTCTGGCAAGTCCACATGAATATCACCGAACCATTCACCGCAGAGTCTATCCCAGGCCAATTTCCTCACCGATACTCATGCTCAAGGCATTTCGACACCTTTAGGCGGAAAATCGAACTCAACGAATTTCCCCTTGTAAGAATTTAATTTGTAACTTACAAGCGTTAGGGGCTTACTGCGATTATTGGTGTAAGCGGCCTCCTAAGGAGATAATACCGTTTATAAATTGATGGATTATTTAGAATTATGTTTGCTTAAGTAACGGATGATCACTTATTGATGGCAATGCGAGGTAACGTATGGGAAGTGAAGCTGAAAATATGACTTGTTAATTCTTTCTTAGCGGTGACAGAGAAAGTTTGGTGTTGTAATATTTATAAAAAATGGTAGTCGTTTGAGTATACATTTTATTTTTGTGACTTTTAGTACCGGTTTTTAAATAAAATCACTTGGTAAAATATATTAAAAAAAAATATTTGAGCGTCAACCTCTGAAAGTAACCGTTCTATTTAGTACCCGATTCAATAAGTATACGGACAGGCTGTAGATATTATTTGATCATTGTCATAATCATCATCATGTCTGTCCTGTTTAACCACCCATAATCGTGTGTCCTGTAGCTCTGTTGAGTGAAGGTAATTCGCTATAAAAGTATGTGTAGGTTTTTAATCTTGATTTGCTAACACGGTCAGCTATTTTTTGGGAATTTGTCAGAATGCTTTAACTGGAATGGAGATCGGACCGAAATGAGTAAGATTTCAGCGCTTAAATTAAATAATATATGTAAGTATCTACCTACACTAAGCCTGTATTATAAAGTGAGTTCACGGAATGAACTAAAGTCCAACTTTCATGTACTAAAAAAACAACACCTATAGCAGCATTGTTCCAAACTTTGCACAGGTAAAGTATTTTAATATATTGCCTGTATAATTAAGTAAATGTTATATGGAGAGTTAACAGATAACTATTCTAATTATCTCAAATACTTCATAGTTAGTTAATGCCATATAAAAAAATATTTCCTATATTTCCTCCCTTTCAGTCTCTATATCATCACGACCGTTGTCTTACAAAATGTGTTCAGAGACGTTCGGAATACTTCAATATTCTATGTCCACATTTTGCCATAATTATCACAAACATCCCACATAAAAGATAGTAGATGAACCAGAGAGCTTAGCATAAAAAGTTTGACGTTAGCGTGACGCCAGCAAGTTGATACGCCATGCTTGTCACACTACTAATTTACTAAATGAAACTGACAGCACAATTTCACGCTAACGTCAAAGTTTTCGTGCTATGTCCTGGTGTTGTCATCGATCCGTCAGACAATGAAAAATGATTTTACCCTTATAGTTGCTTTATGATGGCTTCGGGTATCATTATAGGGGTGGCACCATTCATTATTATTGCAAAATTATTCTAAACCGGAAGGTGCCAAAATTATGTGATGGAATTAATGATAGCAATAAGAAACTACACACCAAAGAGCATGAAATGCATTTAACCTAGTTCAGGTAAGTATATATAATTTAATCGCCCGATTTACCCAAGACGCTTGTTCACCTCCATTCAGAAGCTATGTTTTTTCTAACTTAAGAACACTTTTCAAGAATGTAATTCATTTCAAATATCCTGCATGTTGTAGTATTTAGTTATCTGTGGTTTGGATTTATGGTTGATTGTCAGGGGTTGTCATTCTTGGTGATTGGAATAAAATGTAATTTAAAAGAATAACCGTTAATTTATTACACTGCAGATTTGCACTTGGCACAAAGGACGCAACTTTTATATTTTATATTACAAGTGCATTATGAAATAATGCATCTAAGTAATTAAAACTCTACATACCAAAGCGAATGGGATGTATTTAAATTAGTTCGGTAAGTAAATATCATTCGTTCGCCCGATTTTCCCAATACGTGACTTCACGCCTGTCCAAAAGATATAAGTTTTCTATGACTCTAGAACGCTTTTCAAGAACGTAATTCTCTTCAAATAACCTGCAGATAGGGCTTAACACAAAGGGCTCAACGGGAGACATCGAACGGAACACAATATACAACGTTTTATATAAATTTGCAACCGTCTACGCAAATAACTAACAATGCCCTAGCGTGCGATGCAGCGTTTTTTGTCACAACAGTGACACTTTTAGAAACAAAAGGGTTTCACGTGGATCGCCGTCTAATTGGACTACCATAGAGAAGCGGGTGAATACGCTAGTTCTGTTTGTCTTTGTACGCTGTTATGTAAATAGACCTAATACTATACACACGTCTACGTATATACCAAGTATAAGTTTTAAAACACATAGCGCTGTATACCTAGTTTAAGTAACGTTACCAGCGGGCGTGTATGAGACGAACTATGAGACTGGATAAAGCCAGAGAGATCTGTAAGGAAAGAACCTGTTGGAACTAGGTACTCTCTTCCTACTCAACAAGGCGAATTAGCGTGATGATATAGATAGGCAGGGATAGATAAGTTTAAATAGCGTTCGTCTCGGCCTAGCGATCGGCTGATTTACACGTAGGTGATCGGTTGTGGCATTCGAGCGTCTGTGCTTTAGAAGGCACTCAAAGCCTCTGGGCCCAGGTATCGCCTAGCCAATTTGAAATACTTGCAGGCGACGTATCCAACAGCAGGTGGCCACAAACCTGCCTCTATCAGTCGCGCTGGGTTCTCGTGACGAAAAATAATGTAATCTCTCTCACCTCCATATGTAAAATCCATTTTTTTACCTTTTGACCAGCAATGGGACATTTTAATTAGATTATTATTTGAGTTTTAATTTGTATGTCATAATGGGTCATAATAAAGGTCAAAATGTTGATGACACTATTCTATGCACCTACGCATCTTTCCGGTCAATTATAAAGTGCATGCGATACAATTAGAACATAGCAAAATGTTTCATGTAAACTGAGAACTGCGAAAATAACCTTGGGCAAAGTTTTGTAAAACGCAGACGCAAATAATTTAGGAAGTGACAAAGTTACACATAACTCTAACTGTAACGACATTATGTAAGCTGTTAAAAATATAAAACAGGGTTATATAATACGGTTTATTGCGGATCAAAGTCTAGCATCCTTCCGCAGCACTAACCCACATAAAATATTAATAGCAGTAATTAACTCGCTAGACGCGCGTCCTTGCGCGCCGTATTATGTGGCCACACTGAACACTAATTGAAAACTTTTCACAACTACGCCCTCCTTATTTTGTGATGTTTCAGTATCATTGGAACTCATCATGGATTATATATCTCAAGAAACATAACAAAAAACAAACGAAAATGAGAAAATAAAATGTTAATTAGCTGTCACAAACTTTGACTTCAATATAGTCGCGTTCCACGAGAAAATAAATGTCGAAAAATACTTTCATAAAAGAGCTGCAGACGATATTAATAAGAAGAGAAGCCCACCTTTTTGTATCCGCCGAGCCGAAGCGCCCTCTGCAGGCGCGCGGCCCGCGTCGTCGACAGGTATACTATAGGCACCGCCTCCGCCGCTTCCAACTCGATGTCGAAGTCGTTAACTGCCTCACAAAACTTATAATCCTCAAACTTTTTTGCCTCACTCTTCATTAGTTCCTCACTATCCCTGTTGTCACTTATCTCGTCTTTTAAAACTTCGGTTGCCGGAATGAAAAGAGGGTTTTCGTAGCAGCGACTAAGAAGTTTATCCGGTTCGTTTAAGATGTCCACCTCTGTCGACTGTCTTTTGACATCGCGAGCTGAGTCGGCTTCATCTTCTTCTGGGAAAGTTATGAGGTAATTGTCATTGACGGGGCACTGTTCGTCATCGTATGAGTCTTGTATCACTATGGATGGCATGTTGACATCTGATGACGTGGAAGTGTATGGACTCAACCTCAGTCCGTTGGTGAGATGACCGCATTCCATTGTTCTACGTTATGTTTTTACTGACTGAATGTCTGACTTTGTTTATCCACCGGACAATAATACGCCTGTTACATGCTTTCAGTGCGACAGCAGAAGTGTTATGATGATAACATGCTCTGTCGACTGGTGGGCGTATTGAGTGTCTGATTACAATCTGCAATCTATAGGGCGCTACGAGTGTTGCTAATGGCGTTTATGAGCTTTAATATTGTGAATTTCGCAGGTTCAAACGCAGTAGATAATTAAATATTTCACAGACATAATAAAAGTGTATTATGTTCATTATAAACATATTTTTACTAATAGCGCCAGTGTCAAGTGTGTCAAAACAAAAAAATATATTTTTAAAGAAGAAAATTTCTTCCTTTTTTTTATTAAAAATAATATGGCAATGGCACACCGCTTATTTTGACGTTCTTCCAAAAGGGTTTATCAAAATTTTACGGAGTACTGTCCACAGGTGTTGAAAATGTTGGTGATAAGGGTCAACGAGAGACTCGCCTCGCTCCCGCGTTTGACCTCAAATTGGCTAAATTCGGCCGCGTCAAAAAACCCTTCACATTTAATTTGCTCCTTTGTATGTATATGTATCTATTGTTGCTTAATTATATTTAGTTTGTATAATGATGTGTTTCCAAGCAGCTCTGTTGAATGCAATGAATTGGCTTGTTATAATAGACTTGTTACCTTCTTGCGCTTAGTATGTACGGTACTGTACTAAATATGTTCTGCAAGAATACTACAAGAGCACATAAAGTAACTATGCAAAATTACTAACTGAATATCGAAAACAAACTCCATAAATGTATGCAAATGATGCGAGTCGAGTGCATTTGCACTGATTGCCATTTATGAAGGAGTCTGAAATAAATGAGACAGCGTCCAGACGGGACACACCAAAACGTAAATGTCATGCAACAAAACCAGCTCTGAGTGCGGTGTCATCGCACTCACCGACATCTATTTAAGCATGTTACTGCTATTTGCTTATTTAATGCGCAAGATCCCTTCTCCAAACGGTGCTGAAATTTAAAAGAAGATTGGACAAGAATATGTTGTTTTTGCCAATGTTAGCACGATGCTATCATTGGAGCTGCTACATAAAGGTGTGATGGAATAGGTGCCACAGAATTTCATTTTCTTTTTCTTTATATATCATTCGAGTGATAAAATAATTTCAAAAACAAAAGGACCCTAAAAAACTCATCCCTGGTCCTACTTTTTTAAGTACAAGTCCATTGTATTGTTTATCGTGAAATTTAAATCTAATTTTTAACTTTATCTAAAACACCAGTATAGGCACAAAACAGTAATTTCTCTTTCAATAATACCAAAATTATTATCTACTGAAAGTTGTTAACCAAAATGTTCGTTATTGTATTTGTGGGTTGACAGTTTCGCTTAGAATAACTCATAAACTAATTAACCAGAGTTTATACAATTATGTGGTTGTTCTGTAACAATTGTTTTGTAAACAGCGACGACTGATCACGACGCCTACTGTTTGAAACAACGACTAACCAAACATTTTATTTATTACTTATGATTACCCTAAATTAATTGTTACTATAAGTAGGGCAATTATTAAACATTTTTTGTTAATAAATTAAACATTTAATCTAAAATTAAAAACTTCCCTGAAGTCCCTAGAAATCCACAAAACTAATTATTTTAATTGTAACTCTTAAGCCGTGTATTATTTTTCGTCAGTCACAATTTCTTCTAAGCCACATAAATCACCTAATATAAGGGTCTAATGATGAACAATATTTTTCAAAATAAAAAAATATCAAACACTGATCAAAGGAAGATCCCGTCACAATTGGTTTAAATAAGTCCTAAATAAAATATGATTTCTTCATAAACAAGCACTTTTGAATGATAGTTTCCGATTCGAACGCTAACGAATCGCGACGCTGCCGGCGCACGCGCCAGGCGGGATGAATCGAGACTGGACTGTTCTAAATTTGAAATGAAGTGGGTAATAACATTGCGCACATTTTCCCGTTTTCACCCGACAGTGACATCCGCGGTGACTCATATATTCATATTTTTTGCGTCCAAGATTATCGAAGAGTGATTTTCCTTAGCGCCTATTGAAATCCCAGCGAATATTAAAACTTCATTTCGCTTTTGGAATATTAATCAGACTTGAAGAATAGAATTCTCGTTTTCAGGTACAAAATGTTGAGACATTTTCTTAGGGCCCGTTGATTTAAATCAAGAGGAATATTTGTATAAATTTAGGTATCCTTAATATTACAATTTATTTGTTATTGTCTTGTTATCAAAGAAAAGAAAATTAAGTTAGCTTTTCGGAATAATTACAGTTCATAATACATGTTTGAAAATAAAAAAGCAACATTCTACAGTAAAATTCGACAAACAATCAATTAAACAGACTTTTTTGCATAAAATGGCCATAAGTTAGCTAACAAGATTCTAAATAAACGTAGACTTTCTTGAGCACGTACTATTTGACCTTAACTTTAAGCACAGCCACAGCTATATCCAGTTTCTTTGCCCCTGTTTAAGCAAATTCTACTCTAGCACGGGTCAACTACTAGTTACCACTATGGTCCGTTAAAGCTCGTCAATCAATAACAATCTAAACTTAAGCAAGTATCTACACGTATTTAAAATATTATATAAGATCGGAATAATTTTTTCAAGTTCTTGCTCCAATACTCGAAAAACACATTCTAGGAAAAACTTGGGATAGATTTGGACAGGACGCCAAAGAATGGTAGAAAAGGGAGGCATTCGCCTTGCAGTGGATTTCATAAAGCTGATGATGAGACAAATATGCAGCTTCATATTGCTTTAGAAAACAAGTCTCTAGTAAAATTATTATGTACCGTGATCATCATAGCCATCTTTGTGGTACTCAAAGATGATCATGACGATCGGCTTTGTTGTTTCAGAAAATATTCTATCTATCTATATCATCACGCCAGATCCCTTGCGGGGTAGGCAGACAGTACAGAGTTCCAACAGGTTCCAACTCTCATAGTTCCTCGCATACACGCTCGCCGGTTACGGAGACTCTTGACTTGTTAATATTGGAGGCAAAAAAACTAAAATTTTACTATACGATATAGTATAGACGATAGTCGTCTTGGTTGCTATAAATCACACGGACATCTGAAGCTCCACAGTCCACGGCACGTGACTTTCAGACAACCTTGGAGCAGTATTGGACTTTGTTATTGTTTATTAACCGCACAAGAGAGGATGTGCAGTGAAACTGTGAAATTTTATGAGATAGTAACCGCGACCTTCGCCGCACCGGCCGACTTGCAGACTTGATTCGCTGCCAGGTTCATATAATCACATCGGATAGACAGCGGCGGCAGCGTTATGAATGTATACGATCGGAAATTCTGGACAATTAATGTTGAAAGCAGGCGAGATTTAAACGAGAGCTCTCAGCGATTGTGTATGTTTTTATCGAAATTAGGACACGATTTGTACATAATTTGTAGCCATATCCTTGAAAGGGCTGATCAGAGTTTGCATGTTTGAAACGTAGGGGACTTATTGGCGAATCAGGTTGCCTTATCAATTTTTAATTTATTTATTTTTATGCCATTTAAAAAAAAAAAACACCGTCACGCCTATATTCCCCAGAGGGGGTGGCAGAGGTGTACTGAGTACACCCACGTTTCGCCGACGATGTTAGGTCCCATGTAATAGGGGGCGAGCCTATTGCCATATACCGGGCACAATTCCAGACTCCGGACTCATACTGGGAATTTTTCGTTAGAAAAACTACATTTGTCCGACCTAGTATTTGAACCCAGGACCTCATGATCACAAAGCGATGCGCTTTGCCACCACACCAACGAGGCAGTCAAATAGTCAATTATGTCATTTAAGACTTAAAATACTAAGAAATTAAATAAACATGCAACACAAGTGTTTCCCACGAAAATTAAATTCAAAATCTCATTGACAAAGTTTGAACTATCGCATTGATATATTTAGATTAGATACTTTTTCTGTTTATCATCAAAAAAATTAAGTATATCCCATCAGAAACATTATACATCAAATATTGATAATATCTGAAAGAAGATATCGATGAATCAAAGAATTGTATATTTTTTGATCTGGATTATTTGTTTTTCGCGTCTGAATCCTTTTATCTACTGATTCCTTTGATCTTTTGTTGCTTAAATCTCTCCTGTGATGTGATCACAATCTAGATGCCCGTCAAACTTTTCAAACAACTTATAATTTATTTTTTCAGTCGGCTCCCTGTCTTGAGTAAGTGTAAACCCCCAGTTCTTTACACGACACATTCGCCCACAACAATATAAATATAATCCACCACAACATAGCGACGTCCCCAATGACCCTCATAGAGTATGAATGACGTGCACTAACGTATAATGCCACAAGGATCTGGATTTTTCCGCTCGTGGATGACGGTGTCAGGGTGGCGTTGGTGTAAAATTAGGGTTTAATCATTTAGAAAAAAAAATCCTAATTCCTGGGAAATTTTTCAACAGGTGGGTCCGATCGGTTACTAATTAAAAAAAGAATTTGGGTAAATTTCATAGCAAAAGGCAACTCTGCGACAGTGACATTTTACTTGATGACGGCGTTAGTTCCGATTTTAGCCGCAGGCCAAAAGATCCTTCATCATTTCAGCCTATACTTGTCCACTGCTGACATAGGCCTCCCCAATCGCTTTCCAGCGTAACCGGTCCGATGCCACCTGCATCCAACGATTTCCTGCGATTTTCACAAGATCGTCGGTCCATCTGGCAGGCGGTCGTCCTACGCTGCGCTTGCCAATACGTGGTCTCCACTCTAGAATCTTTCTGCCCCAACGCCCGTCCGATCTTCGCGCTATGTGGCCAGCCCATTGCCACTTCAGCATGCTAATCCTGAGGGCTATGTCGGTGACCTTGGTTCTACTACGAATCTCCTCATTCCTGATTCGATCACGTAGAGAAACGCCGAGCATAGCTCTTTCCATAGCTCGCTGAGCAACTTTGAGCTTTTTTATGAGACCTATTGTAAGAGACCACGTCTCTGATCCATATGTACGACTATATCAGAAAAATATTGTGGACTGCTTGTCATCAGGTGACAGTAATAGAAGAGTGTACTGTGTACACCTCTGTATGCTTCTTCTAGAATATACAGTGTAAAAGTATTTTAATCACATCGCCATAAAAATGAAAACAACATTAAATAAAGTTGATATTCACCAATACACTAAATTTTAGAGGAAGTTAACTGACCGTTGGTAGAAGAAAAATAACGAAGAAGAAACCATACAGAATTAAGTGTATACTCCTTACAAGGTTCATATTTTTGTTATTGAATATTACGTGTCTTATCTGAAGGACAAGTCAGAGTCTCCGTAACCGGCGAGTGTGTATCAGACGAACTATGAGAGTGGAGGAAGCCAGAGAGGTATGTAAGGAAAGAACCTGTTGGAACTCTGTACTCTCTGCCTACCCCGCGAGGGAGCTGGCGTGATGATATAGATAGATAAATAGATAGAAATATTACTATGCCATACTATTAACAACGAAGAGACGATCCTTAATAGATAGATAACGAAAGTATGTAAGAAACTTGTTGCTTAAGGCGTTCGTACACGATGGAAGTAACTCATACGATTTAAGACACTTGAATCGTCTGAAAGTCCGCGTTAAACACTCGTCAGTGTGCGAGTCAAAAGCTTACGTATGTAGCCCAATGCTGTCCGCGCGGTTTCTCCACGCCCGTAGTCCGCACATTTAATTGGCATATCCACTGCCATTGAGAACATTCACTTTTTTCTGACATACCCACGTATAATATCTCATGTATAAAATTTGCATTACCTACCATGTAAAATGCTTCTTGTTAACTATGAGATACTATTCATTTCTAAAACATTCATTATCATAAAATAAAATGGTTAACAAAATAAACTGTAATGGTAGTACCATTATTGAAATTTCATTCTTGCGAGGAGGCGGTAAGTGGGTAATGAACCTTGAACTGAAGAGTATCTTGTCCGTCGAGTAAAACAGGTAATAGGGTACTTTTTACCGTCTGACATTTTAATGCTTCACGGGTTTATATTTGTCCGACCTAGAATTTGAACCCAGGAACTTAGCGATCACAAAGCACATCATTTGCCACTAGACCAACGAGGCGGTCTTAATTTTTATATATGTTATTTAGTAGTTAGGACAGATCACAACATTGCCTATCACGGTAAATACTCAATATATTTATTTTTTACTTTGTACCGGTTTGTTTCCTGCGCGGTAAATACAAAGGAAAGGTATCGCGTTTTAATGTTTTTTCTCCGCCTGTTTAAATGTTTGTAGTGACAACGCTAACGAAACCCCGTTTGCGGCGAGCCACACATGTTGTGATATATTAAATAAGCTTAGAGCGGATTTATATAGATAGATAGAGCGGATTTATGAGATAAAATACGTGTAAAATATAACATTATTCTAATGGTGAATCTGGTTTTCCTGTTGTTTCGCGGAGTAATAGGTAATAGGTTTATATTTCACCATACTGGAGCAGAATAAAATTTTTAGATTCACGCGCATATACATACATAAATATACACAAATACATGAAATAAAACTATTTTTTCGGATCGCGGTTATTTTTGATTTTCACTCCTGCACCGCACACAAATGCAAAGCACCCGTAACGTCAGGCACTTAATGTATCAACATTTGTTTGTTTAAATAATATTCATTTATTTACTGCTCATGCTCGCATATGAATATTAAATATATTACTTTACTTATTTCACTTAATTATTAATGTTATGGTGGTTTTCCTTAACATGATAGATTCAAAATCTAATGTACACAAATTTTAGTAGCTACTTAGGTAAAACAACAATTTTTTAACATTATAGCTATATAATATATTAAAAAAATACGAAAATAATTATTATCTCAATTCCCAAGACAAATACCCACTCCTATAAATAAACACAGAAGAATGAACGCACGGAACCAATTTACTAAATCCACGAGACTATTATCCCAAACAAACCGTAACAATCAGGGCCTAAGAGACCGATGCCGGCCTCGCAACTCATAGCGAGGCCGAGATAATTACTGGAGGTGTGAACCCAACTTCGGATGTAATACCATCAAATGAAATCTCTATTTCACCTGGCCCTTTATTCGGTATGACCAAGGATACATGTAAAAATAAGAGCTTTATTCAGTGCGTCAAGTCTAAGAGTCTCCCACCTGGAAATAAATTACCATGGCCGGTCTGGAAATCTTTAAATAGACTTCGCGAACTCAGGTCGGCCGGATCAAGGAAAACATGGTCAGGTGGGGATTCATTGACGGTACCAATTTAGGGTATTTGTGTGGCGTAACCCAAACGATGTCCCACCTTATATCGTGCTCCGCATCCCCTAACACGTGTACGCAGTAGGATTTGATGGCTGCCTCCGACAATGCAGTCAATGTGGCCCCATTCTAGGCTTTTCATATAACTATAGCATGTTTGCCGTCGAAACGGTAAGAAAAAGAAGAAGAAGAACATGTAATGCGGCAACACATATTTTTTTGTTATAAAAAAAAAACACTCTCGCGCCTATATTCCCCAAGCGGGGGTGGCAGAGGTGTACTGAGTACACCCACGTTTCGCCGACGATGTTAGGTCCCATGTAATAGGGGGAGAGCCTATTGCCATATACCGGGCACAATTCCAGACTCCGGACTCGTACGTGGAAAGTTTTCGTTAGAAAAACTACACTTGTCCGACCTAGGATTTGAACCCAGAACCTCGTGATCACAAAGCGATGCGCTTTGCCACCAACGAGGCAATTTTTTTTGTTATGTCTATCTGTATCATCACGCCAGATCCCTTGTGAGGTAGGCAGAGAGTACAGAGTTCCATCATGTACATTCCTTACAGACCCCCCTGGCTTCTTACAGTTTCATAGTTCGTCTCATACACGTTCACCGGTTACGAGACTCATGAGTTGCCCTTCAAAGAAAACAAGTCCACTTTTTAACCTCTTTTTTTCACTGGTAGACGAAGATCTCCCCATAATCTTTCACGTGGATCTGTGATTGGAGATTTCTGACAAATATCATACTATCCAGATCGTCTTACTAACGCTTGTTAGATCTGTCCCGACATCGATGTCGTGAAATGGTCGTTCAATAGTACTCCAGTGGCATACTGAATAAAGTTACACAGTAATTTCAGGAAGTTATCGTAACACACCGCGTTTGGTCATAGCGAATAAGGGACCTGGAGGATTAGTATTGGGTTGAAAGACAAGAGGGTGTATCGTGAGAAACACAATATGCTTTGCAACAACGACTGTTAGAAACTTGTATGACTGAATCGATAAGAATTTTACATTTGTGTAATTTATTAGCGTGAGTTTAGATCAACAGCGATTTTGGACGTAGATCGTTAGGGTAGAGATCATAAAATATGACCCCAATGCAATCGATTTCAATCATATATACAAATTAAAACACATGCAAGAGTAATGTATGTCCAAATTTTTTGTCAATACTGAGTTTTGAAATTGGTATTTTTGTCGATTGTGTGTTTTTAAACTCTAAAAAACGTAAACATTAAAAGCCAGTATTCCAGTATATCTAATATAACATGCATTCACATCGACGTAGCAATCAATCAATTATTTTTGAAATTGATTACAAAGAAAATAACAACAATCAATTATTTTATTTAATACTCCTATTATCATTCACACATAATTGCTATAAGACTGGCCGAATAACATAATGTTTTATTCCTACTAGTTGTTACGTTAATGTTTATTGAATGGTTTGCTTCGCTAACCTCTGATCAACTCCAGACATACTATTTCTAGATTTTATACGTTCCAGATTATATTTAAATAACGGTTCTCCGGGGTACCTGTTACTGCATGCCGAAATAACATTATGATCGACAACTAATGACATCGAATAAATCATTCTCATTATAACAACGTCATAATAAAGTACATTTAGCCGGACGATTTAGCGCAGTGGTTAAGAGCTTGAGCTGCTCAGCCCACTGTGTCGAATAGTCGCGGGTTCGATTCCCGCACGGGACAAATCTTTGTGTGATCCACAATTATTTGTTCCGGTCTGGGTATTTGTTTGTGAATTTTCATGTTTGTAAACGCACCCACGACACAGGAATAAATCCTAGTGTGGGGCTACGTTTTTAAAAAAAAAGAAAAAGAAAAAGAAAAGAAAAGACATAGCGATGTCATTTATTGTCAAGATATTCATATTCGTTATTGATGGTTATCGATTATATTTTTATATTAAAATTCTGGATTTTCCTTATAATATAAAAAAATTTGCGAGCTCTGCGGAAAGCTGGTAAGAAATCGTGTATATATGAATGATAGTATCGGTGTAAAGATGAGAAAGGGTATGCTCCGTTGGTTCGGGCATATAGACAGAATGTCGGAAGAAAGAATGACAAAACAGATATAAAATGCGAAAGTGGAAGGATGTAGGTGCCGGGGAAGACCAAGACTATTTTACCATGACAAAATAGACAGTGTCTTGTGACCGAAGAGAGCGTATATGAGACGAACTATGACGATGGAGGAAGTCGTAAGGAAGGAACCTGTTGGAACTCTGTACTCTATGCCTACCCTGCAAGAGAACTGACGTGATAATTTATTAGCATATTGCCCCAGCTGTTAGTGCAGCAAGGTTCTCTAGTGGCTACCACGTATCAGAAGATGTCGAGTTGACAAACCTCCCACAAGATGGTCCTTATGGGCACCTGCTAATGGTAGCAGGTAAAAGTTGCATCCAGCACAATGCCAGTCGTTATGGCGTTCATTGGGGAAGCTTTTTTCCATCAGTGGACGTCGTCCGACTGAAGATAGGTATCTACCTATAACAGCCAGCAATGAAATAGATAGCATGCTATGTGTTTCATTGCTAGACAAAGGTCTGCTCTCGCAAATCGTGGAGAAACATAATATAAAATCATACTTTATCCAGCGGACTCAACGGGGATTGGTGAAGGAAGATTTTTGGCCACCTGCTGTTGAAACTTATCAAGCCTATACTTCTGACTTGGTTTAACGATTACCACATTAAGTAGAAACCGGGACCAACAACCTTAAAGTGCATCTTAAATCATAGAAATCCTCGAATATGGAAATACTGCAAATTGTCACCTATATCAGAATGACCTAGTCAAACTCTACTTACCCATGGCTAAGAATACCGAGGCTGGCTCAAATGATTTCCTCAAGTATTTTCCTTACCTGTTGAAATTACCTCCAGTCTTGTAAGGAAACCTTACAACGTAGGATGTGTTCTTCCTTATTGTTCGTACCAATTTACCGGCATCCCTTGTCCAGATTAAAAGCCGTATCAATTGACGTTGTGCCTATTATGTTGCCTTCGATATATAGGTATTACAGGCGTAAGCGGTAATTATTTTGGTGAAATATTTGCTTTCACAGTATTGAGGTTGTTTCTTTTTGTGCGATTGTAATTTCCTAACAAGTTATATTAAAGAACTTTTGTTGTATTGTAAACTTTGTTAATTAAATGTAAGTCATACTATCAAACTTGACTGGTATTAGAGAACGTTGTTTTACTAAGTTACTATATGGGTCGAGCTCATTGTGAGGACGAGTCGCTGAACTAACTAGCCTAAATAAGAACATAATAAATTTATATCATCACGCCAGGTCCCCTGCGGGGTAGGCAGATAGTACAGCGTGCTTTTTTTTGTTATCATACGTTTTAATTTGGGATCTCAATACCTTGGAAATGTTTAGTATTCTATGCTTTTGCATAATATAAATGGGCGCTATTTTGTTTTCTTTTCCTGCAAATGTGAATATTGCGTGACTTCTAATAATGAAAATGGTCAATATAAATGCCAGTCCGTCAGCTTCCAGACAGAAGCTATTAGAAATTAGGTTGGTTTGCCAAATTCTTAAATGCCCCGTCTGGACACGCAATCAAATGCACGAACCTGTCAGCTTTCGCACGGTTATCTTATTACTTATGAATTCTTGAAACCTGCAGAAAAAAATGTCTATTAGGAATCTAATTTGTTATTTTTAAATAACGTTATATTCAACGAGCAGTGATGAAACCTTAGACTTGTAATATGCTGATTTATAATGGTAAATGGCCTCGTTAGTCCAGTGGTAAATAATGCGCGTAGTAATCACGAGGAATCGAATCCTAGTCCGGACACAAATATAATTATTGTATAGAAAAATTTACGCTATCAGTCCATGGAATCCACGGAGTGATCAGTATCACGCCGCCGTATTTATACTGTATTTCTAAATAGATTAACGCATGTCTACCAACCCATCCTGCATTTCGCTTATTTCAGTCTTCATCCTACAAATATTTTTCTTAGGTAACCTTGTACCGATGGCCTAGATGGAGAAATAAAATGCAGTCGCTAAACACAAATAGGAGAAGGAAAACTGATATATGTATTTTGGCTTATCACATAGATGAAAGTCAAATTTGCAATCAAACTTTATAAAAACTGCCAAAGTTACTCTCTTATCTATATATTTTATGCACACAGTGATAAATTGCTTAAAAGAAGACGCTTAATGATTGCCTATCAATCCATGAAGGGGAGCTTCTATTTACACAAAAGATGTTTTTACTCACTCACAAACCTCAATCTTTAATTTTATAAATACATATATGTACATTCCTCACTGCAAATATAATAACGTCCAACGTAAACCTTAAAACCATTAAGTACGGCCCGCCAAACTCTTACATTCAAATATTCATTCGACTTTTCACAACCCATTACTAACATACCAAATTCAAATCGATTCAGTCCACAGAGATTTCACCTAATGACTCTGTTAACAACACGCATAACACTCGAATCAAGTGAATCAATAAAACTCTCCGCGGGTCCGGATCATCAATCATACGCGAGCGGGTCCTTTAGAGCTCATAAAAACTGACGTCACAGTGTCGTGTACATATTTATGAAGCATCCAAGTGATCTGCTATTGATGGCTCGTCCCATTCATCAGGAGACCCGGAACGCACAAAAACTTGTTCGCACACGACACTTTTGTAAGTGGATAGTGTTAGCCAGAAATTCCTGCTGTTTGGAGATAATCGATAAAGGCCTACGTCTTTGGATGGGTATTCCCATCCGCTTTTCGATTTCGTTTCAGTGGCTCCAAAGATAAGAAGTAACAATATTTTGTTATAGTATCTACTTACCTGATTCTTTTAAGCGTATTTAAGTATACTTTTGCATATAACGCAGATGTGGTTCTAGTGCATACACTTTAGTTAATTTAGGTGTGCATGAGTTTGTGTTCCTTTTATGCAGAGTGTTTTTGTATAAAGACTAGTTCTGACATGTTGGAGCTAAACCTCGTTACTTAATCAATATCTGAAAAATGTTTACGGGTTGAACTTACGGTACTGCTTACCATTTCTAAAATACTTTGTGATTTTTGTAGAAAGATAAGTTTTATAATTACGATAAATTATAAAACATGATATTTTGTCATTATTATTGTCAGTTTCATCATTAATATGAGTTCCATAGAAATAAATCTAAATAGCTCCTACGCCAGGAAGCGGTCAACAAGGCGAAGGACCATTCAATATACCTTCATTAACTGTACAAGGAAGCCGAGCAGGAAAAATGCAATTTTCATTAGACATACATATTGTCCACTCCAAGCAATAGATCATGGGTAGCATCCATCATAAATAAAGCGATGAATCACGGTGAGTGCAATTGTTCGTGATTACAGTTGATATGGGCCGCTTTATTGATGGTCACGGAGACTTGACTCGTAAATTGCCCCCTGCATATGCATGCTAGTGGTCAATTCGCAACGGTCTGCCACAGCCACTCCGTTATGACTGACGTTTCCACCTTCGCCGTTACTATTAACGGGACTTGTTTTACAATAAGACTTCGTAGTTTAATATATCGACTGCTTTTTCAAGGCGTTTTGAGCCAATTTTGCATGGTCCTGCAACCTACGTGTTAACTCAGTATTAATTTGCATATAAAATGTACATATATTATAGCCAATTGACATAATTACATTATACATTTTGTAAAATTTTCTGAAGTAGTTAAAATATTACGTAGTTATGTAGTACAATTATACCACAAGGTCATCATCCAAAACAGCTCAAAGATTATCCTAGTTTTACAAAAAAAATATTCTAGTAAAAAAATCGGTCTATTAAACTTATTTGAATTTGCTATTTTTATATGAATCTCGCCTAAGCAAATTTTCATTTATTATCGTTTATCGCAATAAAACAACAATTTTCTGTAAGTGCTAACTAAGAGGCATTTATATGGAAATATAATCCTGTTGGAACTCAGTACTCTCTGCCTACCCCGCAAGAGATCTGGCGTGAGGTTATAGATAGATATAATCCTTGTTTCCACTCACTCAATTACTTAAACAAATAAAATCCCGTCGAATGAAAACCAGTACCAACCAAACAAACAGTACCAACCATTTATCCAGACCGGGAGATACGATATTCAGAAAATGCAAACATAATAAAGGCTCATTTACACTATGCAAGTTTCTTGCATCAAAAATAGCAATATGTAATGCAAATTAATCGGGCGCATTTTTTTTCACTAACATACTGTGTCCTGCTGCTGGGCAAAGGTCTCCGTGCTCGTGTCTCGTGCGCCGCGGAATAATATCAATTAAAAATCGAAAACAACTGATATGTGGTCGAGAAACATATACACAAGTTTTGGCAAATAATTATTGTAACAAATTTCTTTGTACTTTGTACATTTTGTACTGATGGAATTGCTTATAGTTATGACTTTTACCATTTTTTTTAACTTATATTCGCGTAAATCTAAGAACTCAGTATTTTTTTAACTGTAATAATTTTAAGCGTTATGGGAATTTACATAAGTGTTTCGTTTAATATTGAAAGTTATTCATAGTCACGAGGGTGCTCTACACACCAATGATAGTTAAAATTTAACTTATGTATTTTTCAAAGTTAAATCAATATTACACATTGTTTAGACGACGCATGTTGATTACAACTTTTAACTCTTTCACTTTATTGTATGCAACAAGCAAGAAACTTGCATGGTGCGAATGGACCTTAAGTCACACAATCCATCCATCAGCGACTGATATTTATTGAAGCGCTTATAGCGTGCGGATTTAATAAAATAAAAGTAAGTAAAGGAATACTTCCAGCTTACACATAACGATCTCTCAAGCCTGTTATTTTCTATAGTGTAAGCAAAAGTGTGAGTAACAGATTCCCTTTTTACAAGCTTTTATTTAACTAGCAATGTTCGTATGTCTGTTTGTCTGTCTTTCCGGTTCAAATCTTGTAATCCATTTTCAAGCACTTGCGCTGTTGGTTAATATTTTGGGCGAAAATAACACAAAAAGAGTATTTATTTAAGCACAACAGCAACGCTTCTTTAAACTATCTAGCAGGTAAAAAATAAACACGATAAACCTTTTTAAATCCCAGATTCATAGATACACACGGCACGTTACCCCGTTTCGCTGGGGAATTGACAATTGCTGGGATGTGAATTCGGGAATTTCAAGCCTCAGGCGCATCCGATTGTGCTTCTATGGTGGGCGTATGCCAATCACTCTTGCCTAGGCAACCCCAACCTATTGTATAAATAGCAACTGCGACTAAACGCTCTAAAATCTATCTCTAGCTCTAAATTTAAAGTTTAAATAAAAATTAAAGCAATTTCCTACTAGGCTTGCATTATCGAACAGCGTATAAAGTCATACTAGTTTACTTTTTAGTTTCATATTGATTATAACACAACCTAGTCAGTATTCATATTCCCTTATGTTCGACAATATCCGCCCGCCCACATGTAATACAAATTAACAACAAATTAAAATTGTAGAAAATTTATCTATCTATATCATCACGCCAGATCCCTGAAAATCATACGGATTTAATATTTCAGCACGGTTGTAAACGTCTGGTCTAATATTTGAATATTTTTAATTACTATACAAACACCGTCACGCTTATATTCCCCAGCAGGGGTGGCAGAGGTGTACTGAGTACACCCACTTTTCGCCGACGATGTTAGGTCCCATGTAATAGGGGGCGAGCCTATTGCCATATACCGGGCACAATTCCAGACTCCGGACTGGGAAGTTTTTCGTTAGAAAAAGTACACTTGTCCGCCCTAAGATTTGAACCTAGGACCTCGTGATCGCAAAGCGATGCGCTTTGCCACTAGACCAACGAGGCAGTCGTACTACTTCTAGGTACTATACAAACCTTGGTGCATAAGGGTTCTTAAGTGGCGGACCTTAAGCGTGACAAGATGGATCGGTGACCTGGTGAAAGACGCAGATAAAACGTGGACACGTACAGCACAAAGCCGGTCGTCGTGGCGGTCTTTGGGGAGGCCTTTGCCCTGCATTGGACGTTGATCAGCTAAAGATAGATACAAATCCCGGGATTACGATGATTGAATTAAATTTATGTAATGCTAGCAACTTGCTAAATATTTTTTTATTTAAACATACCTATATGTAAGATGTAGAGATGGGAGGAGCGGGGGGCCGCGGGAGTCGTCAGAGAAAATGCACACAGTAGTCTTCTTGCTTTATTAATCTTAAGTCTTAATAATAAACATCTTTATCATAAGTCTTACATCAATCATACGTGTTCCACACATCATATCTGTTACTCTTAAGCCAAATATTATGCTTAAAATAAATTGTCTAGCAAACTGTTTTCATTCAGAACCTACCTATAAATATTAAATTCTTCAGCAATCATCTACAACAAGCATGGTAATTCCTAATCGCTTTTTCTTCTATCTCTCAAGACCAGTTCTGCGTTTAACAACTGGTAGCTATTTACATATTAGCTCGCCTGTTTCAGCGTAGGTATACAAAGTCAAAGCCACCTAAAAGCCCGATACCGGTCGAACTGACTGATCCTGTTAATGCAATCGGATACTGGTGTATTTAAATGCTGAACCTTTATTTAGCGTGGGCGTTGCTTCGATCAGACAACGTTAGGACTTCGGGAAGTGTTGCCAGGTGATAACTTGGTCATGTCGGTTGTCGAATGTAATACTGTTTTCTTTTTCTAGCCTGTTTGACTGTTCTACTTCTGAGCAAAGGCCTTCCCTTTATACTTCCACAGCTGTTGATGTATTGCTATTTCCGGCCACGAAGTACCCGCATAGGTATCTAAATCGTTGCGCCACCTTTTTCTAGGTCGACTACGTCGTCTGCGACCTTCACTAGGCTTCCAATTGGTGATAGGTAATACTGATACGAGATAAAAATGTGATTATTCGAATTAGGACACTAATTTGTTTAAGTAGAGCGCTTATTCAAATAATTACATTTAAGACTTGTGTCATTATTCCACTCGACCAACGATGTGTTTATTACTAATATTTGATTCGTTTGATTTTAAAGTCAAAGTCAAAAATCATTTATTTGTATAGGCTAATACAATAGCACTCACAAACGTCACAATTATTACATTTTTTATATTTACCATCGGATTGGATCACGTTCTCCACTGAGAAGATCCGGCGAGAACTTCAGCGGGCTAGTCTTTTAATTTAATTTGTTTGGCCTTTCTGATATTTTTTCTTTTTCAAAATTGTATCATTGATTATTGTTGCTAATTGAGGAGCTGCAAAAACCCAATCTGTTTTATCGTCAAGATAATCCGAAATTTTGTAATTTTCCTTACAGAGTCCAGATTTGATTGCCTTTTTAAACTTATTGATATGCTTCGGATATCTATAGGTAATTTTTTGTAGAAGCGTATACATTGCCTCATGAGAGAATTACGAATTTATCTGCGTGAAAACACATTCACAAAAGTTCTGCAGCTATGACCAAACGTACGGATCGGAACTTAAAAGCTTCTACGTGTAGGAGCTTTTAAATGCCAAGCCGTGCACGTGAAATAAAAAAAAATTACCGAAATATGTCATTGACTTTTCGGTACGTTCAGTGAAAAAGGGAGGGGAGGTATTTTAATTATATATATATATATATATATATATATATATATATATATATATATATATATATATATATATCAATACCTGACTAATAAAATTATTGCGATCTGTTTAATGACAATTTTCCAATCTTTTGACCATATCACGGCCTTTTTTTTTCCTACCTAACTTTTAATAATATACTAACATCGAAGTATGAATCCACTAGAACTCCACTAGAATCTAAGTCAGCCTTGACATTACATAAATCATATCAATTTTCCATTTCGTCCACCTACTTATCGAGGCTACATCTGTGGTACGTGTCTTGTGTGTCACTATGAACGGGGTCAGTCCGTTTTGGTCCGTTCCGACGTTTATGCTGTATACACATGTACACTGTAAAAGATGTTTGAAATTGTGTAACTCTCACGCATATTTTTCCCAAAGAAGTAGGCAAATATCACCATTCTTCGCGTAGATAACTACACACATCTTCTTTTTTGGTTTGATTTATTGTGCTGTCTCAGATTATAGAAAATGTTAAGGAAAGTTATGATGACAGATTAGCTGATAAGAAATACCTGTTAATTATATAGACAAAAAAAACAGTACAGAAAAATTGGAGACACTATGCTTATAATTAATATATATTTTAAAATTTACGGCTTTGCACACCCACACACTAACTGCAACTGCTAATAACGGCCGCCCGCGACTACGTCTTCGTATATTATACTGATGTATAAGGTGTATTAGTTTTTTCGCGTTTATAATATTAGTAGGACTTTCAGGCACCCTTTGATATAACGCCTAACTCAGACCACAACTGTACTTCAATCATATTTAAGCTACTATTCACAAATCATTTTTTAGTCCATAGAAACAGTAACTGGCATGTGCTTATTCTATCAAGTTGCACATATGCCCGTAGCTTTACGCAGAACCTATTTTCTGGGTACGTCCGGCCTCCAGCCGCAAATGGGTTAACCTCAACACAGTAACACCCTGTTGACTATCCGAGATCGCTCCGACATTATAATTCGTACGGACTCTACAAACATAGGTTACCGCGGCCAGCTGCAGAATACCTACTCCAAATACACAATATTTATTTCTATTCTTTATCATCCCGCCAGAATCTGTCAAGGTAGGCATATAGCTATGCCTATGGTGCAGGGTTCCAACAGTTTCATTCCCTACAGACTTCTCTTGCTTCCTCCACTCTCATAGTTCATTTTATACACGCTCGCCAGTTACGGAGACTCTAAACTTGCCCTTTAAATAAGATATTGTCTGTTTGGTTATGGTTGCGTGGAACTATATCGTACTCGCTTATTAAATATTTTAATTTTACATGTATAATGTTTGTGTGTGAGTTACTATCATTCCAAAGTTAATTGTAACCTTACAAACGAAATAAAAAGATCTCTTTGAAGCTTAAATATATTTTTGGAACCTCCTAACTTAGTTTATCTTACATGAACTTCAGAATATCTCAAGTGAAGGTAAGATTAACTAGGATAAGCCTCTTGAAAGTACCAATACGTGTACATGTCGTCGTGCTGAAAGATACATGTTTATTTCTCTTTGCGCTTTAAATTTTCTAACTATTTCATAGATATCATAGATAAAACTTAGGAACTGTATTTGATGCATGGCCGCCAGGAAAGTTACTCGCTACATATTTCGCCTAAGAAGTTTGTAAATAATATATTACAACATGAAAAATCACAATACATAAATATACGTAATAGTAACGAAGTAATGGGTAATAATAATAATAACTTAAACTAACAAGGCATTCCAATAAAATGTGTGCAGTTTTCAAATAATTCGGTGAATTTAGAAAGGAAGTATTATGAACATGGTTATTATGGTTTTTAAGCTTGACTATGACTGTACACAAATATCATCCAAAAACATTCCCTAAAAAATAAAATCTTTGATAATCTTTATAGAATTGTTACTTGAAATTTAGCACAACGTATTCGGCTTATTTTGACTTAGAATTTCAAAGAGCACAAACCTTTACAGCTTTGATGGGTGCCAGATTACAGCCATCTGTCAAATCAGATCATGCGAAGATCTGTATTGCCAAATAGAGAACTTTGACGATCTAAGGTAGGCATGGATTACACACGAATTCTATCTGATGTGATTCAAAATTAGTAAAGCGCATTTATTAGTTATTTTTAATGTGATATGAAATTATTCCTGCGATATAGGTGCGTTTATGAGCAAGATTCCCACATACATATATAAACACCCTAATCGAAACAACCATTTTGGGTCACGCAATTATAAATCCTATGCGGGCATCAAACCCGCTACTATTCGATCTGATGAACGAATCGACCTCCGCTCTAACTATTAGACCACACCATTGTCATCAATTGTACGTTTTTCTCATCGTCGTAATCTCACATAAAGTTTCGAATTGTTAGATGAACCATTTTGAGTAAGGTAGCAACTAGAGATAGATTGTTCTTGGCTAACTATAATTGTTGTAGTAATCCTACTATGGGCCTCTTCTCATAATATGTAAAGGCTTAGTATTATCTCCCACGCAGGCTTTGTTCTATTAAGGATCGATGCCTATTACGAATAAAAAGGCTAATAAAGCCATTATTTTCTTAACTAGAAGAAACATGGATATCCAGTTTGATGTGTGCACGCTCATAAAATGCCTTAAATTTCGATGTTTCAATGTGACAAAAGTACTTATTTTGGTCGTTTAGTAAGTCTGTTTTAGACATAAATCGTCTTTTAGAATTGGCAGCAGAAAGACAAAAAGACTAATTCAGGTATTAATAAAATAAAATCCTTTATGTTAAATTCTGATTTGAGGACAAATCATTTGAGGAAATTGCATTACTACGATCCTTTACCACTAACATTTCACGACTAAAAAATAAGAACCGTTTTTTACTCAAACGGCATCTTACCCAATATCGTTCTTTCTCCACTATTTATATCGCGTCGCGTCGACCCAACAAATTTTGGCGACACTCCAAGGCCCAGTTTTAAAAGAAATTTATTTCAATTGGCGTACTTTGGCGTCTGCATTTGTATCTCCGTAATCATTGGTAATACCTAAATCTTCTTATGTTTACTTTCGATGTAAAGTGGAATACATTATAGCTGGTAATTGACATCTGTTTAATGGTACATTTCTAAACATTGAGTATAATCAAAATGTATGTAATACCCCTACCCTACCTCGGCTTGGGGAATATAAGCAGGTGCTTACATTCCCTAAGCCGATGTGAAGTAGTGAATTCCGAGTTAATGTGCCATTCTTTTCACACAACAAATTAACTAAATAAAGATGAATGTTACAAAACGCTTTTTCAATAGCCTTCAGCTAACGTCTATGTATTCATGGTAAGCACTCAGATCTAATATAAACGACCATGAAGAGATGTTCAAATTTTCAAAGATAAATAAAAAATCAAACAAATTTTCGATATCACAGAAAACCCAGTAGCAAATCTCTAATTTTTATCATTGATTTAATTTGACCTTCACATGTCAAACCTTCGCCCGGCCGCCTAAACAAGGACGATTTAACAGGCCCAATTAATTGTGTGTACCATGCGACCAATCGCGGTCCAAGAGGCCATCCATCATCGAGTTGCGGACAGCTTGTGGGATGGATAATGGTCCTCACTAACCAAAACGCCTCGACGTCAACTCAAGACCAACTCAACTCAACATAAAGCGTTAAAATGTGAGCTTTAAAGTAATCACGCATACTGTCAAAATTTTGAAGTTTATGATAGGTAACGGATCTCTGCCCGTGCGTCGTTTCATACAGAGGGCTTAGCATCAACAGATTGATGTTAGCATAACGCTATCGAGTTTCGATTTTCACGCTCTAAATTTACATTACATAAAAAAGGATGAACGTGATAACCCGGTTCTTGACAAAGTTACGCTAACGCAATGTTTTCGTGCTAAGCCCTCAGATCACCTACAGCACTCATTGTCCATTCCTCTGCCCGATTTGACTGTTTACTTATGACTCGCGGTCAATATCAATCAATATATTGCCTATACTCATAGCTCGATCCAAACTAAGATACGGTGAGCCCGATAGTTACAGTCGACGCCTGTAGTCTCGTTGATGACGTGCAATATGCGTGCAGTCGACTAGCAAACGCCGCATAACTCGCCATGTAGACACTGAAACGGCTCCTTAACGCAGAACAACTTGAGTCGGTGTTGGTGTGGTGCTGAGTCGATGTAATGAATGACAACCATAATACGGCCTTTACATTTTAATCGTAATCGAATCGTGGGAATTTGATTGGCAGAGGACGAAAGCTGGTTTTTTGACCGACCGTTGTTGAAGTGTTCAAATAAGGATCGAAAAATTAAGCTTAGTTACAGTCAAAGTTTCGTTTACAGTTAAAGTTTAGTTTACACTGATTATAATAATAAAAAATACATTGCTAAAATTTATTTCGTAATAAAAACCCATTGGGTCGGCGTGGTCGAGTATGACCCAAACCCCTTTACCGCGGTTTTTGAGAGATGACCGTTACGTTACCCTGCAACGAGAATCTACAGACTGATTTATTAAATATACATATATCGCGCTCGTAGCGCTGTACGACCGCGGTGTTCTTACCGATCATCAAGGTTAAGCAGCGTTCGACTCGGTCGGCCTGAGATGGGTGACCGTTTGTGGCATTTTCAGATTCGAGCGTCTCCGTGCTTCGGAAGGCACGTTAAGCCCCGGTTACCACTTAATGTGGTAGTCGTTAAGCCGAGTTGGAAGCCCTAAACGCGGCTTGATAAGTTCCATCAGCAGGTGGCCACAAACCTGCCTCCACCAATCCACACTAGGTCCGCGTGGTGGAGTATGACCTAATCTCTCTCTCTCGAATTGTGAGAGAAGGCCTTTGCCCAACTGTGGGCAGTATAGGCTGATACGAATATATCTCGTTAGTCAAATGGCGAATCATGTGCTATGTGATCACGACGTCCTAGGTCGGACAAATGTAGTTTTTCTATCGGAAAACTCCTAGTATCAGTCCGGAGTCTGGAATTGTGCCCGGTATATGGCAATAGGCTCGCCTCCTATTACATAGGACCTAACATCGTCGGCGAAAAGTTGGTGTACTAAGTATACCTCTGCCACCCCCGCTCGGGGAATATAGGCATGACGGTTTTTATTTATTTGTTTATTTTTTACATATACCTCCTAAGGGTGAATGTTTTTATTACATTTAAACTCTTGACCTAGTCGGGAATTATTTACTCACTCAGACAAAGGACTAAGCATGAAAATATTGATATTGACGTAACGCAATCGAAAAAGCGTGATATTCCATTCATCTGTATTTAGGTAGCTTGTTGCGTGAAAAAGAGGGCACATTAATACGAAAGCGTCACGCTGACGTCAATGTCTTCATGCCTTAGAGTAATAGAGAGTCGACATACATCACAAGCGTACAAAACAAATCTCTACCAAACTATTAAGAATGCCCTTCGGCACAGTTAAATTGTAGATTTCCAATCTATCATCGACAAGCGGCAGACAGCTTATCCGTTGGATAGCATCCAATCCTAACGAGTCAAGGCCCTTATTCGCTATGACCAAACACGGCGCGTTACGATAACGATAACGAGCATCGATATATGTGTACTAGGTTACAGAGATGGGTAAAATGTAATCAGATTAATGATGTAATCATTGCATTTTGTAATATTCAAATAAGATTCAAGATTAAAAGTTTAATCGTAAACGTTGAAGATTACGAAATGTAATTGTAATCAGTAATCATTAATCCACCATCACACCTATATTCCCCAAGCGGGGGTGGTTAATCATTAATCTGATTACATTTTGCCCATCTCTGTTAGGTTAAAGGTGATAGTCAGAAAAACGCAAGGTGCGTGCCTAAGTTGGAACCCGAGACCTCTGACTTTGCAGTCTAACCAATAGATTATCACAGCTTTAGTTCCATCCAATAGAGAAAACGTGATAAAACTCTATAGTTATCTAACACTATCACATAAAAACATGTAAAAAAAGAACACTTCTATAGTAATATCTCCATAATAATACTAATTTGGTTCATTTAAAACACCTCTATCAAGCGCAAAATGACATTGAACAGTGGCGCGGCGCGCCCCTGGTGCTCTCGCGGGTGTTCCGTATTTTCACCCTAGATATGATATTTTGATAGTTCAGTAGGTAGATGTGACTTGAAATCTTCTTATTTTTCATTTTTTAATTATCAGTGAACAGGCTTTGAATACATCACCTGGACTTTACGTCCACGAAGACTAAAATTACACCGTGTATACAAGTATATGGTAAATAACTCAAGACCTCAGACACCCCGATTAGATGATTGCTTCACAAACTCAATAGTTAAACCAAATTTCTAAATTTAAAATTGTTTACCCCTTTTTAAGCACAATAGCAATAAACTTGTACATTTATGTGTGCGTATTGAGAAATAAGTTTTAGAAATGCATCTGAAATCTCCGTCTTGCTTTGAATCAAGAATAAACTTAGTTTATTACAGCGCACCAAAGAAGTAACAGCACTTTTTTTAATTAAAAAATGTAAAATACATTAAAAATTGGTGGAATCAATTCAGTTATCGATTTAGAACAACCTACTTTCAAGTCTTGCGTTTTATTACCTTGTATACAGAGCCGTTTTTTTGCTGTCATTTAGTATGCCCTAGTATCATTCAAGGATCATTTCAAGAAGATATCGTAAAGCGTAAAATTTTTAATTGGTCATAACGAATAAGGCCCCAGAATCAAAATCGAAAGGAGCAACTTCGATTGCAAGTGTGGGTGGTGGCTTAATGACATCTAAATTGCTACTTTGTTTTGTAGGCATGTTTCTGTTATGTTGTCAATCGATATAATGGTTAAATATACTGAGTTATTTATACTTTCTCTAAGTTTTCTCTTTCAAGACTTCATAAATTAGTGGAAGACATAAGGTACTTATTAATTAGGTAGTTTGAAACGTGGTGATATAGAAATTCGTTTTTGACGAATCCATACCTCTAAAGTGAAAAACGGGAACGTTATAAGTTCACTCGTTCGTTTTCGATGAAAATGGTACAGATTAGATAGATAAGTTTTAGTCAAAGGAGTAAAGCGAAGGCAACTGAAAGGAAACATAGTGATGGATAAGAGTGTACCGACACATTCGCACAATTTTTTTTAATAACTTCTTAAAGGAGTAATTTCGGTACTTTTAATTTTTTTTTCTTTTTTTAGATCATGTAGAATCTCAAATGTATTTTTCCCTTTAATTTTTCATCTCTCTTGCCTCCCAAATATACGAAAAATAAACTTATAGTAGTACGAATAAGTATATCTACTTTCTCAGGCAATATAAAAAGAACATTTTGAAACTACGTTCATTGTCAACGTTATACTTAAAACGATGAAAAAAAAAAAAAAATTCGCATAAAAAGAATAATGCAATAATACACAAATAACGATATTAAAGCGATTGATACACAAAAAGAGGGATCAAAACTTCAAGGCAATTGGACCGTTTCAAACAATATCCCCGCAAACGAATCGTCCGCAAAGCGATTGATTTCGGTACCTTCAGCTCTTTGCGAAAGATCAATCTGATTCGCGTAGCTTTCAACGTTCTTTATATCATCGGGGAACCGAAAGTTTAAGCTTCGAAATCTTGTATACGAGATCGAATATCCTTTGAGAATTTGAGAATATTATGCAAAGGAATGCTTTAACCCATGGGCAATGCCAGCAATGCCTATTAGTTGAGGTATCTTATATATATACAAGCTGTAACATAATAAACGCAAGACTTAAAAGTAGTTTGTTCTAAATCGATAACTGAATTGATTCCAACTATTTATAATGTATTCAGTGCGCTATAAAAAACTAAATTTATTTTTGATTCATAACAATCATTCAATAAGGAGATTACAAATGCATTCCTAACCCGTATTTCTCAAAATGCACACATACACGTACAAGTTTCATTGTTAATTGGGGTATAAAAGTGCTTAAAAAGGGGTAAAAACCTTTAAATTTGGAAATTTAGTTTTCGTTCTGAATTTATGAAGCAATTCTCTAATTGGGGTGTCTGAGGTCTTGCGTTTATTGTGTTACACCTTGTTTATACATATTTTTTTTTTTTTAAAAGTAGCCCCAGACTAGGATTTATTCTTGTGTCGTGGGTGCGTTTACAAACATGAAAATTTACAAACAAATACCCAGACCGGAACAAATAATTGTGGATCACACAAAGATTTGTCCCGTGCGGGAAGCGAACCCGCGACTATTCGACACAGTGGGCGGAGCAGCTCAAGCTCTTAACCACTGCGCTAAATCGTCCAAATATCTACATAATATCTACATTATCATGCCAGATTCCATGCGGGGTACATAAAGAGTAGAGTTACAACAGGTTCTTTCCTTACGGACCTCACTGGCTTCCTCCACTCTTATAGTTCTCGTTAATATAGGTACGCTAATTATTATTATTAGAACAACAATTTACAACACCAAATACCTTGCAGGTTATGTGACGTAAAACCAAAACACCGTCACGCCTATAATCCCCAAGGGAAGGTTTAGGAATATAGGCGTGACGTTTAACATACACCCACATTTTTAATATTATGACCCAATGTAAAAGGGGGTGGACTACTATACACTATGAATGAAGAACCTCGTGATTGCCACCCGAATTAATGTGCCACTAAACCAACACTGCCGTCATTATAAAGAGTATCAACCTTTTTTTAACGTATATATCATCTCCTAAGTACCCTATTCCCAAGATTATGATCCGGCTTAAGACAAATCCCAATCAAATGTTACCTTCCATTTACATTCAGCTACCACACGCGGAAGTGTTCAGGGAAATGTTCATATGAACAAGCGCTAAGCTGTTTTTTTATTGAGGTCTGGTCATTGACTGTGATTATGTGATCAAGATGTAACTCTCTGACTCAGTAATAGGCCATGGCCATTTCTCTGCTCATTCGTGGGTTATAATAAACATAAATTTAATGCTTATTTCAAAGAAAGTAAGTAAATAAGTGAATTCGCAGTTCATCGTATATCAACTGTCGTAATACGTACATAAGTAATGTACATAGTTTCTAAATAAACTACAGCAGTTTTATTCAAACGCAGATCGCCAAATTTAGCTCTTGAACAGGATACGCGCTGTATAATAAATAATGGCAATCAATCATTGAACCGTTAAAAACATCAGGTAGGTGGTGCCTCCAGGCAAATTTTTAAGCTGCGTGTCCAACTCGAGAATTTCTTTGCAAGTGTTCACGTGGCTTCAAATATTACAGTATTCGTTACCGAGCAATCACGTAGTGTTCGTTAAAACGTACTCACTAAAAGAACTTCGAGCTGGTGTGCGAAAATTACTAATACTCGGAGTTAACCACGAATAGAACGACTTGAGGATAACGTTGACTTGAGGTTAACTCGATACCCTTACACTAACGTAAATCTATTCGTGTTAAGCTCACAGTTTAAAGTATCTACCGATAAAATTCCAAATTCTAATTAAATTTAGTATTATTTTGCATACAGCTTGTACTTAGGTAAAATTAGGGCACAGTATAATATTAAATAAACTGTGGAGTATCTTAATAAGTATCAGTCTGAATAATTCCATTTATAATCTATGGTTCTATCGTTAACCAATGATTCTGCCAATGTAAGGTTTGACAAATTAAAATAAAAGAAAAATAATTGGTTTAAGCATGAATTGAGCAGTAAATTTAAATTAATTGGTAAAGTAGGTAAGACAAACTATTTTTAATGAATTGCGGCAGAGTCAAAACAAGGCAAAATAAAAGTAGAAAAAGGATGAAAAATGCTTATGAAACATATTATGTAAAAAAAATATTAGCTTTAACCTAATATGAAAAGAAAAAAATTTAGACTATCAGTCCGAATATGAAGCACGCCCACAGACGCGCGCTCTACCCGCGAATTCACGCAGTAAAGACGTAGTTTTATAGTTTTTTTAAGATCTCATGTAACAGAAGTACATACCAATTCCTCAGGAGATCCCGGTTCCTTCATACCATTGCTCTTATCCGTGCTCCCCGTCTCTGCAACAAAACAACCACCATTAGTGGGAATTTTTTAAAGCAAATATTGTACGCACACAGGATCTATGGTCAATATTTGTTGTGGTCCTTTCTTATTCCCACGCTCTTACGTATGTTAATATAACGACGCTAAATAGATGAATGAGGGCAGTATTTTTAAGTATGATTATTTAAAAAAAAAATTATTTTGTAAGCCGATGATATTTCGTCAAAGTATCAAAATAAAATCCAAGCGTCTTACGTACATACAAGACCAGAGTCGTACATTAGTTCTTAAGAATTTAAAATAATCCTGAGATTTTCGAGTTGAAATTTAGGCAAGTTTTAACAAACCTAAAGCTGTCTCTAATCATAAAACATGGTAATACTAATTAAAACAATTCCATATAACTATATTTATACCTTTATTACCTAAGTATTCAAATCACAAAATACAAATTAGAGATTCAAATCTATCAATCCTAAAGCTGACCGTTACAACCAATCAAATACCGCAATGCTCTAATTAGCTAACCAATCAAATGTTTGCGCACCCACCACAATTCGAGGTATACGGTTGCAGGTCGACCTATGTAATTTATTTTATTTAGGAACTACTGGGTTAATTAGCAATGAGTGCCACACATGACATATGGGATTAGGTATCATCAAAATCACATCAAAACACCACGCATTTTCACGAACTGTTTGCGGACGATGTTAGGTCCCGTGTGATAGAGGGCGAACCTATTGTCATACTGGGAACAATTTCAGACTCCAAGCTGATTCTGGAAAATTTTCGACCGAATAAAGTATAGTAGTAGTTAAAAAAAATAAAAGACATGCTTTAATAGCAAGCCGAACTGAAAAGGAAACAATAATAACGAAATAATGAATTTTCTTGTGAGAAAGCGTGGGGTGCTTTTGACTATCGTGATCGTTACGCGCATTATTCGCCACTAGACGAACAAGTCAGATACAATAATTTATTATTAGATTAATATTTTTTTATTTAGATAATACAAAGATATAGATAATACATTAAAAACAAACTTTTTCAGACAAGCACCTAGAAATAAAACTAATTTTTCGGATTTTATCGCGGTTTAATTTTTATTTTTAAGTTCCCGACGTTTCGAGTGCTTTGCAGCACCCATGGTCACGGGAGGGACTGAGGTGTTAGACGTCCAAAAGGCATAGTTGTTCCGGGGTACCCTCAAACTTCTTAATTATTTTTGTTGGTCCGATCTACGCAGAATGAGCTCACGGTGTCTTGAGGTCTTGCAGTGTTATGCTTGGTTTTGGATTTGATTATATTAATTACCGGATCCCAAGTCGATGGAAGCACCCAGCCATCTTCTCTATTAAAATTAGGATGTTTTTTAATTTCAATAGCCTCGCGAACCATCCTTGGTAGGAATCGGTGTTCTTTTACGAGGATTTGTGGTCTATCAAATCTGATGTTATGGCGGGTGCGGTCAAGGACATGTTCACAGACTGCAGACTTCTTTGAGCGACGGTCATAATTTTAATAGAGAAGATGGCTGGGTGCTTCCATCGACTTGGGATCCGGTAATTAATATAATCAAATCCAAAACCAAGCATAACACTGCAAGACCTCAAGACACCGTGAGCTCATTCTGCGTAGATCGGACCAACAAAAATAATTAAGAAGTTTGAGGGTACCCCGGAACAACTATGCCTTTTGGACGTCTAACACCTCAGTCCCTCCCGTGACCATGGGTGCTGCAAAGCACTCGAAACGTCGGGAACTTAAAAATAAAAATTAAACCGCGATAAAATCCGAAAAATTAGTTTTATTTCATGTGTAATATTCGCGTAAATCTAAGAACTCAGTAAGCACCTAGAAGCTAAAATACAAATTTTAAGTTTGTATGCCTTATATGCCAGAGGTGAGAGCCAGAGGTTTGTATGCCAGAGGCGCTCGTACCGATTACCAAAGTTAAGCAGCGTTCGACTCGGTCGGCCCGAGATGGGTGACCGTTTGTGGCATTTTCACATTCGAGCGTCTCCGTGCTTCGGAAGAAACGTTAAGCCGTTGGTCTGGGCTACCACATAATGTGGTAGTCGTTAACCCAAGTTGGAAGCCTTATAGGCGGCTTGATAAGTTCCAACAGCTCCAATAGTTCCTTCTATCAATCCGCACTGGGTCCGCGTGGTGGAGTATGACCTAATCTCTCTCACCTCGATTTGTGAGAGAAGGCCTTTTTCCAGCAGTGGGCAGTATAGGCTGATATTATATGCCTTATACATATGTAAATTACGCACGTAAACTCAGAATAGTACGTTTGAAACTTCGAAAACACCACCACAGTCGTAATTAGGGATGGGCATCGCAATTTTTTCTCTAACATTTGCGTTTTTCACAGATCAACAGCAAAAATCACCAGCTCCAGCAATGCTGTTAAACAAAATATATAAATACCTGTACCCTTTTGTTATATAAAGTGTAGTTTATGAATAGAAAAAAAAAACAGAAATAATCCAGTCTGGAATTTTACATAGAACTGCAGCATCGAACTGTTACATTTAGACTTAACATCGACGGCGATATGAATGGTTGTACACAGCGGTACTGTTTATTACTAAATCGATTTTTTTTAATACAAGCTGTATGTATGTAACGGTAAATAAATCTTCAAATAACAGTATTGATTTATTACGAGCAAGTGCCAAAACTGATGCAGTTTTAATATACATTTACATTTAAATGCACGCAACAGCAAACCGTTTAATTGAAATGTCAAAAATCGCTCATTAATTTATTCCCGAGTTTCGCAATAAGGGCAATGTTGAACAAAAACAAATGAGTGTATAATCGCTTGCTTAATTTGCTTATAATAAAATGATATATCATAATTGAAGAAGGTTACATTATTAGTATATTTTATGTATTTAAGTGAACAGCAATTATTGAGTAAATAATATGTTACTAACATAATAATAATAGTATTAGCCCTGTTCAGAAACTGTCCCACTGTTGACCACAGGCCTCCTCTCAGACTGAGAGGGTTGAGGCCATAGTCCACCACGCTGGCCCAGTGCGAGTTGGCGAACTTCACACACCTTCGAGAAACTCTTAGGCATGCAGGTTTCCTCACGATGTTTTCCTTCACCGTTAAAACAAGTGATAGTTAATTTTTAATACGCACATGCTTTCGAAAAGACAGAGGCGCGTGCCTGGGTTTGAACCCGAGACCTCTGACTTTGCAGTCCAACGGTGTAACCACTAGGCTATCACTGCTTCTGTTACTGATATCGTATGTTACTAACATACGATATATAAAAAAATACACAGTCCCATACAAAAGTTACACCAAAACCTGTCTGAAATTGAAATCCCGCTAGATTTATTTTCTTATAGTAATAACTACACGGTAACATTTATTTCCGATTACCTACCGTTAACATTTGTCTCCGCATTTGTATTATACTACAAAACACTCGTCTTCGCTATTGGCCATGTTACGTTCTACAACTATGAAATGCTTGGAAAACCCTAGGTTTATGACAGGGTAAGGACATAAAATTCAATCTCCAGCTTAATGAAATTCTGTAGAACAATAATACTTAGCACTCTGTGATAAACTATCACGGCGGGTAATTAGCTCGCGTTAACCGAGATTCATAATTAACCACGTTAAATAGGATTTCGGTTATATTCCATATCCGGTTTTAATTGCATTCAATCGTGATATGGAATGAGGAGCCGCGCAATTATAATTAGATTGAATACTTTGTACTTTAATTATTATATTTTCTCGTTATTCTTATTTACATGTAAAAAATCCTTCCGGCAGCAATGGCAACTGATTTTCGCAACCAGTTACGAAAGAGGATTTTTTTAAGATTACCTGTGTTATAAGTAACCTCTATTCCGGGGAGCTATAAAAACGCGAGCTATAAAATTGAGTTACGTGAAAATGATGTTATGTTACGATAAGATTTTCTATCTTTAGAAAATTGCATAAGAAAAAGCACTTTTAATAATTAAATACCTGTTTCAAAACACAATTTTCCTTGCAACGAGTTACAGCAGCAGAGGTAGAGACTCATAATATTATCATGAAATATATTAAATTCCTGATTATCCCTGTATACAAATTTACGGTGCCATAAACACTGTAGGTGCACATTCGCCGGATAAAATTAGTTTTGTGAAATGAAACTTAATGTCGCCAACACGCGGGGTTAATTCGTTTCGATTCACCGCCTCTGAAGCGGCATTGATTGCGTCATGCGCAGGCTCAATCAGGCCTTTTGTGTGCCAACAAATTATAACAGAATTTACACGGAACGGTTAAAAAATTAAGCGGAATTGGAGTTAACGGGAGTATATTTAATTATATGTGTTGCATGCTAGTATTTCGGAGCTAATTGCCGAAATCGGCATATCTTTTCGTTAGCGAATTATCATCATACCACCGGCACTCCTAAAAAGCCTTCTATCTATATCATCACGTCAGGTCCCTTGCGGGTAAGTCAGAGAATACGGGAAGAAAGAAGCTATGTCTTTTTTTAACTAACCTATTGTTCTTCGATGAGTACAGCTCTCCCCTTGTTTTCTATATACATTCACTATGTATACATTTTTGTCCTTGGCCAACGAAAGCCTTAACCTATTATATTCTAGTTCTATCTATCTATCTATCTATCTATAACCTCACGCCAGATCCCTTGCAGGGTAGGCAGAGAGTACAGAGTTCCAACAGGTTCTTTCCTTACATACCTCTCTGGCTTCCTCGACTCTCATAGTTCGTCTCATACACGCTCGCCGTTTACGGAGACTCTTGACTTTTCCATCAGATAAGACTCGGTTTATTTGGTCGTAGTAAGATAGTCTAGGTCTTCCCCGGTACCTGCATCCTTCCACTTTCACATTGTATATCTGTTTTGTCATTCTTTCCTCTGGCATTCTTTCTATATGCCCGAACCAACGGAGCATGCCCTTATTCTAGTTCTCTACGTAAAAAGTCTACAAGTGTTAAACAAAGACATATAAATTAAAGAAAATCACACACACTAAGAATTCTAGTTCACTGGATTTAAAAGATAAATTGTTTATGTTATATCTAATGCGCAACTATGTTTCAAAGACAATCAAAATCGCCAGAGTACACGCTTTATAAATGAAGCTTATAATGTTTGTCAAAATATTGTATATGTATACAGTTGGCTTGTCTCTGAATAAATATATAAATAAAATGATCAGTTTATTTCAAAATTGAAATATACATATATATATTTTTTTAATTAAACGTAGTCCCACACAGTAAATATTTATGGACCACATAAAGATTTATCCCGTGCGGGAACCGAATCCGCGACTATTCGACATAGTGGGCGGAGAGGCTTAACTACTGCGCGAAATCGTCTGTCGCTAAATAAACTTTCCGAACATGTCCCTCGTTTAACGTAGGCAGAAACATTGAAACATAGTCTTGTCCAAACGACACGTACACTATGCTTAACCTACACAAATGTCATATCAGATTGTTTTAGTTATTGGCAGAGCATGCATAATGCCATAAACTCTTAACTATATGAAGAATTTGAACTGATTCGCCTCCGATTAACCATTTCTAACACGATTGATTTTCTACTCTCTTTAGGTGGCATTAGGTTTATTATCTTATAGTATTAAGGGCAAAAAAATGTTGATTAGAGATGTACATCAACCGAGAGGGCTGGAAACAATTGCAGGATATTTATCTATCAATCTCTACCTATATTATCACGCCAGATCCCTTGTGGGGTAGGCAGAGAGTACAGAGTTCCGACAGGTTCTTTCCTTACATACCTCTCTGGCTTCCTCCACTCTCATAGCTCGTCTCATACACGCTCGCCGGTTACGGAGACTTGACTTGTCCTTCCGATAAGACTCGGCCTATTTGGTCGTGATAAGATAGTCTAGGTCTTCCCTGGTACCTACATCATTATCGTAAGTAATTCTATTAATCAGAGTACATTGTAAATAGTTTAAATACCTATTTGCTAACTCCTCATCTACTGAAATAGGTTATGTGGGTATAACAGTATATATCCTGCAATATGATTATTGAACGGGAAGAAACCTGCAAGGGATCTGGCGTGATGATATAAATAGATAGATAGACTTAAGATAAAGTAAACGAAAACTATTAAACTCCGCCTCGTAACGTAACTTACTACTTCGTCCGTAAATTCATGAATATTTAGATCTCACGTAGATTCCAAACATGCCAAAATAAAAGTAAAATGTTACCGATATTAACGACACCACTCTATCTGGTAGTTCACTATAAAACTTTTATATTAAAAGCATATTTAGGTACTGCGAAAAGGATTTTTATTTTCGATTTATTTAATCCTTTATTGTATACAGTACATTTACAGTTGTAATTTTACATGTGATATACAAAGGCGAGCTTAACTCAAAATATGAATTCTCTTCCAGCGAACCTTTACTTCTTGAGAGATGAGAATGTTAATAAGAGGGCAGTTATACAACCGCACATTCAAACATACAATAAAATAAACATAAATAAAATACATACTATACAAAAACTAAATATATATAATTTATAAAATATACATACATAAAAATACACATAGTATATTATATTATAAATAAGTATCAACAATCAGATAGGAAATGTTCCCCGATTCTTCTCCTGAAGATGTCCAGAGTTGAGCTTGCGCGTATAGTTTGTGGGAGTGAGTTCCAAAGACGCACTCCACGAACAGTAAAAGACCTATCCTAGCAACTGGAAGAATGAAGAGGAGCACAAAGAAGGAGAGAAGGATCTATTACTGAAGTGCAAATTACACCTATGATGTGTCCATAAAACACCTTTATTCATCTCATGTTCGATTGCAGCTTTCGCAGATACTCATTTAACCACTTCACGGTTTATCTTACCGCAAAATATCGCTTGGTTACATGCCACCACGCAAATGATACCATAGCTATGGATCCTTATGTTACAATCAAATTCACACTCTAAACCCTAACTTGGAGGACACAAATTTCACCAAACACACCTCAGATACAGTTGTCGCATTTTACAACAGTTAACCACAGAAAGTAAATCGTAAATCCGTCTACGTGTCTCGAGAATATTATGTCACCGGGCGGAAACATTTTAATTCTTTTCTCTTAGATGTTAGAAATCAAGGGTCAAAGTTATTTCGAACCGGTATCCTCGTGTAAAATTGATGTAGTTTATGCAACTGACGACGGGTCCGCTTTCAAAACTTTCGCCGTCAATTAAAAGACAGCTACCGCTTTAAAAGACTGGCCACAGGGTCACGTTGAGTCGCTCCGTGACCGATGACTTTCTATTACATAAACCACTATTGTTCCCGCTTTTAGCATCTGTCAAAGTCCGACTATGGAGACTAACTGTGTCATAACGCGCTCGTCAATCAATTTCTATTGGACAGATCGAATAAATCATAAGTAGGGAATGTAACTCGCACGATTCGTGAACCAGAAATATAAAATTGATCGATCTAGATTGAAGTCATTTGCTATGAATAGAACCAATTTTCGGTTGATTACCTTTTTTTCGTCACACAACCAATTAATTTTAACAGCGCTACCTCGGGCTGCTATATTAAAATTTAAAATAGGTACCATTTTTTCCACGATAATAATTTGTTCAAAAATAAAATGACTCAACCGCACTAAGACACGCTGTTTGGTATTCTATTGTCAATGGGATACATAGCTAAGTCCAAGAATGAAATAGAGACTTACTTCTAGCTAATGTGACTAGATAATGTCGGAGATTGTGTCATGTTTGTTCACGTTTCTGAAGGCGACACGAGTAAGATCTAGCACTGATTCGATTTTCACAAGCTAGGTATTATCTGTCTTTGCAACGCTAAGGATATTGTTACAAAGAGACTAAGTCTACAGTTCATAATCTCAAACAACAACATATGCAATATAAATGGAATTTCAACACTTTCATAGAAAAGTGTTTATCATACTAAACTTATTGAAACAGTTATTAAGGACTTGCTCTGCTAGTTTTGAGAAGTACTTTGCTACGTATTTTGTTGTCACCTAATTCACTATTTTTTAACCGACTTCAAAAAGGTGGAGGTTCTATGTTTGGTTGTATGTATGTTTTTTTTATGTGTGTTCAGCGATATTTCCGTTAATTGTGGACCGATTTGGATGATTTTCTTTGCATTGGATTCAGTTTAGCTCCAAGGTGGTCCCATTTTAATTTCATTGGCATTGGTACCCTACGATACAAAGACCTACTACTACCCTATAGAACTAAGCAGTATATTAGCCAACTTCAAAAAGGAGGTTCATAATTCGTCCTTTTTTTATAACTCCTTTGCTTATGAACCGATTTTGATTTCTTCTTGCATTGGGTTCAGTATAGTTTTGAGGTGGTCCTATTTTAATGTTATTGGTATTGGACCTTGGACTTTGAAGATACAAGAGGGAACTCCTTAACGGCGAACAGCACAAATGTTTAGATTCCGTTATTATAGACATTATATTAATCCTGTAGGTACCTTACTGTACAACTCAGCAAAATAATATAATATCGGTATATAAATATTACTAAATAATTCACACGTCACTTAAAATTGTAAAATAAAAATCTTTTAAAAAAAAGGTAAACCGACTTCAAAAAGCAAAAAATTAATATTTGAAGTCGGTGCCAAATAACCGACTGCACCAACTTCAAATATTTATTTTTTGCTTTTTGAAGTCGTTTTACCTTTTTTTTTAAAGATTTTTATTCAACTAAATATTACTTACGCGTTTTTATCTGTGAGTCTAATCTATCCTATGTTAAACGCTAATCTTTGGATGATGCTCAATCTTACCTGAGGAATATATGTGGTAGTTTTACCACACTCAAAATCTAGACGGTAGAGGAGCTCCGGTATCTGTTAACAGAACGCACCGATGTTCCTCTATTGTGCCTCGCTCGATTGAGCAGGCATACATCCCCCACGGAATCTATCCGTCAATTGGATGTCAGGGGGTCCACACCAGACGTCTGGGATCCGTGAGCGAGGCCGTTCTTTTAAGCTTTAGACAGTTGAGCTCGATGTCTTCAACGAGGCGTGGTGCGGCACCATTGATCGTTTAATGGTATTCTGTATGCCATTGAAGTAACATCATTTCACGTTAACGTAACGTGCCACGTTACATGTTTAATTAGTTATAGCGAATAAGGATTGACATTTTAGCCGAACGACTGTTTTATAACTAATTTTAGCTACCTTTAGTTATCCTTTAGTCAGACTGGCGACAATAATATTTACCTTTACGAAACATAAACATGTTATTACCATTTAAATGGCCGGCGTAAATATCTTGTCAATACTGACTGTAATTACGAATTCCATGTCATTCGTCTCGTTTCTGTCACTACCTACACATATAATTAGTACCTCGGCGAGATTGCCCTTCGCAATCGAATCGCTTACACTTCTGTAGCTACCCACAAATTAGTATTAATATTAAAATAAATCGAAATATGCGGTTGTAACAGAGTGGTGGCCCCGAACAGGACGCCGACCAATAGGCAGACCATCGGCTAGATGGAGCGATGACATCGTAAGAGTGGCTGGCAAATGGTGGAATAGATTAGCACAGGATCGGACCGAATGGCATGATAGAGAAGAGGCCTACACTCAGCAGTGGGTAGATACAGGCTGATTGATGATGCGGTTGTATAGCATTTTAACTTGGCAAATTGTTATATAGATTTTTAGTAGAATAGATTAATAAGACAGCAGAATAACATTATTGTTATTCCTGTGAATGTCTGTGAAAAACGAGGGGAATAGTTAAAAAAAATAGCTGCCAACTATCTACGTGGAAAGTTAGAAATAATTTAAGGTAGATAGGATTTTGGAAATATGTGTAATGCTGCGATAAAGACTTCAAAATACGTACAAAAAAGTAACTTTAAAGTTCTTGGGTTTTCATCCAAAATACGGAAGAAATACTTAGATGATTTTAGGTATCTATCTATATATGAATATTCATCTATACTTAAATTTATTTTACAATACCTTCGACATGTCTCAATATTGCTCGAAACGGCTTTACTTAGAACCAACGTCCATGACACTTCCTAGAAACATGTATAGGACTAAACTTTTATGTAAGTTTCACTTTAACATTTCCGTGCTATTTCAGAAAGTTTCTGTGGTCGTGTGCACATTAGTTCCCATGCAACTTTAATGCCATTTACACACGCAAGCCTATTAGGGGGCGTTATTTAATGGGTGTTTCCATAAAAATATCGCTGTTTTTTCGAGTGAAATAGGTCACGTTAGTAACGCCTCCCTGGAATTTGAAAAAGGCCAAGATTTCAACTCTTGACACGTCCTCTTGGCGTGAGGATATTAATTGAAGCAGATTATATCTTTAAACATAAAACTGCTTCGGAGGTCTAATAGCAAAGCGCTTCGCTTGATGATCACGAGGTCCTAGGTTCAAATCCTATGTCTGACATAAGAAGTTTTTCTAACGAAATCTTCCCAGTATGAGTCCAGAACCTGGAATTATGCCCGGTATATGGCAATGACTCGCCCCCTGTTACCTGGGACCTAACATCGGCGGCGAAAAGTAGGTGTACTGTGTACATTCCGCCGCTTAGGGAATATAGGCGTGGCGGTGTACATTTGTTTATTTTATTTATATACTATTCTGGTGTGCCTGTGTTCGAAATTCTTCTTTTCCTAAACGACTAGACAGATTCTGATAAGTTGTTTATTGTAGCTGGATGGTTCTTAGCTGTCGTTGGACCCTGAAGGTTGCGCAGTTGTCAACCAAGTGCGAACTTGCGGGTCACTGCAAGTTACGTATAAAAAAGGGGCAAAGTAACTGTTGAAAGTATTTGCACTTAAATTGTTGAATGAAGGACTGTATTAAGCATTCACTTAGCGAAGTTGCCAAGATTTCCAGCCTTTCGGGCAAGTTTCCAAACGATTGTTGTTTACTGTAAGTTCTTCAATATTTTTAATTCTTTACTAACCTACGTCAGGTTCGCGAATTGTGGCTTTCAAATATGGCTTATTGATCCGACAATGTTTGAATAGCGTAGTAAGTTAATGTGAACAGGCTACAACTACGATTTCTGTATGAAAATTTTTAACCAGATTTGAGTATTGATGTTTTTACGACTTTGTGAACAATTCCCTTCGCCCATGAAATAAGAAAAAGCAACGCAGTAGGCTCAGGCAGAAATGGCGGGATTATCTGGTCATCTTTTTAAGGGACAGTCCTGCCATAGCAACTCAGAGAAGAGTTAAAAAGTGGAGGGACGCCTTTTTCTAGTAATGGGAAAACAGTGCCTTGTAATCTATCTATATCATCAAACCAGATCCCTTGCGGGGTAGGCAGTGAGTACAAACTTCCAACTGGTTCTTACCTTACAGACCTGTCTGGCTTCCTCCGATCTGATAGTTCGTCTCATGCACACTCGCCGGTTAAGTATAGCCCTTCGGAAAAGACACGGTCTATTTGGTCATGTTAAAATAGTTTAGGTCTTCCCCGGTACTTGCATCCTTCCAATTTCGCATTGTATATTTGTTTTGTCATTCTTTCTTCCGACGTTCTTTCTATATGCCCGAGCCAACAGAGCATACCCTTTCTCATATTTACACCGATACTATCTTTCATACCTACACTCTTTCTTACTATACTCCGGTCGCCGGTACTCAGTTATGTATGGCCAGCTGCGCCTCATGGCTTAAGTGTCAGCTACCGAGTATCTTACCCATCGCACCACACTCTATTCTCTGCATACACTATTCTATATCAAAGGTGTATTTCTCATCCCTAATGAAGGCGCATCCAAAATATACAACACAGCACATCGTTACCAACCACAATTGACGGACGACTTAGCGCAGTGGTTAATAGCTTAAACCGCTCCGCTCACTGTCTTATAGCTGCGGGTTCGATTGCCGCACGGGACAAATATTTGTGTGATCCACAATTATTTGTTTCGGTCTGGGTATTTCTGCATGTGAATTTGCATGTTTGCACCCACGACACAGGAATGTGGAACTACTTTTTGAAAAAAGAAAAACATAAATCCATCTGTTCTGGTTTCTTCTCGTTCAAATACGATAATTTTGGTTTTCTTAAAATTCAAATGTAAGCCATTGTTCTTGCAGTCCTCTTTAATAACTGTGACTAGTGTTTGCATATCAATGGCTGTTGGCCTATTAAAACCGCGTCATCTGCATACAATAGATGGTTTACCACTAGGTCATCCATTTTTACACCTTCATTCATCGCATTTAGTCTTTGAAGATTATAAACATTCCGATCCAGATAAATTATAAACATTCTAATGGGCACGCAGTGTGACTTGTTACCACCCCTATACGCATGCCTTACTGTTCACATAGGTGGACTGGACGGTTCGCAACAGAATGCCGTTAATACCCTACTCTGGAAAATGTCCCAAAGTCTCTTTAGCACGTCTCTATCAAACGCCTTTTCCAGATCCACAAAACCGCAGAAAACCTTCCGGCCCACTGTCAAATGCTTCTCTACGATGTTACGGAGAAGACTTGATCCGAACATCCTCTTCCAGACCTGCCTTGTAATAATACTAATAATCAGCAATATAATGAAGAAACTAAAGGAAGTATTAAACTCACTACTATTAAATCATTCCCAATAGAATTTAATACCGTCTCATATCACTTGAAATCGTAATCCTATTAATAAACCATGACCGTGAAGAAACACATAATGGAAACAAATACATAGAGCAAACACTACATTTCCAATTAGCACCTCAAATGCCATGGCAATCCCACAGTTAGAATAATGGGCTCGGTTCCGCTAGATAGCACCGGTACTAGCATGTTTGACAAAGCCTTATGTGGTAGACCATACACACTGGGTATGTTATATTGCGCGTCAATCAATTTGGTACGCATTATAGGATCCATAATAGAGGAAGCTGTTTCAGTTCCTTCGTGGTGTATTAAAAGATAATAAATTTCATACTCTACTTACTACTACTACTACTTTGGTTGCCTGGAAGAAATTGCTATAAGCAATAAGGCCGCCAATTGTACCCTATATTGTTTTGTACCTTACATTATTGTTTATTTATAATTTGGTGTACAATAAAGAGTTTTCTATTCTATTCTTTTCTTTTGACGGACGGTTTAGCGCAGTGGTTAAGAGCTTGAGCTGCTCCGCCCACTGTGTCGAATAGTCGCGGGTTCGATTCCCGCACGGGAAAAATCTTTGTGTGATCCACAATTATTTGTTCCGGTCTGGGTATTTGTTTGTGAATTTTCATGTTTGTAAACGCACCCACAACACAGGAATAAATCCTAGTGTGGGGCTACGTTTTTAAAAAATAAAAAAAAAAAAAAAAAAATATTCTATACTCCTGTCGTTATGAAATGTTAAGTACCGTAATCCTCAATCTTTTCGTATTGATCCCGTGGTTCAATTTCATAGTGTTGGCTTTCATTTTAAATAGCTTATATTTTTGTCTAATTTATAAGTAATTTTTGTCTAACTTATTATTGAAGAGCAGTGACAGCCTAGTGACCAGTCTTGGCTTTAAACCCAGACACGTACCGAAAGCATGTGCGTATCAAAAATTAATATCACTTTCTTCAACGGTGAAGGAAAACATCGCGAGGAAACCTGCATGCCTAAGAGTTTCTCGAAGGTGTGTGAAGTTCGCCAACCCGCACTGGGCCAGCGTAGTGGACTATGGCCTAAGCCCTCTCAGTGTGAGAGGAGGCCCGTGTCCTACGGTGGGATAGCTCCTTAAAAGGGCAACTATTACTATATTATAATTGATTATAGAAATAACACGTAATCTCAAAGATCTAGTTTGACTTGCATTTCTTAAGAAAACGTTACTCTGCATTAGGAATTATTTCTGTGTCATGAGTGCGTTTACAAACATGAAATTCATATACACAAACACTCCGAACGGTATAAATATTCTTGGGTTACATTGAGATGTGTCCCGAGCCTAGATCGAGGCCTGTAACTACTTGGTCAAGTGGGCGGACAAAACCATCATCAAGGATGTTTCCTATGATACATAATCTAATTTTAATTTATCCTATTCATTTTTTTGTGTGTGTGTAAATGATCTACGCTGTTGGCCGCAGGGTCTTTACAGTTTCACCGAACAAGGATTGTATTCATTGTACATCTCTAATCTATCAATTTATAAAGTATCATATAGTGGAACGGCCCTGGGCTATAAAGTGACATTTTAAATTTCATTGTTAACATAAATGTGTGTTGTTCAAAAATTTCTTTGTTATTTCTCCCAGGATGACATACTAAGGAATTATTGTTATCTTTAGGCGCTAGTGGCGCTGTGCGACCGCGGTCTTCTTACCGATTACCAAGGTTAAGCAGCGTTCGACACGGTCGGCCCGAGATGGGTGACCGTTTGTGGCATTTTCATATTCGAGCATCTCCGTGCTTCGGAAGGCACGCTAAACCGTTTGTCCCGGCTACCACTTAATGTGGTAGTCGTTAAGCCGAGTTGGCGGCAAAGGCGGCTTGATAAGTTCCAACAACAGGTGGCCACAAACCTGCCTCCATCAATCCGCACTGGGTCCGCGTGGTATCTGATATAAATTGTTATCTTTCATCATAAAATACTGTCTATTAGTAAATAAATTTTCAAGCTAAAAGTGCTCTAAGCAAAATGTGAAGCAGAACATCACGATTTCAATTTCCCATTATTGTGTAAAAAACCGCTAATCTGCAGGGCTCTTATGGCAAAGCAATAAGACCTGCATTTACAGGGGGACTTATATTTTTTTATGTAGTTAACCGACTCTGACTATGTTAAACATTGTTTGTGAGGGACCGACCGTCGGACAGTTAGGAATCTCTGAAGGGTCCTTTAATTAAGTTTTCAACTTTCTTATACCATTTTGTAACATGTAGCAAGTGCGTTATGCGAAGCTTTCCGTGCTAATTTCGTTGTCACTTGGACTTAAGTTTTAATTAAAATAGCTGAAGTTGGTTCATTTGCAGCTGTACGTTAGTATGTCTGCGGCCCACGTGCATGTTCGTGTGGGTATGTTAAATTAAGATGGACGGTTTATAACTAAATGGAAATTTATTTAGCTCTTTTGCAATTTTATTTTTCTACTACGTTTTCAATTCACGATAGTGGGGTAAGCTATTGAAGACGGGGGTGTAATTTCATAATGAAAACAGCAATACCTAAAAATATGTAAGGTTAGACTTAGGTATGGTAAAATTATTAAAGTAGTTAGTTAAATTAGTAAAGTTATTCATAAACTTAACTAAAAACAAATATTTGATCGATGCCGGTTAGTGCAGTGGGTTACTTGGCAATGACTTCAAATGTTTATTTTTTGCTTTATGAAGTCGATTTTCCTTTTTTTTTAATGTTATTTATTTCACTATTTTAAATGATGGGTGAAGAAATTATTGGTACTTATACACCAATATTATATTACTCTGCTAAGTTCTACAGTAAGGTACCTACAGGATTGATATAATACCCATAATAACGGAATCTACACATCCGTGCTGTTTGCCGGTAAGAAATCCCTTGGTGTATCTTCAAAGTCCAAGGTTCAATACCGATTTTACTAAAATGGGACCACCTAAATCCAACGCACAAAAATCATCAAATTCAGTTCATAAATAAAGACGTTATAAAAAACACAGACGAATTGAAAACCAACCCTTTTTGAAGTCGGTTAATATTCTGTTAGGTACGGTACGTATACAATTCAAACAATCTACACATTCGTATTATTTGTCGTCCCCTGGTGTATATTTAAAGTCTTAGATCCAATACCGATAAAATTAAACCTTGGAGCTTTATTGAACCCTAATGCAAAAAGAATCGATCCAAAATTGACAGAAATATTGATAAACATACATAAAAAAGCATACATACAGACGACCATAGAACCTCTTCTTTTTGAAGTCGATTAAAAATTAGGCTAGGTTGGACTTTGCATAATCATGAAAACGGCATTTATTGTTACTAAGTTAGTACTGTTTATAGTAAAATTCGATAAATAAAATGGACACAAAAAATAATTATTACATAATATAGGTACATGATTTATATACATTCCCGAAACTAGGTTTGTGTCCTAGGAAATGTATAATAATAATATAAGCCCTGTTAAGAAACTGTCCCACTGTTGGGCACGGGCCTCCTCTCAAATTAAGAGGGTTTAGGCAATAGTCCACCACGCTGGCCCAGTGCGGGTTGACGAACTTCACACACCTTCGAGAAACTCTTAGGCATGCAGGTTTCCTCACGATGTTTTCCTTCACCGTTAAAGCAAGTGATAATTAATTTTTAATACGCACATGCTTTCGAAAAGACAGAGGTGCGTGCCTGGGTTTGAACCCGAGACCTTTGACTTTGCAGTCCAACGGTTTAACCAGGAAATGTATGAAATTTCTTAATTATACAAGTTTCGGGTAGTATATACACACAATTTTTACACGTTTTAGAATCATGCACAGAGTTAGATATAGAAAGAATGTATTTGTTTGATGATATATCTCTACATAACATATCACAAGCACGACGTCAGTATTCAAAATTTGGATATACATTTATAACAATCATAAAATGCTAATAATACAAGGTGCTGCTCTTTCCTGTAACATATCATGTCCAATTATTAAAGCTCACAACTCCAGGGTCTTTATGGCTCATAGGGTACAGTTGTAAACTAGTAGCCATAGGTTGGGGGTTAATTATGCCTCTATGCGGATCGTCCCTCACAAGGTCCTTATCGGCTATGACCAATCAAACACAACCCGGTGCGTTAAGATAACGTCGTGAAATGATCGTTTAATGTGTAAAGAAACAAATAAAATACCTTTAACATATGGTCATCAAAATACCTTTATTCTCGAACCTTGATTCCGTGTGGCTACACGATACACTTTTGAACAAATCCTGGTAACCCGATTCCTACGTCTGCTCTGTTTGAGCGTTCGAATCGATCTAACTTAAAAAATGGCCGACCTTATCTAATGATATTTGTAGTTGAGTCAAATCAGATACCATTTAAATTCAGCGTTTCCGTTTAATCAACAAATCAAATCAAGTACTATTTCTTTTCTTTAACAATACAAAGTCAGATAAAATACAAAATAAAGAATATGTAACCGGAAATCGTGACAAATGGTACTCCAGTGGAATACAGAATACCATTACACCTTTATTTCACGAAGGCTTCGTAACGCGCCGCATTTCATCATAGCGAATAAGGGTCCTAATCAGTACACCAGAGACCAGTATAAGTAAAAAGACTTAGAATGCCCTACAAAATCGTATGTCGCTTTTAACGCGCCATAAATTAATATATATTTCTGTATCACCACGCCAGAGCCCTTGGGCGGTAGGCAGAGTGTACACAGTTTCAACAGATTCTTTTTTTACAGACCTCTCAATCTGTTAATAAACACATAAAGGTGCTAAGTTATTGTCAGCGTCAACTAGAATACTTTTAATTAGTTTAAGAATATATTACATATACCAAAAATCTCAATAGCTTCGTAGTGGTATATATTGAAGATTTAACTGCCTTATTTATATTCTTAACTTTCGCTGTTAGGAAAGGGGACGAGTCAGCAGCGTCTATGCAGAACTTTCGTGGGTCATTTTTTCTTTTTTTTTTAACTAACACTATTAATTATACTACTTTAATAAATAGTTTAGTTTTAAACTAGTCTGTGCTTACCTTTGAGGTTTACATATGAGTGCCGAATGTGGGGAATTCACAATGTACATAATTGTTGTAATATTAAAGGGATATGTTTATGTTGTTTTGTTGATTATATATTGCCCCTTTACAAGGTTTTTTTTTTATATTATCATACGGATTTATCAAATTGCAGTGCAAAATATAGACAAAAGTTATTTCTAGATAGGCAGGTTATTTGCAAAACACCAATAACTTCGTAAGACCATATTACTAATATCATTAGCACAACTTTAATTGCAAAAAAAATCTGCCATTCCATACATTTTGTCGAATGCGAATGATTTTTTTCTATGAAACTGAAAGACCTCTACGGCAAAACAACAGCCTCCCCCAAATATCGCCAACTTTTAAAAACCGTATTTTATGTTTGATGAATATCGAATTACAAACGAGGCTAACTTTATTTTATTTTTAAAACCTTTGGTATTCTAATTTTAAACTTACTACAAAGTGAAGCTCACGTATAAAGCTCCTCTGTCACGTCCAGAAAGAAAGCCCACCCACGTGGCGCAAGCTTTATCACAGATTACATGCCTAATAGGCTTAATAGGTGATATTTGTTAAAACCAACGACCACTCTGAGAACCGATACGTTCAGATTAATTGTTAATTCATTAAAAAGATCAACGGCAGTAAATCGTTCGGAGTGCATCGTAAGCATGTTTTAAACAATCGTTATCACATCACTGGTTTTAAAATAAAACATATCTATTTTTTTACGTTCACTTTATATTGATTTTATTTTTCTTCAGGTGGTCAAGAAAGTAATTTGTTGTGAATGGATGTTACGTACGTATTACGACAAATTTGCTTGTATCATCTATAAAACCCGTGTGTTACCTAGGTACGGTGGACTGACAGACATGATGCAGACGGGTATTTTTAACAACCAATACGGCTATTAAGAACTGAGGGCTTATATACAATTTGCAGTATAACAAGGATGGCTTACCAACTCCCTAGCGTCACCCTAATGTCAATCTTTTGGTGCTGAGCCCTAATAATATCGCTATGTCCATCTATAACTCTCTACATCGTCACGTCAGATCACTTGCGGGCAAGGCAAAGAGTTCAGAGATCCATCAGGTTCGAAAGGTATTAAAATTTCACCTTGTACAGACTTTACCCACCAAAAATCTTGCACAATGCGAATAGATGCGTTGCCTAATCATACCAAAAAACTAAAAACAGAATTCGGTCTTTAAATTAACACGTTCTACAGCTACAAATTTTTATATCACAAAAATGCTCTCTAAATATACTCGACTAGGCCCGGAATTCGGACATTAATGAGTCAATCACGATTTAATTTATATCGATTGACTTAAGTTACATGTTCCCATAGCCAGATAAAATGTCCCTGATTTTTTTGTTCGATTACCTACCCGTCCGACTGGATTCTTTTTAATCATAATTACATCAACAGGTTTATGCTAGATAACAATATAAATGGATCTAACCAGTGTTTACCATAATTTATTGGTGCTTAGACATACCAAATAGATTGTAGATAAAAAGCCAACATAAATATACTAAATCGAAAATATTCCATTACAGTAGAGCCAGCAACATAAGTCGCTTAACATGTTCAATGATTTAAATTAGTAATACTCTTTATTTTACAAAGGTTGGTGAACTTTGTCAAAACCAATTTATTAATAACATATTTAAATATATTTAGATCACTAAAAATAATGGATCTAATACAAATCCAAAGTCTGCAAGCGATTTAAAAAACTGAGCATGTTAAGCGACTTATGTTGCTGACCGTACTTGCCTTATGTATCAACTATGTACTGAAGCCTAAGCACAAATATAATTTGAGGTTATAGTAACGTTGTAAAGAAGGTGTTCTGTCACGTTCATATTTATTTCGTAAATATAACGATTGAAAAGGATAGCATGTCATCTCGATAGCGTTACGCTAAGGTCAATCTGTTTGTGCTAAGCACTCTGAAATATTAGTGTGCAAGAATTTCGAGCTATGTTTAATACAGAATATCATAAAAAGTGAAAGACTAGTAATCTCAGTTCTGCGGGTGTCCATAGAGTGAGTTGCCCGACCAGGGCTCTTATTCCCGACGACTAAACACGGCGCGTAACTGTAACTTCTAGAAATAATCATGTAATGGTATTCTGTATGCCACTGAAGTACCATTAAACGATCATTTTCCAAAGTTATCTTAACACATCGCGTTATGTGTTTAATTCCTTAAGGGGAATAAGGGCACAGGCAGGGTCTAAGAATGTCGCCGGGCTGGCTCAGCCGCTTCATAAATATGGAGTTGGTGATTAAACTGCGTACTCTCAGAGTTTTTGTACAATACCTTCTCCCTACTGGCGCGGTTGAACCTTGGATTAAATCATGAGGTATGAGCGCGTACATATTTTTCTTTTCTTGGTCAAATGCGCAGACTGCCGCTTCCTTTTTGTTTTGATGTTAATTACTGATTTATAAATCAAGTACAACGAGTACGTCACTTTGTATTACTTTTTCGTATAAAATACTTGATGGAACGTTCTCTATAGATTCAATAAATAAACAATTCTTATTAAGCTCCTGACAGATGGATTGCGAAGTCAAGATCAAAATCAAATTCAATGTAAATCATTTATATTGTGTACAATATAAATGATTTACAATTACAACTATAGCTACTTGAAAATTTATTTTCTTTATTCCACTACCGGATAAAAACGCGATCTGTAATGGGAAGCTGAACGCTCATTTTTAGTTGATTTCTTTTTTTTTTTTTTTTGGTTTACCAACAATTGTTTACACTAATACAATTTGAGAATACATACATGTATCAAGAACATTTTCTGTGCAACAATTACTTAAAGGTAAACACCGCATGCAATAATAGAAAAAGTGCAATTATAGAAAAAGTGCAGACAAATAAATTTGCGTCAGTGTAAGATTACAGATAACATAGGCTATTCGATTAAGGTTATTCAAGATTGTTGTTGAAAATAGACCTTTGTTTCGTTAAAGAATCAAAGTGTACGTCAATTTTATCACTACACTTGTTAAAAATCTTGCACAGCCTTGCACACGGGGAATTGGCACCTAAAACAGTTTTCCTTAACGGCGGACAAAGTGGCGTGATAGAGTTGCGAGGTATTTTCCACGGGACCCAAAAGTTAAAAAGGGCCAGTAATTGTGGACAGTCAATTTCGTTTAACCTTTACACGCGAACAGTCCATCATTCATATTCATACGTTTGTCAAGCGTGTTCAATATATGATTTCCAAAAATTTATAGGTCAATAATTTCTACACTAGAAAGTTTATACTTATATCTTTGGAATAATTAATCTTGAATTGCATTTTATTACTAACTTAATGTGTCCCACTAGCATAATTGACATTATTGACAGAGGAGCGAGATAGATGGTACGCCAAGTCTTAAAATTTGGACCAAACCCTTAATGGTACCCTTTAGCACTGAATCATAGGTCCCTAGAGCGATCCAAGTAGGCGTGCGCGGTGAAGAACCAAGACGCGATCAACACACGGCCATTTTGCAGATACGTAGTAGCAATACTGGATTATTGCGCAAAATGTTTGCAACCAAACATTAGTGGTTGGCTTAATCACCAGCAATGAAACTGATCCTACGATGAATTGTGGTCTTTAGTGCAGGATTGCAGGTTTCGGACCGTGTTTTTGTAGGGAGCTGCTTTGGTATTAAGGAGAAAGGCTACACAGTAACCCATAATTTCAGTAACTCGGTGCATGTATTTGAAAATATGAGCATTAATGTAACAGCAAGTTTGTACAAGATAAGGGTATACATTCGCTTGCTTCAATATTACGCTGTCATTATTTGTTAATTAAAACTATTTCTAACCGCAAGATAAGAAGGATAGATAGATAACAATAATTACAAAAGCAATTCAGTCATTACACCATTGAAATTATAACACAATTGGTTAATAAATCAAGCATTTACCATTGATGCGTGATATTACGGACGCTCGTATAATAATCTATTTTTTGTAATATGACAGATGCCTGGGTCTAGTGGTTAAAAGTTAAACGCTCCGCCGACTGCATCGAGAAGTCATGAAATCGATCTCTGTGTGGGACAAATCTTTAGGTAACCCACAAATATATTTTCGATGTAGATATAGATGTGAATTTCATATTTCTAAACGCACCTATAACACAAAAATAATTCCAAGTGTGATGTTACGTCTTTCGAAAAAACAACACAATCATTTCATCACGAGATTTGCTTTATGCGATATACAAATATTCTAATAGATAACAAATATTTTTTACTTCTAACCTCCAATAGCGAGAACTAAATTTCCCATTCCATTCGCGGCAAGCAAGTTCCTACCAACACAGACTGTTTGGCGTCGAATCAAAAGAAACACACCGATTCATCGCATCAACATGGCTCCCTGGAGGCTTTCAGCAAAGGCTCAGAATGGGCGCCCCAGGCAGGGAAGCAATCTATTGGCAGACCTGGAAACGAAGGCTCGTTTACACTGCTAGTATACTGCCATTTATCATGCAAGGATGTTTGTTGTTTATTGTAAAGTTGCCATTAATTTATGTAGCCAAGTAATCTTGTAGACGTGTAAAATGTGTGACATTTTACTCTCAGCTGGGGTGAAGGAAGAGTCGATTCTAAATTTATTATTTACCCTTGTATCGTTAAAATTATGATTTGACTCAGAGGGTTAGAAATAGGACCATAATATGGGCATTTTCATTAGAATTTATTGTAATGACATCGGACGAATTAAGAACGAAGGTCAGATGTCGAATTACTTTGATATTATCGTCCTTATTTGTAACATTTTTAATATAAAGTAGACAATTCATGTTATGCTATCTATTTACATTCTTTTTTCGTATATCTAATTCATTCCTTTTATATGATACTTTAGGAACCTATGAAGATATTAAACGGCGCATTTGTTTTATATTTTACGTATGTATGAATCTGTATTCCTTACTTTATAAAATAATGACAACTTTATAGCTATCGTAATATTAGTATAATAGTTAGATCTTAGACTAAGACTTGGTTCGACTGAGCATTCCTAAAACAATGGCGCCGTAAAGCAGCCTCTGTTACGTGAGTATGTGAACGTGACGCGTGTTCGATTTTTTGAAAATCTGTTCAATACTGTCAATGTGTGCGTGCGCGTGCGTGTATGTACTACAATTTATCTACCCTATCAATAGATCAATTTTATGCCGTTTCCGCGCACGATGTTCCATATAGAAAAGATATTCATCTATAATATTTTGCACTAAAGATTTCAAAGAAAATTTATCTTTAATTCAATGGTGTTAAAACAATAGTTAATTTTAGAAACAGGTCATACCTCTTATTGCCATTGAATAAAATAGTTTCCTTTGACACTTAGAACTATCATAGTACTCATCTTACATTAAAAATACTATAAGAGTTAGACGTCCTATAAGATTTTTCACATAAGATGGGTAGTGACAGTTCTAAGTGCCAAACGAAATTAATATTTCATTCAATGATATTAACGCATAAAACTATAAGTATGGAAACGGGTCATGCCTCTTGTTGCTATTGAATAAAGAATAATTTTCTTTGGCACTTACAACTGTCATAGTACCCATCTTATATGAAAAATACTATAAATACTGCAGTCCATGAGTACCACACACTTGTATTATGTTTAATAAGCAAACAAGAAATAATCCTATTTCTATACTTGTTTAAACGAAGCTACAGTTAACGATTCGCCTATCTTGTTACCAACCGCTGATTGGCAAAGTTCGATTGAACCTATCCTTATTTCTTTTGTTACAATATTTATTTGGACCAACATTTATGACCCTGAGACTTATTTACACGCAGTCAGCCACTTTCGGTTACAGAACTTCGTTTATTACATAATTTGTGGAACCTTTTCTGTTCGTGCCTTGATTATTCGCAGTCATTTATAGTGCTACAAGGATCGTTTGGTCCATGGATGACGTTGACAGGGGGGCGTAAGTGTGAAATTCGGGTTAACTTTTAGTAAAATTTTCGTACTTCCAAAGAGATATTTCAACAGGTGGGTCCGCCCGATTACTAACTAAAAAAATAACTTGGGTAAATTTTATAGCAAACGACATTTTTTTGACTATGATGCAGTGATATTTCACATGATGACAGCACTAGTTCCGATTTTGGTCATGGGCCAAAGATACTTGTACGACTTTATTTCATTTGATATAACTATTTCAAGTTATCAATGACAGTTAATTAAATGAAGCAAACTTATTAAAGTTTGTTCTGACTAAAAAAACTTCTGACTTAACACATCAGTATCTATCTATCCCTTGCGGGGTAGGCAAAGAGTACAGAGTTCCGACAGGTTCTTTCCCTACATACCTCTCTGGCTCCTCCACTCTCATAGAAAAGTCCTTCCTCTCATACACACTCACCGGTCAGAAGAAAGAATGACAAAGCAGGTATACAACGCGAAAGTGGAAAGATGTAGGTACCGAAGAAGATCTAGACAATCTTACCATGATATCAGTATCATTGCCTGAAAATATATTTTTTTGTTTCTATTTGAACCACAATTTTTCCACATGTTTGGCAAATATGTATGATTATTCAAATTTAAACGTTCTATCGACTGTTTGAAGGTACATCAATTGATGGACGGCTTGATTAGGAGCTTAAGTCGCTCCGCCCACTGGATCGAGTAGTCGCGGGTTCCACAAAGATTTGTGCGGGAATTGAAGCGTGGTGTTTTGTTTTTCGTTTTTGTGCATGTGAATTTTATTTTTATAAACGCACCCACGACACAGGAATAATTCCTAGTGAGGGGCAACGTAGTAATAATAATAATATTAGCCCTGTTAAGAAACTGTCTCACCGTTGGGCACGGGCCTCCTCTCAAACTGAGAGGATTCAGGCCATTGCCCACCACGTTGGCCTAGTGCGGGTTGGCGAACTTCACACACCTTCGAGAAACTCTCAGGCATGCAGGTTTCCTCACGATGTTTTCCTTCACCGTTAAAGCAAGTGCAAGGAACCCGAGACCTCTGACTTTGCAGTCCAACGGTCTAACCAGCTACCACTGATTTAGGACAACGTATTTATAATATATATATATATATATATATTTTTTTTTTTTTTTTAAACGTAGCCCCACACTAGGATTTATTCCTGTGTGGTGGGTGCGTTTACAAACATAAAAATTCACAAACAAATACCCAGACCGGAACAAATAATTGTGGATCACACAAAGATTTGTCCCGTGCGGGAATCGAACCCGCGACTATTCGACACAGTAAGCCGTGCCGCTCAAGCTCTTAACCACTGCGCTAAATCAGTCAGTCTATAGTATATATATATATATATATATAGTATATCCTTTACCGGGCGAAGCTGTAAATGCCCTGCGGTCACCAGCGTAGATCATTCACACACACCTTGTATATTCTAGAACGAAATAAGTTTGTAGTGTGAAAGAAAAGTACCTACTAGTAACAGCGATTCTATGCAATAAGTGCGCGAGCTATCCCAGACGGGCCTTAAAAGGAAACCCGCCGGGCACCGGTTGACGCCGTCACTCCTACCTCTTTTCATCACAATAAAAACCACGGCTTATTGTTTTGTCAAGGGATTTATGAACGTTGTTAAAGCAAGTTTAGTGCCCTGTAAAATGAGACGTAAAAGGGTATAAAATAATAATAATAAGAATAGTTTATTTACCAAAAGAGCTTAAAAATAAAACATTTTACAGCGGTCCTCGCACTAAGCACAACTTGTATAACGGGATACCAAGAAATACATTTATCTATCACTATCGGTTTTTGAATCTATTTGGTACGTAAAAACTGTTTTAGGAACGATATATCCGGCCGTGTCGAAGAGAATAAGTGTGTTGCATAGTGTAATTGAGTGTGTGTGCGTGTGTGTGTATGAGCGTATATATATGTGTGTAAAGTGAGTAACGCTCCAGGAGTCCTGTCAACAACTTTCCGTCTGAATATAGCCAAGATTCGAGTTCTTGTTTGGCCTTCGGTATGGTGATTAAAGATATTACGGTTTTTTCGGCAAGTAATGTTATATGTGTGTGTATATAAAATTGCAACTGCTTGAATTCTCTTTTTGAAAACTCATTTAAATTGTAGATATAAGATGTTTATTTGTAGGATAACAAGTGAAAATCGTCCTGTAAAGTTCTGAACTTGATACCTCAACAATATATTTAAATCATATATCTATATATTAACACGTGAAGCAAAAACTTTGTACACACTTTTACGAAAATTGCGCGGACGGAGGAGTATGAAATTTCCCACATTCATAGTTTATATAGAGAGGAATGAAGAATGCTAATTATTTTTTTTATTATGCATAAAACATACATTAAATCAAAGAAAAAAACATTACACACACTACCATGTATTTGACACAATACACGTCCAATTGATGTTTGTCTTTAATATTCTTTGTCTATAGTCTTACTGAATGTCAAACATAACCAGCAAACGATGAAAGAGTAGGTCGAAAATCGACCTATGGGCGACCACCAGTCTATATTTTTTTTATGGCAAAGCGATTTTTTCTTAAAATATTATTTTGTTACATAATACAATCAAGTTTTTAACATAATGATGTTGAGCCCCAACCCATAACCGCAAAATGCTGAGTGCAGGTATATTACATGGCACCCTATTCCTTTAAATATTACGCTTCCCGCATCCACTGCCTTGCGGCCACCATCCTCTGGTCCGCCTTGCGGGTTGCCACATATTTTGATAAGGAGTTCGAGATCTTTTCTCAAACCACCTAACCTTATTTTAAGATACGGTATTAATTTCAATAAGTTTTTATAAGTTGGTGGTCTTCTTAACAACGCTACTGTACGTACACGTATTAAAACATTAAGACAATATTAAATTAGATCCCAGAATTAAGCTGAGGAGTGTGTGTGTGAATGATCTACCATGTTGGCCGCGGGGCCTTTACAGCTTCACCGGACAACAGGGCGAGCGTGCAACCACTACGCTCGCTTCAGAAAGGCAAGGGGGCAACTAGCTCAAGGGCGCCTCAAGGAAGAACGGCCTCGGCTTGGACAGTCGCTATGGGGGAGGGCGTATACTAGGTGTCTCGCCGTGGTGCTCTTCACCGGCCGACGGGCAAGGGATTCTTCGACCCCGCCGGCAAGGTCGGTGTCTGATCCTGGTTAAGCTGAAGATTTTATATACCTGTCCATTATCTGTAAAACTTTACTCAGTATTTATTGTTCAATTCAAATGACTTTTTACTGAACTTTTAGTGAAGTTGCACTCAGTTTCTAATGAAAACGCAGTCAAAGGGAGCAAAGACAGCGGTGACTTGCAAATTGTGCTTTGTCTTGAAATGCGGATGCAAAATAGTTCGCCACTATCCTTATGAATGCCAAGAGAACTCTTCCGGAGGCTAAACTTACTAAAGTCTAGACTTTGAAAACGGTTGGCATTAAGAATCGCAAGATAAAATACCTAGTTAGAGGTATTTTGCTAACTAATCTATTGTACTTATAGTGTAATTAACTTATTGTGTTCTACTGCTGGCACAAGTTCAGTTTCAATTAATACATAAGGGACTGCCAATGATGACCATATAGGCCGACATGCTATGAGGTCTTTTAAAATAAATAAACACCATGACGGTGGTTGTTTTAATGCCGATATTTCCCAAGCAGGATGACTAGGGTTAAAATTCTGAAAGAAACCAATTGGTTCTTTCGCAAAAATAAACGGAATATTCATTTATTATTTTCTATTTTTTTTGTTGAAAAATTGAAACCACGTGACTTCTATCTATCTATATTATCACGCCAGATCCCTTGCGGGGTAGGCAGAGAGTACAGAGTTCTAACAGGTTCTTTCCTTACATAGCTTTCATACCAACCACGTGACTTGTTGAACAAAAAACGAGAGTATAAAAGGAACGGGTATGATTTGAAAAAAAAAGGTATACAACAATGTTTTAAACATTTCCTATGTCGTTTGTCGTCGGTAAAATGTAGGTGTACAGAGTACACCTCTGCAATTGCAACTTAGAAAAATATATTTTAGGACCTAATGTCGTCGGCGAAATGTAGTGTATCGTGGGGGTACATAGTACACTTCAGCCACCGCCGCGCGAGGAAATATATTTTTACAACATATATCCACAATTCTCAACACCTCGCGTCGGTCTCACTGTGGAAAATTTTACCCACTCAAGCTCACGGCCTTGAATGTAACCGATAGAAACCATGGTGTTTTTTTGGAAATTTTCGTTTTTTTTTTTTAACTTTTATTAGAAATAAAACCTATTTTATTCCGCATCAAATGTCATTCGTTGTTTTTTCGAATAAAACGACAAAAACGATGGATTTTGAAAGAAACGGAAATGTTTCAAGTTTTTTTTCAACGCTAAAGGTGACTCTAATATAATTCTCGATGTTTCGACCCGTAATAGGAGGCGAGTCTATTGCCCTAATACCGGCCACGATTCCAAACTCCGGACACTTATTGAGATTTTTTCGATTGAAAACAACATAGAGTGACCTATAATTTGAACCTAATTTGAGATCGCCAGAAATAGTGCGGCATTTTGTTTAATTTAAAATAAAAATCCTAGTCTCCACACTCGGAATCATTTCTGTGTCGTAGTATACACAAACACCAAGGCTGAAGCAAATATTTATATGTCACACAAAGAGTTGTCCCGTGCCGAAATCTAATCTGCGAATACTTGATCTAGTGGGCTGACCACACGCCACTATCCCAATGACGTACGCCGCTCTATACCCCTGTAAATACCTCGTGGACTTTTAACGAAAGTAGTGACGCGGGAGTGACCACGAATATGGCAACATGGCATGGCACAAGCAAAGGTAAATAAGTTAATAATTATCATTAGGTCGACATCTTTATCAAAAAATGATATGTATAAAAATGTTGTTTTCTGAATTGTTTGACTTTCTTATACAACATTATCATATACAGGGTTACTTATAAAAATTCTTATAAAAAAACTAATAATCACACAGAACTATATTACTAACATCATATAAAACAATTTTAATAGTGAGATTTTTCAATATTAGCAAAACAGGAAAGTGCTATTTTATACATTTTGTCGAGTGTCAATATTTTTAATCTATAAATAAATCGTAGAGCATCGTAAAATTAAAATTACCAAAATTCAGTAGAACAAACAACAACAAGTGTTTTACAAGTAACCTTGTATAAGCTTAATTCTCATGTTTGACCTTCACCAAATACATTTATTTTTAACCAACTAACCAAGCCACCTACATTAAATTCTTAGATACCCCGACAACATACTTGAATAAATAAGCACGTATTCAGACTGTCTGCGCAATGGCATATGACGTCAGCCTCAGCATCTGAATGAATCGGAACCGAGACTGGGGTCTACGTCCTTTGAATAAGATTCATTTGATTGATGTTGCCAAATGAACGTAACTATGTATTAGAGCTACGTTCCTAATAATGATAATACATTTGTTATTCTCCTGGCGTTCCTTCTTCGATACTTCGTAAATATATCTTTTTGTCAATAATTGATGAGATATAGGAATATAGAAACGAGTCAAGTGCGTAGATGAGAGAGAGAGAGAATGAAAGTAATATACACAGTTTCCCACAACCACAACTTATTGCAAAAATATTGATTGAACATTTCTTTACTTGACGTTGAGATGCACAGCATCCATCATCGGCCAAAATATATCCGCTACAGGCATCCGGCCAGCGATCGGTAGCATTTCAGCATCCCCAAATATCTCTATAACGACCGAGTTTACGTTATATGGACCTAGCTTTTAACAGCTTAACTATGGGGACGGCAACATACATTCCCAAAAAATTTCCCACCCATATCACCCCAGATTTCACACGGATAAGCTTAAGCGAATGTATACTACATTAATAAAGGCACGATTTATTCGATAAATTATTAAAGGCACGAAGTAGGGAATTTCATAATCCATAAAATGACAATTTAGCGCAGTGGTTAAGAGCTTAAGCCGCTCCGCCCACTGTCTCTAATAGTCGCGGGTTCGATTCCCGCACGAGACAAATCTTTGTGTTATCCACAACTATTTGTTCTGGTCTGGGTATTTGTGTATGTGAATTTTCATGTTTTTAAACGCACCCACGACACAGGAATAAATCCTAGGGTGGGGCTGTTTTTATAAAAAAAAAAGATTATTTTATACATACACTCGTCGATTTTAATTTTTTTTTAAGCAAGTCTTTCTTTACATTTATCATTCTTTCTTATTTCGTATTTTAGTATCTAAGACTAAATTATTTATACATTTCACACAACTCCAGTCCCCTTGGCCTTGGCAATCACAACACTGCGAGCGAAATACTAGTACCAGCCAATAACCAGTTTCCGCCAGAATCCTTTCCCTCGTGACAGTCACGCATTCAACTGTCGGTAATGTATGATTTCCGATGTATTTTATTTTTATTACATCGTTTTATGAATTCATAAACGTTTATCCGTTAGTTTTTGAATATGAGATGTAAAGTGGAGGTCATTAGCACGAGTTAGTGTCAAGTTAGATACTATACTTACTTTTAAGATTTATATAGCAATTACTTATGAATGCCGGCGAGCGTATAAGAGAAGAACTATGCGAGTGAAGCCAGAGAGGTACCGAAAAATCCTGATGGAACTCTGTACTCTCTGCCTAGCCGCAAGGGAACTAGCGTAATGATATTATTATCCGGTATCTAGACCCTTCCACTTTCTCATTGTATATCTGTTTTGTAATTCTTTCTTCCTACATTCTTTCTATATGTCCGAACCACCGGAGCATACTCATTGTTACCTTTACACCAGTAACCTTTGTGTTATTCCTCACATGGGAAAACAAAGACGAATTTCACAATCTCTAAGTTTTTATCTCACTTTCGTACTCATGCCAATTAATTCATCAAATATTTTTCATTCTTTTTACCAGTAAATACCACCAGATTTTTATCTAATTCCAAAAATAATGCATTTTATCAAATAAAGTCTCATAACCGGCTCCCACAAATCCTAATATCATACACTCGAATAATATCAGCTTACGGTTTCATTTGAGCTTGTATATTAAACGCAAGTTGAACCACAGGCATAGCTAATCGCGAATATACTGACATTAAATTCCCTGTCATATTGGCGTCACCTTTATCCTTTATCCGCAATGTAACCAAATCTAAAGCATTCCCATATCACCTAGATGAGTCATAATCTAGAGTTTATTGCCCTCTGAATCATGACTATTCAACTACATACATGTAGATATTGTATTAGGGTAAAGCGTCCAATTAATAGCTAAACGCTTACTATGGTATGGATTTCATTAAATTGCTTTATTTTTTGTATATTAGCCTGTTCGTGAATTATACTAGTGCATACTCGTTTGATATAATTTTCTTTAAAGCTTGATGCATTTGCATATTATGATACTTATAGAATCGTGATTCATATATTGGCTTGTGGTTTCCCCTCGAAGCACTAAGATTATCATTCGGTTTAAAATGACTATTCTATACGATACACACTTTATCTAACATAAATAAATTTCTAAATTAAGTTATCAAACATATATAACTACTTTTTTATGATTTAGTCGCAAAATTTACTTTTGAATGAACCTACGCATCAGAATTTTGAAATTTTGCGGATATGTATGTACTATTTATAGCTAAGATTATAACTAATGCGTGCCAAACTCTATAAATAATAACATTAAATGGAAAGGGCCTAACGACTCAGGTTAATCTATCACGATTTAAGGTACTATGGCGAATATTTACGGGGCATTCCCCGTGTGTCCCCAATTACGGCGTGTATTACACACGGCGAAATTACACAAGCAACAAAACAGAGAACGATACCTTAATGGTTTATTTGTAGGAACAGAAATTTTAATCTTCATTAACTCACAACATTCAGATATACCTACTTCGCAAAACAATGTTTTCTTCCAAGAACGCAACAAGAAGCATACGGAGAGAATAAAAGAATTAGTAAATAGAATTAAAACAGGGAACAACGTCAAAGTAGACTCTACTTAAATTCTGTCCCTTATCTCCTTTATCTAACCCTTATTTTCTGTCTTTATGAACAAACTTAGAACAAGAAAATAATTATACGTATTACAAACATTTGATCGCCCAAATCCTTACACAGAGAACAATAGTTAATTCCACCCTACATCTGTATCACAGGCGACTGTTGTGCAAGCACCCACGTATTCAAATAAATATGCCGGTAATAACTTTCCTATAGAAACTAAATCGTCTAGTCACGAGCAAACAAGCAATTCCGATGTGTACCGACTGGTTAACTATCTGTACTGTCATTATCTATCTGTTACGATTCCAGATGGAATTGTTCGTGATATGATGTTTGAGAAAATAGATATTGTTGAGTAAATACACCCTTAGGATACTCCATACTAAAGATATTGCGACTGGTAAATTTGAAAGTACAACGAATATCGGTAAAACGGACGAGTTTGTAAATATGTTTGTATGTTGATATTTTTGCTACGAAGTTTTAGTAAAACTTCATTAGTTTTAATGATGAGAATGCAAAAGCTGGATACTTATGTAAAAAATATGTGTACACCACAGCTGGATTTTGTTAACAAAACGAGAACTCATACTGAATCAGTTTCTTCGAGCACAATAATAAGAGCTTTTGTTCGAGAGCTTGGATTCAGCTTTCGTAGTTATAGGAAAACTTTTACAGATATATGGACACAGAATTTTAGCTTTGTAACACACATTCTTAGAAACAAGTTATTTATAGGGAGTTCGAGAGTTGGTTACGCGTGAATGGTTATTTAAATCGTGACCTTTAGACCTTATCTTACTAATTTTATAAATGTAAAAGTTTGTATGTTTAGATGTTGAATGGTTGTTACTAAACCACGCAAACGGTTGAACGGCTGAACGGATTTGGATGAAATATGCTACAAAGATATTTTATTACCTGGGTGAACAAATAAAATACTTTTTATCCCGAAACAACAGAATGACGGACGATTTCGCGCCGCCCCGCCTCCACCCATTGTGGCTAATAGTCGCGGGTTCGATTCCCGCACGGGATAAATCTTTGTGTGATCCACAATTATTTTTTTCGGTCTGGGTATTTGTGTGTGTGAACTTTCATGTTTGTAAATGCACCCACGACATAGGAATAAATCCTAGTGTTAGGGCTACGTTTCTTAGAGAAAAAAAAATATGTAAAGTTCCTGCCTAAAGTCAACGCGGACGAAGACGCGGGCAAAAACTAGTACATATATACACCGTCACGCCTATATTCTCCAAGCGAGGGTGGCAGAGGTGTGCTGAGTACACCTACTTTTCGCCGACGATGTTAAGTCCCATGTACCAGACTCCAGACTCATACTAGGAAATTTTTGTTAGAAAAACCATATTTGTCTGACCTAGGATTTGAACCCAGCCACTAGACCAACGAGGCCGTCATACATATATAAATACTTGTAAACAAAGTGTAAGGGTATGTCAATGAAATAATATTTTTCACTGGTTGTTCTACTACGTATAGTATACGATTTAGGTTCCGGAGCCCCGTCGTATCAAAGGAGAAAAAGTCTTTCTCCTATTGGGTACACAATCAACAACCCGGAGGTTCTTGAAAACAAAAAAAAATATAGTCGATTTTGTGCTTACTCTTTTAAGAAATAAAAAATGGGACGAATTAGGTGCTAATAATGGGACAAAACAGGAAAAGATTACTTTTGGGACGAAACAGGAAAGAATGTGGTCCGAATGCAGATTTTTAGTGGGGCAAACGAAGAACGGAACATTTAATACACAAAGTTACAAATAAAAGCTAGTATACTTATGGGTCCGTATCTCGGTAGCAAATACAGAGGTAACCTAAATTAATAACCGTTCTATTGAGCCATAAATTGTCTTAATTCGAACGGTGAATAGAGCCATTCAAGATACTTCTGTTTGAGTCGCCAACAATAAATACTAAATTTAATACGACTTGGGCTTACAAAATTTCGCCTTAGAATTCGTGCCTAAATAATTATATTAGTAAGAAAATCAGAATTAATATAGCGACTAGTGTATTCAAGGAAGTACTTACAAGTAAGTGCAGTAGTCTACACCCACGCTTTATCGGTGATCTTAAGTCGCAATTCGAGACTGGGTCGAATAGTCGCGGGTTCGGTCCTCGCATGGGACAAATCTTTGTGTGACCCACAATTCTTTGATTCGGTCTGGGTGTTTGTGTATGTAAATTTTCATGTTTGTAAACGCATCCACAACACAGGAATACATCTTAGAGTAGGGCTACGTTTTATAAATATATAATAAAAATAGCCAATATAAAACACAGTAACAGTTTGTCCGACCCAAGATTCGAACCCAGGACCATAATTATTAATCGCCAGCCGCATAATACGCCACTTGACAAGTGAACGATTAATGATCACTTGTTTTTACCACCATACTTAATATAATATTTTATTCCTCTCTGCCTACCCCGCAAGGGTCCTGACGGGATTTAATAGATATTCTGTTATATAATACTTGAGCGATTTTGTTTAATTTAGTGTAGGATTTTGATAATGTATTCCGACCCTTTCATATATACGCAAATATGAATGTCAAAGGTTAGATAGAAAATTGTCGAAATCGACATAATTCATCACGGGCCCCGTGATTCTACATCGTCATCTAATTTATGTAGCAAATTTATACGAAAACAGTTGTGTTTGCTATGGAAAAAAAGGCCAAATCATAAAACAAACTGCTATCTATGCGATCGATTTCTGTCCACCCACTACGAATGTATGTATACCCCTATTTGGTGGTTTACTCAATATAAAACTCAATGCAGGCCAGATGTCGCGGTATATCTAAACATTTAAGGCATCAGGGTTTCAAAGAAGCCTTTAAAAGGAAAAGCGGTGTGGAACATAAGATTAAATTATGTGGTATATTTAATGAATTAAGAAGAGAAACATCTTAAAATATCATTTATTATTCACGAACTAAAATCTAGACTATCTTACCATGACATTAAAATAGACCGTGTCTTATATAAAGGACAAGTCAAAAGTCTCCGTAGCCGGCGAGCGTTTATGAGACGAACTGTAAGAATGAAGGAAGCCAGAGAGGTATGTAAGGAAAGAACTTGTTGGAACTCTGTACTTTCTGCCTACCCCGCAAGGATCTGGCGTGATGACATAGATGGAACTAAAATGTGTTTTTTTTAAACTTCTCCGATAGATAGTATTTCAAATGCGTATAATCGCAAACCGTTGTCCCCGATAACCACTGAATGTGGAATTCGTTAGCCAAGTTGGAAGCCTTATAGGCGGCTTGATAAGTTCCAACAGCAGGTGGCCACAAACCTGCCTCCGCCAATCCGCACTGGGTCCGCGTGGTGGAGTATGATCTAATCTCTCTCACCTTGACTTGTGAGAGAAGGCCTTTGCCCACCAGTGGGACAGTATGGGCTGATATTATTATATTATTATAATCGCAAAGGTCTATTTAATACAGACAATGACTAGACGCAAGAACTTAAATGTGCTTACACAAGGTTCTAATAAACCTACAATCTTGTCATTCTGATATTAGAAGTATGATATGTACAGCACGCAAGCTTCTGGAGAGGGTAAACCGCGAAGGTAACATATCGTCACATGCATGAGCACTGGACTCGCGCTCTCATGTATGCCGTTGCTTACATATCGTCCCCGTAGAGCGAAAATTACCTAACTAACAGAAGCGAACTTTTGAGATACGGCCATTTAAAGTAAAAAAAGGACAAATTATAACTCGTGGAATAAACAGTTTATTAATAACTTTTAATTCAAATTAAATTTTGATTATTCATTTCCTTTCATTAGTTGTCACAGAATTTTAATAACTTTTATTACTAATGAGTAATTAATTTAAATTCGAGTAAGTTAGTTTACGCCCTTTTTAAAACGGTAAACCGACTAACTAAACCTCATTTAATGAAATGGTACTCAAATTAGCTTGTAAATTTTAATCATCAAAATCTCTTAGTTAAATTTTGCTTCAGCGATTTTATCAAATGTTAGCTCACTTAAATTGTTTAATGAATTTCCCCGTGAGTTTTAAAACAAATTTGACCCAAAAATACAAGAGTAAAATTAATGATGTTAACTTAGATATTTCTTTAGTAACGCATAGTTAAACTAATAATCAGTAAAGTAGTATCGTTAATTTATCATAACATTTGATTTCTGACATATCCTTACTTTGTCATATTAATTCCTGGAATCATGGGGATTAAATAGAAAAATAGCGAAAAAATTGGTGATCATCGTGGCATTAATAACTCATTTTAACTAAAAGTGTCACTTGGTTTTGCGCTTTACGGGGACTATATATCAAACTATTCCACAATTATTAGAATAAAACAACCAACGGATACACGAAATACCTCGAGCAAACAAGACTAGAAAAGGTCAAAAGTCTTGCTTGTTTAAAACAAAAATTATTACCTAACCTATACTAGTTTTCTTTAAAAACATTTTTGAACAGGTAATTCATAACAGTGTGTTGCACTAAGTCGGATTGACGCAATAAGGTAACAGGGTGAAGACGCGCCGCGGTGCCGTCGCTACACTCGAGCGCGACTCGAGCCGAGCGAGGACACTCAAGTGTAGGGTGCGGCTCGAGATGTTCGCGACGGCTCGAGTGCCGGCCCTGTAGCATTGTGTTTTTAATATGTACGCTCTACATATTAAAGTGATTTCATTTTATGTATGAATCTGTTCTTGCCCTGAATATTACAACGTCTTCAAAGTTGTAAAATGCGCTAGCATGTACCTACTGGGCTTTTATTCCCTACGAGAAAACCAGCGCCTGACGGTACATTCGTGGAATGATCGTATAATGGTATTTAGTATGCTACTGGAGTGTCATTATGCGATAATTTCACGATATTATCGCAAGATACTGCGTTTGATCATAGCAAATAAGAGCCCAGAGTGTTGCGTTTAGTTGGATAAACGCAATTAGGTAACAGGGCGAAGACGCGCCGCCGTGCCACTGCTGCACATGAGCGTGACTCCAGCCGAGCCATTTGAGTGTCAAGCGTGGCTCGAGATATTCGCGACGGTTCGAGTGCCGGTCCTGCAGCATTGTGATTTTAATGCGTAAGCTCTGCATATTGAGGTGGTTTCATTTCATGTATGAATCTGTTCAAAGTTGTAAAATTATACAGTCGAGCGCTAGAGATAGCACATATCTACTGTCTGATTAAAGGGTTACGCAGCGATTATGCGAGTGCATCAATGCTGCATAGTAATTTGCGGGACGACACTGCCATGTCTGTACATTAGTGTTGTAAAGACGCTCGAGTCGGCGCTTAAAACGCTCGCGTCTTCTACGTATTTCGACGCTCGTGGACGTCGACTCAGCGCTAAACGCTCAACTTCAGCGCTCATTTTTACAACACTACTGTACATATTAGAAGGAGAAATTTTTGTGAGAAATATTTTTTTTTTAACAAAAATTGCTTGAAACGAATTAGGGCCCGTAACCTTGCGATTATGTTGTTAACACGTGTTTTGCAATCCCTTCAATGTACAATTTATGTTTCTATATCATAACGCGAAATCCCTTGCCAGGTAAGCAGAGAGTATAGAATTTAATCTACTATTTTCTGAATATTATACGTCAGTATAGTAGTACAGTAATTTACAATTCGATAACTTTTTGCTTCTTCTACTAATAATAATATTAGCTACAAACATAATCTGTATATAAACCTACTATTGTACGAAAATAATTAGGTTCCTTATTTATATAAACATTAAAATACACGCAATTTTTCCAAACCAAAAAAGCGCTAACTAATTTAGATAATTAAAACAGATAAGCTTTTCTCACAGTACGATAATTGAGAACGCTTAAAACCTATTAAAAACCCGCTGCCTACCTTTAATACGGCAAAATACGGTCCAACCTTCCCCTATAACTTACCTGATCCCAAGCAAACAGGCAAACGTATTACACACATCCCGTTTGTTCACGGAGCTTGATACACAAAGGCGTCTCTGTAATCCGAACCCGCGATGAGCAATTAACATTCTAAACGTTACGTTTACTGCGTATGAACAATGAATGCAGTGCGATCCCAAGAGCAAAGGTGGTTTGTGTCTGCGTGTTGGTAAAATGCATGTTAGAGCTTGTACCTACATATTGAACGACCATGTGGCAAATAGTGATGGGAACTTAATTATATTATTTGCACACCTATTTGATATATTGGAAAACACATGTGGTCTGACAATCATTCGCCCCGTTTTCTCCCGTTTATTTAAGTGTCTTTTGCCCCCTTTTACAGTACCGGATCGCCTCTCAACACGGGGCGAACATATTTTTAATATTTACGAAGTACCTGTTCGCCCCTCGTTTATTAAAAGCGTTATTTTTTATAATAAATGTATATTGTAATCTGAACTTTATTTCACTATAACTACAATTTATTTTTAGTGCATGGCTTTAATTATTTTTTTGATATAGACTAAAAGAGGGCCGAACGGGACCATTTTTAAGTTTCAAGGGGTGAACGGGTTCTGTTAGGCTATCAGGGGCAAAAAATACGGGGCGAACGGGTGCGAGACCAGATGTGTGTCCTAATTAATGTTCAAGTCTCTATTGTACATGTACATGAAAGATGTATGTACGTATGTACAATAAAGGGATTATACACTCTATCTATATATCGCAGGGGTAAGATAGACTACAACTCACTAAATTCTAACACAGATCTCTCGCTTCATCGACATTCATAAACCTCCTCAAGGAAAAGTTTAGTGTTATGCACAAAAATAAATTAAACTAGAGTTTATTGTAAAAATACCTCTCATGCTAGCTTTCCCCAAAAAAAAGACAAGATGTGCACATTTCATCGAAATATTTTTGTTCTATAATTGTGTTTTACTCATTTATATCGCTTAACCAACACAGAAGAAGGAGAATGAAAGTAGGATAAATGCGGTGGATATGCGAGGTCTGCGGAAGATGTGCGGAGTGAAGCTGACCGAGCGTATTCGCAACAGCGTAGTAAGTAAGCAAATAGGTATGAAAGAGAGTATCGGTGTAAAGATGAGAAAGGTTATGCTCCGTTGGTTCGGGCATATAGAAAGAATGTCCGAAGAAAGAATGACAAAACTGATATACAATGCGAAAGTGGAAGGATATAGGTACCGGGAAAGACCTATACTATCTTACCATGACCAAATAGACCGGGTCTTATCTGAATCTATATCTCAAGTCAGGAGTCTCCGTAACCGGCGAGCGTGTATGAGACGGACTATAAGAGTAGAGGAAGCCAGAGAGGTATGTAAGGAAAGAGCCTGTTGGAACTCTGTACTCTCTGCCTACCCCGTAAGGGATCTGACGTGATGATATAGATAGATAGAATTAACACACAAGTCGTAATCTCATTCTATACGTACGTAATTACCTACTGAATATTTAATTTAAAGTAGGTAGGTTTATTTTACATGCAAAGAGCCACCTTAGTGATGCTATTGAATACAACATTTTAAGGTAATGTACTAATACCTTAAAATGTTGTATTCAACATTTTAAGGTATTATTTATTATATTGTCAGAATGCTACAGGACGTGTCTCGAAAGTTTCTGTACGGAAAAAGCAAAAACAGGAACTCTAAACTCTCGGCCGAGACTCTCGAACTTATGAGAGGTAGACGAGAAATGCCACCTACGCAGATATCTTCGTCAGATCGGAAGAACTTAAACCTTAAAATCCGAAAGCTGATTCGGCGCGACCTCAGACGCTTCAACACCCGTATCGTCGAGGCTGCGATCGAGCAGAATAAGGGCACTAAGGTCTTCGCCCAACAGCCCGGACGTCCCCGTCTGACGAAACTCAAAACTGCGGATGGCAAAACCGTGACCTCTAAGTTCGAGATTCTCGAGGAAATCGAGGGCTTCTATGGAGAACTGTTTGCATCACGGACAGGTAAGCCTACGAGACCCAGCGATGATGACCACAGAGCCCCACTTACGCGCCATTACACGGAAGACATCCCAGATGTTGATCAGGGCGAGGTCAAGGCGGCTCTCGAGCAACTTAAGAACAATAAATCTCCTGGTGATGATGGAATTACTACCGAACTCCTCAAAGCTGGTGGGACTCCGGTTCTCAATGAGCTGGCAAGCCTTTTCAATTCCATCATTCACCAGGGCCTAACACCTAAAGCGTGGAGCGGGAGTGCGGTGGCTCTGTTCTTCAAAAAAGGCGATAAAGCCTTGCTGAAGAACTACAGACCCATCTCACTTCTGAGCCATGTATACAAGCTGTTCTCGAGAGTAGTCACAAACCGCCTCGCCAGGAAACTCGACGAGTTTCAGCCACCAGAGCAAGCCGGGTTTCGAAAAGGCTTCAGCACCGTAGACCACATCCATACTGTTCGGCAGATTGTACAGAAAACTGAAGAGTACAATCAGCCGCTGTGTATGGCTTTCGTGGACTACGAAAAAGCCTTCGACTCCATCGAAACCTGGGCAGTTCTGGATGCTCTGCAACGATGTCGTATTGACTGGCGTTATATCGAAGTGCTGAGATGTTTATATGATACCGCCACTATGACCGTTCAGCTCCAGGAACAAAAAACCAACCCCATTGAGCTGCGCAGAGAGGTGAGACAGGGGGATGTAATATCCCCTAAGCTTTTCACCAACGCGCTTGAAGATGTCTTTAAGACGCTAAACTGGGCGGGACGGGGCGTGAATATAGACGGCGAGTGCATCTCGCATCTTCGGTTTGCCGACGACATCGTCATAATAGCAGAGACGCTGGAACAGTTAAGCGAGATGCTGCACAGCCTAAATGTAGCCTCTCGACGTGTTGGTCTCGGCATGAATTTGGATAAAACCAAGATCATATTCAATGAACATGTCACGCCGAGACCAGTCTACGTCGAAGAATCGATGCTCGAAGTTGTTCGAGAATACACCTACCTTGGGCAGATTATCCAGCTTGGTAGGAACAACTTCGAGAAAGAAGTCGACAGAAGGATCCAGTTGGGCTGGGCGGCATTCAGCAAACTACGTCGGGTTTTCTCTTTGCCTTTACCGCAATGCCTGAAGACGAAAGTCTACAACCAGTGCGTTCTACCAGTCATGACATACGGTGCCGAGACGTGGACACTTACAGTAGGGCTAGTCCATAGGCTCAAAGTCGCGCAGCGAGCTATGGAGCGGGCTATGCTCGGAGTCTATTTGTGGGATAAACTCCGAAATGAAGTTATCCGTCAAAGAACCAAAGTAGTTGACATAGCCCGCAGAGTGAGTTCGCTAAAATGGCAGTGGGCTGGCCATGTCTGTCGAAGAACCGATGGCCGATGGAGCAGACGAGTTTTAGAGTGGAGACCACGACTCGGCAAACGTAAGGTAGGGCGCCCCCCAGCTAGGTGGACCGACGACCTGAAGAAGGTCGCAGGGTGGGACTGGATGCGGAAGGCGGAGGACCGTGTATTGTGGCGCAAATTGGGAGAGGCCTATGTCCAGCAGTGGACTGCAATAGGCTGATTTGATTGATTTATTATATTATTATACTTCAATCTTGCCTTAACCGTTATGTTAGTAATATATTTTATGAACAATTTTCCAAATTTGCATACTACAATGAAGTTCAATTTAAACCATACGCCATTTCTTGTATAGTGAAGTACTAATAAACTTTAAATATAATGTAAGTTTAACCTGTCATGTCCTGTAGGGCATGACAGGTTAAACTTACATTATATTTAAAGTTTATTGGTACAACATTTTAAGGTAATGTACTGAGCTACCTGTAGGTGGCTTGGAGAAATCTTTGTCTAGTTTTACTATTGCCTAGTTTCTTTATCTATTTTGTATGAGAAGAATTATGGTGGTCTCCATTTCACCTAATTCTAAGAAACGGAAATATTTTGGTCCCACAAACAAGAGCCTCTATTCGGCCATTTTGAGCATATGTTCCGTTTGTTTACATTTTATTGAGCATCGAATAGCGCTACAAAACCTGTTCCCAACAATTTAGCAGTCCACTGAGGTCAATCTACGCACGCAAGCCTGCCTACGACGGGTACGTCCACTGTTGAATAACATAACTTCATTTACAACTTTCATGAAATCGTTACGACAAAAAGTATTCAGTAAAGAACATTTTTCCAAATCAAAAACTGTATTACCATGAACGGATGTAAATCTATTTTTATAATAAACCTTTTTTATACTTTCCCGTTTATATCTAATTAAATTTTGGTCGCGATTCCACGAGTGCGATTTCTGTGTCCTCCTAGTTTGGTTTCAAAATTGATATACCATGAGATCCACACGAAATTAATATAATCCGTGTAAATCTGGCTTACAATCTAGCCCTCTGCCAATTTCAATCTGTACGGCCGTTTAGACGTGATTTAGTAACACTTTTCTAAACATCAAAGCCTGTATACTAATTTTATCTAGCGGGATGAATAGTTTAGTAAAACATTAATTTATATTATGACATCGATATTGCTTCGTGTGCATTATTGAATATGTGTTGGGCGTGTATAAGCTATAACAATTATTCGTAGTCAAACAATAGTACGGCTATGTGATAGGCATTTAAATAGGTACAAAAGTGTTACAACATTCATCAGGGTTATACGTGATTACAAACTCTGGCGTCGGTCATAGAATTGAAATTATAATATGTAACGTACCGCGAGTAGTAATTCTAGCTATGTATAAGTGTAAATTTTTTTAAATTTTCGCTACTTCCATTACAAATTTCTGAACCTCTATCTGTAAAAATATTTTAGCATGATAAGTCTTACTGAATGGTTAATTCACTGAACATAATATAACAAATAAATATCATATGCACAATACACGTTTCATCACACCAACATTTTATTCATTAATATAAGCCTATAAGTACATGAATATATCAAGCAAGTTAAGTATAGTTTTTTTAAAAACTACTTAAAAATTACCATAAGTTAAAATTATATTTCTATGGAGAAAAAGTAAAATAATAATGATTTTCTTTATTTACAAATATCTAAAATCGCAAAAGATTGCCTCGTTGGTCTAGTGGCGAATAACGTGCCTTGCGATTACGAGGTCCTCGGTTCAAATCCTAGGTAGGACAAATGTAGTTTTTCTATCGAAAAATTCCCAATGTTAGTCCGGAGTCTGGAATCGCACCCGTTTACATGGGACTTAACATCGTCGGCGAAAAGTGAGTGCACACAGTAAACCTCCGCAACCCCCACTTGGGGAATATAGGCGTGACGGTGTGTTAATATCGCAAAATAATGTTGGCACAACTTTCAAAGTCGCATGATACACTACACACTTAACCTTCACTCTTTTGACGTATCTACTCAAGTAACGAATACTATTACTTAATAAATTGAACTCATACAATATGCCTCACTATAATATTCCACCTGCAGCAATAATCTAATATAATAATAATAATATAATAATATCAGCCTATACTGCCCACTGCTGGGCAAAGGCCTTCTCTCACAAATCGAGGTGAGAGAGATTAGGTCATACTCCACCACGCGGACCCAGTGCGGATTGCTGGAGTCAGGTTTGTGGCCACCTGCTGTTGAAACTTATCAAGCCGCCTTTAAGGCTTCCAACTCGGCTTAACAACTACCACATTAAGTTGTAACCGGGACCAACGGCTTAACGTGCCTTCCGAAGCATGGAGACGCTCGAATATGAAAATGCCACAAACGGTCACTCATCTCAGGCCGACCAAGTTTAACGCTGCTTAACCTTGGTGATCGTCAAGAACACCGTGGTCGCACAGCGCTACGAGCGCCTCCAATCTAATATACTGACCACAAATTACACAACCACGAAACGTAACGACATTATGACATCTAATTTCTATTCATGACAACTATATGATGGCTTAGAATTAACAAACAAACAACATATTCGTCTCTGCATTTAGTATTCTAAGGGATTAATGCATTTCCTTGTTAGTACATTCACGATTTACATTGTGGCCGGTTGCTGGACTAAAGGGTTGACCACACAACGAGTGCAGTGGTAGGTTAAAACCATTACCGGCCGATACTAACCACGTAACACTATTGATTATCGTTAGTGATCTAAAATAAAATATAAATAGTACCTACAATGTGTACCATAAGCTTAAGCCTAATCTATAAATGGATTGTAACATTTCTTTTGACTAAACTATTTAGCTAAACCGCCCAGATATCAATGTTTGAATTTTGAAAGATAGTTTCCAAATAACAAAGATGGGCATTTTAAATGCAATCCTCGTAATAAAGCGCATTTTTTTTATTTTTATTGCATTGCAATTTTGAAGGGAGGGTATCGAAAAACTTGCGTTTAATTTACACTTACACAAAACTGAACTGCTGAAACGTTAAGACTACAGTAAAACATTTCACAACCTAACATAAAAATCTATCTTTGTTATCATGCCACTAATATATATATTATGCATTAATAAATATAATATACCAAAAAAATTATACGCCTCTCTATAACGTTATCATATCCACCCACGCTCCCTATGTGGTGTACTTGTTATGGGCTAAACACCACCCACTTGCTCGTGACACCAGGCTTTAGATGTCCAGGCAAACGACAACCTAGCCCCGCTGAGACTAGCGACACTCGCTCTATATTGCTATTACTTGCAATTAGAAAATACTGTGTTGGTTTTCGATATTCACTGCATATACAAGTTTTGATATGGTCTCCCCAGAAATGTTTACATATTACATTTTTAATGTAACAGAGTGGGGGCCCAGAACAGGACGCCGACCCATAGGCAGACCATCGACTAGATGGAGCGATGACATCGTAAGAGTGGCTGGCAAATGGTGGAATAGATTAGCACAGGATCGGAACGAATGGCATGATAGAGGAGAGGCCTACACTCAGCAGTGGGTAGATACAGGCTGATTAATGATGATGATGAATATTATATAAATTCTTTAAATAAAAACAAATATATATAATGTGCCGTTGGAACGCCCGCCTATAACCTTATCATATGCACCCACGTTCACTATGTGGCAGACAACCGTGTCGCCAGAGCTCTCCATCTATTTGTGATGCCCTAGACACCAGGCTTTACATGTCCAGGCAAGCGACAGGCAAAGCCCCGCTGAGACTAGCGACACTCGCTGTTTGTCGCTTTAACTTTTGCAATTAGAAAATGCAGTTTTGGATTTCGATATTCGATAAAGATACATTACCCGCGACTATGTACGCTTCTATTTCGTAATATCTTTAATATAGCCTAAATGCTATTCTGATTTACAAGCCATATTACTGTACACACACATCCATCCATTCATCTAACCTCAAAAACTTTCGCGTTTATAATATTAGTAGGATTTTGTTGGAATAGTTATCAATTAGAGTTAAAGAAAGGATAAACTTGAACGATTTGAAATCGACACAAACGTTAAATTTAAAAAGATGGAATACCTAAATTCGAGTTTCTACTAGACTATTATTCATTTTTATTCAGACACAAAATTACTTAATCAACAAGGAATCCTTAAAGCATTAAACAGCCGATATATTTACGCCTTTACATTACACCAGGTAAGTGTCCTTTATCAATACGAGACACGCCCATGGATTCACTATTGTGTCTGTCTACATAAATATGTTTATTCGGTAAACCATTTAATTTAAAACTGATATTAGGTAATGTGGCTATGTTGATAGTATGGTTAGCGATCATGAGGTCACAGAGTTGCAAATCCTAGGTCAGAGAAATTTTATTCGGGGTTTTTCTGTATCGAGAAATTCTCAGCAGCAGTACAGAATCTGGAATACGCCCGGCACAATGGCAATAGGCTCACCCCCATTGCATCGGAACCCAAACTCGATGGCGAAATGTGATCAGTCCTATGCTACCTCTTCTTAGAGAATTTAGGCGTGATTTAGACGGTGCATGCGATATCATTGAACTTTCTTCGTTAAACTGCCGTACTGTCGTATTACTTAAAAATGTCACAAATTTAAAGTTACCACGGGAAATTAGAACAACGCATGGAACACGCCAAGGCTCTCAACTATTGTTCCAGCAACAGAAACAATGGGTTGTTAAGGGCGTACCTCGTCCATAAATTTAGACATACTTTCTACGGGACGCCCACAAACTCGTCACAGATGTCGCGTCGAGAGCTTGACTGACAGAACAAGACAACCGGGTAATAGATGAATGAACCATTCAGAAACGTTATAAATAAAATATTATTTTGACGGTATATATTGTTCACCAAATTTTCGGTTCAAAGACATTTACTTCCAAAGAAATTTACATTTCACTTAAGGAAAACTTAATTAACTTAACTGAACAACAATGATCGAGGCTGACTTTATTTTAATCCACAATATAGATCGTTCAAAAACGTGTGGTTTTAGAAGCTTTTTGTAAATATTCATTGATGCAGCATTCCTAATATTTCCAGATAAATTATTGAACAGTAGCACTCCCTCCAAAATGATGTTTCTTTTGCCATATTCAGTCCTAGGAGCACGGGTTTCAATTTTATCCCTATTCCGGAAGTAATATTTAACCATTTTCTTTTTTAAATTAATGTTTGAATGAATGTCCTTCGTGCATAATTATTTTACTAGAATGCATGTATTATATATATACATATAATTGGTTTACGTTCATAAATTACCGATTTTCCTTACTTCCTTAGAATAACATTACCGTCTTTCCTTTTATACAATAAACTCCATAAGTAGACGTGTGTGTTAACGAGTTACTCGGTTATTCCATTTTTTCGAATTTATCACTGGAAATATTTGGCACAAATGAAGCAACGGAGCTGGTTTAAATTTGTGTAGGGCCAATATTTGTGGAGTATATTATTTAAACTCGGAATTTTCCTAATCCAATGGATTGTGAAGATTATAATATTTATTACTATCAACCCAGAAGTTGATTTGTAAATATTATTAACAAAGACGCGTTTAATAATAGGATACATACAGTACACAGCCGGCCATGCAAAGAGGTGATCTTTGGGGATAGCCCATAGGCTATAACCTGCAGTAGACGTATTTAAGCCGATGGTAAATTAGTATCAATCGTCTGCGTTAAACCTTAGTCTACAGCTAAGTGCATTTTATAACAATTTTACAAATAAACTTTTCAGAAAAAGTCGACAAGCTCGACACAGTTTGTTGACTTTTTTCAAAAATTGTATAAAATATCTTAACAGATCGTGAAGTGATTGCAAAACCGTTCATTCCCGACAGCGCTATCAACAGACGTCTACTGACCCTACTGCGGAAATTGCGCGGAGAACTGATAACGCGGCTGAAGATTAACGATCCGAAGAATGACGGATGTCACTTCTAATAATAATAATGTTGTGGGTGTCCTGTGCTGGTGCCCCGCAGAGTAGCTAGTTCTACGGCTAGCTAAGGCCCTGCCTTGCCTTAATTGCTCATCCAGAGAGGTATACTCCAAGAAAGAAATGCTACAGGGCATATCACCCCGACTAACTACAAAAACGCAGCACGACCGACAGCACAACCCGACACCGCTGAGATGCTCACACCATCTAGTAAGCGGCGAATGACTGGATGCCGATGATAATCATCTGAATGTGTCCATGTATGTTTAATTTGTGTCTGTAAAATGCACCCACAATACAGAAACAAAATGAAGCTATGAATAGAGAAAAATAAAACGTGGTTACAGTTGCAGCCCCAAGTCAAAAGTGACTAAAATAAACCATACAAAATGTTCCTTTTAAACTCAAATTGTCAATGAAAACCTTAATATTTTATGATCCCAGTGCATCTAAGACCAGTTCGAGTTTGATTGACACGGAAGCTTAGTGACCTAACAGCGGATGCTCGAGTGATAACGCCTACAAGATGGACGGGCATCAGACAGACATGCTCGTCACACAACGGATTGTTTATGATTATATGATGAAGCACGTACCAACTTAAACGTGATGTGAAGATTTTCCGGGGTGAATGTAATATGCATGTTGAGTTGCGTGTGATTTTGTATCATGTTAGAACACGAATTGGATTAAACCAACCGAAATAATTATGAAGTAGTCTACATTAAAAGATCTACATTAAAAGATTGTGTACTTTATAAGTCGCTGATAAAAATAAAGAAACACCCGCGCCTATATTTAGCAAACGGGGTGGCAGATGTGTAATATATAAAAACCGCTGATGTTGTAAGGTATCAATTTAATAAATTATAGTTAAAAAAAAACATGCTTTACACCCAATGGTATAAAAAGCTTATTGGTAGCTATTTATAAACTAAATATCACCCCACGCTTTTTCATAGTAAACATATTTCGTTATTATTTTCTCCTGTTTTTTTAGTATTTTTTTAAGTTTATTTTTTTTTTTATTTTTATTCCTAAATCAACATCAAAAGTAGCTAGTACCAAACAACAAAGATGATATAAAAGGTGTAATATAATTAACGCAAAATCAGAAAGTAATTTGTTCTAAATCGATAACCGAATTGATTTCAATAACTTTTAATGTACTCGTATATCACACTCTTTTTAATATTCAAAAAATGCTGTTATTCCTTAAGTGCGCTAAAATAAACTAAATTATTTTTTGGTTCGAATGCCAGATAAAAGAATGACAAAACAGATATACAATGTGAAAGTGGAAGGATGCAGGTACCGAGGAAGACCTAAACTATCTTACCACGACCAAATAAACCGAGTCTTATCTGAAGGTAAAGTCAAGAGTCTACGTAACCGGCGAGCGTGTATCAGACGAACTATGAGAATGGAGGAAGCCAGAGAGGTATGTAAGGAAAGAACCTGTTGGAACTCTGTACTCTCTGCCTACCCCGCAAGGGATCTGGCGTGATGATATAGATAGATAGATTCGAAGCTATACAGAGATTTTACATGCATTTCTAAAACGTATTTATCCATACGTACACTTACACGTACAAGTATCATTGTTAATTGGAGTATAAAAGTGCTTAAAAAAAGGATACAAAAAAATTAATTTGGTTTTCGTATTGAATTTGTAAGTCGGGGTGTCTGTGGTCTTGCGTTATTTACGATACAGCTTGTATACTTACTTAACCTGTAAAATTGATCATTTTCATCCTGATCAGGATATTAGGTCAAAGTTATAAAATTGTTGTATTGTCATCGGTCCTTGATTCGTGTTCCAATTTTCAAGTTAACCGGACGTCTTAAAGATGGTGAAATATTGTTGAAAGATTCCATTAGATAGATACATAATTTCATGGATACATACAGGTCAAACTAATAAAAGCGTGTTAAAGAGGGCGAGCGTCTTTCCATTATGACGAGCATAATTCTAGACTCGAATTTGTCAGACCTAAGATTCGAACCTAGGACCTTGTGATAACCGCTCGCACTAAGCACTACTAGACAAAGAAGTCTTTCAATCAAATTTCTGAACTTATGTTTTTCTTTTTCGCGTTCTTAAATCTTATCTCACTAAACTCAAAACGAAGAACTGGTTTAAAAGCCGAATATATTAATTTCATCTTAGCAGACCAGTGTCGAGTTACGTGTTGTGATATTTCGACAACAGATTTAAGAAATATGTCAAGAAAAAAGAAGGAGTCATTCATAAAAATAAAACAACTTAAACATTTATATGCGAATTATTGTAATTAAATCATGCCCGTTACCATGACCTAATTAAAATTATCATCCTTCTAATATTATTAATGTGAAAGTTTGTATGTTTGGTATTTAGATGTTTGGATGTTTGGTACGAAATCACGCAAAAACGGATGGACGGATTTCGACGAAATTTGGCACACAGATCAACACATAGGATACTTTTAAATCTGGTAAAATGTTAGATTCCTTTGTAAACTGAACGCGGACGAAATCACAGGCAGAATCTAGTACTCTATATTGGCTAAAATTAGAATTATCTCTATCTTAATCATCACGTCCTTGCGGCACAGTACAGTTCCAATAGGTTCTTTCCTTACAGACCTCTCTGACTTCCTTCACTCTCATAGTTCGCCTCATACACGAAGTTATTCTTAAAATCAGTTATTTGTAGTTTATTTCATTATGACTTAAAGGGGTATGAGTGGGACCAGTTTTAAACTGACCGCTTTCTCGTTAGGAAGTAGCCATCATTTTTAATTATTTTTTTAATTATATTCAAACACGCCAACGCATTGCAACACCTACGTAAAAAGAGGGTAAATAAAATGTTGAATCTGTGACTTTGTGTACAATATCTACCAACCAATACACATTTTTAATTAAATCGATATCACAGAGAGCTCTGTAGCGTTATTATAGTTTGTTTCACAAAGGCTTTGCACGGATTATGATAGTTAATTTCTTTTTATTTTGTTTTTCTTTGAAAAAGCGTAGCCCCAGCTAAGGACTAATCCTGTGACATAGGTACGTTTACAAACAGGGAATTTATTCGCTAAGACCAAACGCGGCGCGTTACGATATTTTCGAGAAACGACCATCCATCCATCATCAGCCCGTGTCAGTCCACTGCTGGGCGTAGGCCTCTCTCATGGCACGCCACTGAGCTCGATCTTTAGCTCTCCTCCTCCAATCCCTGCCCGCTGCCTTACGACTATCGTCGCCCCACCTAGCTACAGGGCGCCCTACACTACGTTTGCCGACACGCGGTCTCCACTCAAGAACCAGTCTGCCCCAATGGCTATCGGTTCTGCGGCATATGTAACCTACCCACTGCCATTTCAGCTGCCAGAAATGACCGTGTAAAAGTATTTTGTATGTCTATATGTCACTGGAATACCATCGAACAATCATTTCATGAAGTTATCGTTACGCACCGCGTTACGTATTGACTTGATCATAGCGAATAAGGGCCCAGATTCGATACATTTTTTAATGTATACTACATTTGTCCAGTACGGAGATCGCATTCGTAACCACTACACAATACCAAAGTAATAGTTCTGATTTATTAGTATAATAACATCCCATTATCATTATGTGATAGTGTCATAATGGCCTTTTTTCTTTCTATGGATCTTGTAAAAATTATAAAGGAAACAAAAAAATCTCATATCAATCAGACAGCTCTTCTTACATTTTGCTCTTACAATTGCAAACGACGCGTTCATTTATTCATAAATGCAAAAATAAAACCCGTAGTTGTAAGATCGGTTATATCATGATCTACTTAGCATTAATTAACATAATAATATATGTACTTACATAATCCTAGGTCGGACAAGTGTAGTTTTTCTAACGAAAACTTCCCAGTTCGAATAGGCTCACCCCTAATACATGGGACCTAACATCGTCGGCGAATATAGGCGTGACGGTGTGTGTGTGTGTGTGTGTTTTTACATAATCTACCAGTACTCTTATCGTACAAATGACTACCTATTAGATATGCATCTAATTTAGAAAGTGCTTGGCAAAACTTTCGTTTTCTTCTTGCACACACGTTCTAATAAACTCCAAAGAAAAAGAATTTATCCTTACATAACAGTGATAATTTGAGTAAAATTTACGAAAGTGTTACGTACAGTCAGCCAATTATACTGTTCAGCGAAATGCAACAAAACCGGAAACAGGAAACCGGGTGCTGCTCTAACGGATATTAATATGACGTCATGGATTCCCTCGGCGCCACGAGGCGAAGTTCCGGTCGCGGTCTGGAACAATACACCTACATTCCATATTTTATGGGTTTTATTTACGTTCGGTAGTTCCTCAAAATTTTTATTTATAAAAATGTTCTGTTACTGGCCAATGATCTAATAAATTTTTAAATGCTACTTCAGAATTTTATTTCAATATGAATACGTGGAACATATAAGTAAAGAATATATGTACGAACGACACTGTTCGTAACTCATACCTAACTAAATATCTACTTTACAATGTTAATATTAAATATCATTTATAAGCTCTTAGCTGAAAAAGGTCTTTAAAGGTTATCCGTGTTTATGAACCACATAACTCAGATTTTTTTATCAAAGATATATTCCCAGTCTCCAATCAAGTTATTTTGTGTATCTAAACAAATACTCTTATGAACAATAAAAGACTTGAGTGCAGGAGTATAGGTACAGGTGCGCAGAGTTTATTAATTAAATTAACCTAGAAGATCTTTGCGTAAAAATAAAAGTTTAGATTAGTTTAGTCAACTCAAATCATTTATTTTGTACAAACCCGGTGGTTACTTAGAAATATTTATATTTACTTTTTTTAACTTACTGATCTACCACCGGAACGGAACGCGGCCTCCACTGTCGAGATCCTGCAAGAAATTCAGCGGGCTTGTCTTGTTTTTCTCAATTTCCATTAATTTTAGTTCACCATTTTGCTGCTCTCTAACTCTAGTGTGAAGCCTTACGACTGAGATATAAGACTAATAAGCATTTTTAAAGAATGATAAGCTAAAAGATTCTGGGTAGACCAGTCTCCACACGCAGCACCCAGCATATACTGACAAAAGTAAGGTTCGTAGTTAAAATTAGTTCTAATTCAATATAGTAGTTAGCCCAAGGACTGATACTCATTAAGCCTAGATCAATACATATAGAGTTTGCGTGCTGGAGTATAATGCATTTTGTCTTACCACGATTAGTTAGACGAGGCCTTTGCCAAGTAGGACTTTGTAAGTAGGGCAGCAAAGATGTATATGCAATTTGGTAAGCATAATGCAGAAAACAATATACCCATTGGTATTGTTAAACTTTGCATACACAAGAGTAGCGTGCAGCTTTTATAAAATCAAAGCGTTCATGTTTAAATCTGGTCCTACAAAGATACCCAATAACCTGAATAAACGCTTAAGAGTACATTCCTTGATAAATGCGCATTAAATCTCTGTTAGAACTCTGTACTCTCTGCCTACCCCGCAAGGGATCTGGCGTGAGGTTATAGATAGATAGAAATCTCTGTTAAATAATGCAAAAAAAAACTAAAATACCTCTAGACAATATTTTACGTATTATAGACTTCACACGGTTGACTAGCGATCCCGAGATAAGAGGGCTTAGCACGAAAATTTTAACGTGATGCTAGCGAATATTCGTGCTGTCTCGTTCATGTTTATTAAGTAAAGATGTAGTGTGACAAGGATGGCATATCAACTCGCTAGCATTACGCTAACGTCAATCTTTTCTTGCTAAGCTCTAAGCTTAAAAACGGCAAGGGTTTCAATTTTGCTCCCCCTAGTACGTATAAACGGATGATAGACGGAAACAAAAAACGTCAACCTATCTGCCGCCTCATGCGATATCACATGATGTGAAAAGAGATAAAAACATCTTATTCTAAATTATAGAAGAACCTTCTCCGGTACCTACATCCTTTCACTTATAGGCGCAATAAAATACTTAAGTGCGTATATGTTATTGCGCCTGACTGTACCTATATTTTTTATGAAATAAAGCAGTAAGCATATTATGTTGATTCATATTTCAATTATATTTTTAATTTTACATCCAGTCTTAATACCTAGCCTTTCGAATTACTTTACAAGTTTGCATTACTTTTAGATTGTAAAACGGTATTTCAAATTCACTCTTTACCTCTGTATTAACGTCATACTTAAAGTAGTTACTTTAATCATAGTGATTCATCCCGCTAGATGTATCTTTGCTTTCGCTGGCAGGAAACCAAAGTGAAAGCCCATTTAACTTCTATTTACTATGCAGGAACATTGTTCTTACAATTCACAATCCAATTAACTTGTCTCCAAATATATTAGCAACGTAGTAGAACACCGTTTTAAGATAAACTATTTGTCGTGCAGGCGTAACCGATTGCAATTTCCTTTTTATATTTTATCATGCAAATGTTGTAAAACAATTGCAAGTATATTTTTTTTAAAAGTACGCCTAGTGTTGTAAAAATGAGCGCTGAAGTCGAGCTTTTAGCGCTAAGTCGACGCTTACGAGCGTTGAAACACGTAGAAAAAGCGAGCGTTTCAAGCGCTGACTCGAGCGTTTTTACAATACTACGTACGCCCACACTAAGAATTATTCCTGCGTCGGTTATTCGTTTGCAAACATGAAACTCACATACACAAACACTCAGTCTGAAACAAACATCTAACTCGTGCAAGGATAGAACCCGCGCCTACTCGAACCAGCAGGTGTAGCGGCTTAAGCTCTTTACCACTGGACCAAACTGTCCCTCCAAATAATTGTAAGAATCAAGGTTTACGCTTTACTTATAACAGCTTAACTTATAACAGGTTGAATTCAATAGTTGTAATGATTTACCTTATTTAAAACCAATTGGACCCGTTGCTACTCTGTACTTTTTCCTAGCCTGCAAGGAATCTGGACTAATGGTATAGATAAACAAAATATTGCACTTACATTAACTTCTCCAATATCATCATGCCAGATCCCTTGCCAGGTAGGCTTTTATCGTAAATTTAGGTACCTATTGTACTTAGATATACTCCAAATACCTGTATATTTATTGTATGTTTATTTATTTATTTAATTCAGGCAATAGAAATTGACAAAAATATTGTTATACAACTTTCTGTACAAATACAAACGTATTATTATATGTGTTTTTCTTTTGGTACCAAATTTAAAGGCACATTCTAAGTTTAAACACCTTCAGAAATCCTAATGCTACTTGTCGACTAGACACATTTTTATTAAACCACTTCTAAGTACAAATAGTGTTCCCAGGAACAGCATAACATTTCATCACACAAGTTTCACAAGCGGCTAACTATTTAATAATGTAGCTGAGCGAGTGTGGTTGCTCTTATAAAACGCTCCTGACGTGAAGGTATGCGACGGTGTTCATGGGGCCTTGGATTGAGGGACGAGCCATGGCGGAGATTCGTTTTGTAATGTAATGAAATGTAATGTACTCTCTATCTGCGGTTAAAATATTTGTTTGAACACGTACTAGCCTTACAATAATTTAATAAAATATGAAATTTATGGATCAATATTAAAAATAATAAACAGCGTCTTATATTCCCCAAGCGAGAGTAGCAGAGGTGTACTATGTATGTTATATATTTTTAAATTAATGTAAATGTCGTGCAGTTAGGTCGTGGCAGAGTGGCCCAGAAATGGACGAAGGGAGACCATCAGGCAGATGGACCTAACATCGTGAAGGTGACCAGCAAATGTTGAATAGACTAGCATACGACCGGAACGAATGGCTTAATGCAGATGGACCTAACATCGTGAAGTTGACCAGCAAATGTGGAATAGACTAGCATAGGACCGAAACGAAACGACGAACGGGGTGATGAAGAAGAGGCCTACAGTCAGCAGTGGGTAGACACTGGCTGATTGATGATGAAATAAGAATAACGTGAAAAGAAAAAAATATCGCTTGGGGTGGGATTCGAAGTCACGTTGCTGTCCGCGACACCAGCGCGACAGCTCTAACTATTAAGCTCCTTTCCTGCACCTTTTCCGTAAAGGATAAATTCATCGCTTTCACCACCTTTTAGTTCCATCGTGATGTACATGTAACGATATACAGAATTATGCTATGACAGTATTAACACACTAGCCCTGAAACGAGAAAAGGTAGGGCGTACCTTAATGGATTAAGTCACCTATAAACTCTTCTCCCCTTCCGAGGTGCAACTCTTAAGAAGACAACAACGAAATAAAATAACCTATCACGATTAATTTAGACTCGTGCTCATTCCGAACATCAATATGTTTCCAACATGCCGCGAAATGTATTACGAGTTGATGTAACTATTTTATAATGTGAAAATAAATTTAGACTGCCTACCATATACACTGCCTCGTTGGTATAGTGCATCTGGCGATCACGACGCCCTGACTTTGAATTCTAAGTCGAACGAAGTGTAGTTTCCGAATAAAATCCAGGTATGAATCCGGAGTCTAGAACTTTGCGCTGTATAATGCCAATGGGTTGCTTTCTATTAAATTAGGATCCAACATCGTCGACGATAACTGGGTGCACACAGTACTCCTTAACCATATATATAGGTGTTAAGTTTTTTTATTATTAAATCACTTTTTATAGAATAATATACAGAAAAAACCTCGCTAGATCCTGCGCATTTTTGAAGCACAATCTCAACTGATTACCCGTGGGAATGTACGCGTCCATAAATATGATGCTCATATATCTTGGCCGTACATTTCTCCGTATATAAAAAAGCATAACCTTTTACTAAGGGCAAAAAGACGCTAAAAGGCTGGATTCTGTTGCTGAATAAGGCTGTAAGGCTCTCGTGACTCGCACGAGCGATCCGGCCGAACATTACGGCGGCGGCGTGACCGCACTCTCGGTGTAGTAATAACTCCCCGGACAAGTTAAACGTAATTGCATAAAATCGTTTTTGTTGGAATTTCGCTTGCTCAATGCTGAGGGTAGTACTTCTGTTGTTTCCTCGAAAATTTTGCAATTTCTTTGGCGGGTGGAGAAGCTCCGCAGGTCGCGATGAAAGCGTGACTACCGCAAGCAAACACTGCTCCTATAGTTTAAACGCAAGAAACTGTCATTTATTTACAAGTAAAAAGTTTCCAGTCACGAAATTATGACAAATAGAATAATCTAAACTAATATTATAAAGAGGAAGGATTTGTATTTTTTTATGTTTGTAACGAAAAAACTCAAAAACTACTTGACGTATTTTAAAAATTCTTTCACCATTAGAAAGCTACCTTATCCAGATGTAACATAGGCTATATAACATAGGTAGGTGGTAGGTGGCGACCCGGTAGGTGGCGCTGTCGTCGACCGAGTACAAAGTCGCGGGAAACTGCTAGTGCAATAAATTTGTTTCGGTTTGATTCTAGGATCCGGCAGTAAATAAGCGCTACTCCTTTTTCTGTGGATCGAAAAAAGGCTAAAGGATAAAGAAATACACGTGTGGATCAATTACATAGATGTCATCAAAATGTCTCTAGCACTACTTTCTAATATAGTAATTTATTAAGTACAGTTTGATTTCCTACGGTGTAATAAGGAACCGCCACATGACGAAAGAAATGCTTAGTAATCCTTTGTCCCACAAATCCACCTAATTACATTATACGCTTGATTCCTTGCAGAGAACGTAAAAACTGCGGAGTAATACCGTGAACTTTAATAGAACGCATATTTCAACTAGTTGAAGCATATTATACATAAAATTATTATCTCCAAGCATCACACAGTATAATTCTATGTTATAATCCCCTATAAATCCATCTATCAGAGTAAGCAGAGAGTGCAGAGCAAGTCCCTAATTATTAAGCACATATCCTAACCGTAAAACTTAAAATTCATATCTCCAAGCAGCATTCACACCTGGAGCTAAAATAACTCACTGAATTTTGTCACATTAAATTCAAAAACCCTCAGTTTCATCACAAACGTTACAATTATAAAAAGCAATATCAAACTGATTCATATTCATCATTTGAAATTCTAATACGAAATAAATATGTAGAGAAATGCCTGATTTAATATTGAATAAACCATTTCTCTTCAGACGTCGTCGTTGCGTAAAAAATCTAATGTAATCGCTGTACAATACGTTTAAAGTAATAAATCGTTATCTCGAGATAAGCTACTATTTCAAATTCTACCTACGTAACATAAGATTACGACATACGACACAAGTTTGATATCGACACGTATGTATGTGATTTTCTATTACAGAAGTTTTATGATAAAGGTACCGCACACAGGATCAGACACAGACCTCGCCATCGAGGTCAAAGAATCTCTTGCCCGCTGGCCGGTGCAGAGCACCACAGCGAGACATCTAGTATACGCCCTCCCCCATAGCAACTGCCCACCCGAAACCGTTCCTCCGTGGGGCGCCTTTGAGCTAGTTGCTCCCTGGCCCTTCTGGCTCGAGCGTAGTGGTTGCACGCTCGCCCTCTCGCTCCGATGAAGCTGTAAAAGCCCCGTGGCCAACAGCTTAGATAATAACAACAAATAAAAAATAACTGGGTGTAATTTTTTTTTAAATAATTTAGCCCCACACTATGATTTATTCCTGTGACGTGGGTGCGTTTACAATCATAAAAATTCACATACACAAATACCCGAGACAAATAATTGTGTGTCACACAAAGATTTGTCCCGTGCAGTAATCGAATCCGCGAGTATTAGACACAGTGGGCGGGGCGGCTTAAGCTCTTAACCACTGCGCTAAATCGTCGGTCAAATCGTGTAATGATATTTTGTATGCCACTGGAATAGCATTAAGCGATCGTTTCACGAAGTTATCGTAACACGTCGCGTCATGTTTAATTGATCATACAGAATAAGGGCTCTGAGCTAAACGTTTGCTCTCAGCTGTTTTTCATTTGGACGATACAAATGTGTTAACGTTTGTCTAAATAAACTTTTGCCTCCACTAAAGTGTTAAAATTCATTCGTGCAACTCAATTAAAAGTGAAAATAATTATAAAAAAGTGTTATATTTTAAACCGTTTAATAATGGTAAATAAGTATGTCCATTTAGTGAGTCCGTTTTAGTTATTTTAATTTAGTATAATTTGTAAGTTCAATTGTACAATTTTATTCGAACACACCTCATGATTTAATATGTACTAACAGTAAATATTCAGAATGAACGCTCTTAAAATAAAAATATTGTTAACATAGCGAATTTTACAAAATAACGCGACTAGGCATGACACTTATTTGGGTAGCTATACCACTTCTAAATGCAAACAATTAAGATAATTAATGCCACGCTATGAATAAAATGCATTTACATCACTTATTTCTCATATTCATCGTTATTGAGTCTCTACAACACCGTGACTTTATGGAAAGAATTTTGCTTATTTAAAACAAGTGATTCGTGACCAAAGTTAAGACTACACGGGCCCCATAAATCAGTCAGTTTCGAACACACGAGCAGTATACACGTCACGATCATCACCAAAACAACCTGCAGGGCTAGCACAAGCTGCGCGAAAAAACATATTACATCACGGATTTATCGATCTACGTGAGATAAAAGTTTTGTCTTGCGTGCTAGTACAGCGTGTCGTGGCAAAAATAAACACGAAAAAATTTCGTTTCAAGAATTGTCAACGTAATGACGTATAGACAAGACTTTTTTGACTTACGTATAAGACTCACGGGCCGACAAAATTTCGTCCCGCGCATTGACTTCGATCACGGATCACGTACAAAATATAGTACTTACGCATCTATACTGCTCGTAGTTAGCAACTGTATTAATTAGTTTCAAAGTATTACCGACCTCAGATATTTTTATTGAGTAGTTTAAGGCAACTTGTAGAATTTAAACCACACCTATAGTCTTATTTTGAATAGGACGATCCAACTATATACGACGCGATGACGCGTTACAATTCTACAAATTGACTATATTTCTCGGGTCGTTTTTCGGGCATCTTTCAGCACCCTCAAATGAAATCTAAAGTAGACGAATGACAAATAAAGTTGCAATAAGTCTATAAAAAAATTTCACTATCCTTGAGTAGCCCTATCCGACGATTAAACTAGCAAGTACTAAGTTCCGAGTAACGCGAAAAGAGAAGTAACTTACCAGCACTTTACTCGAGGGTGGTGTGTGTGAATGATCCCATGTCAGTATATTTATGAAAACATAATGTACACTCGGAAAAATTTAGATCTATTTAATCAGCTAGGTGATAGGCATTGCTATAACACGCGACATAGAAATAAATTGGATCAACCGCAATTTCGTCTGTCTAAAATTCACACGTCTTTCATGGGGTACTGTGTTAGATTTTATAATAAAATTCCACTTGACGTCACTCAACTTAGTGAAAATAAATTCAAATCCTGTATTAAACGTACGCTCTGCAAGCGAGCTTACTATACTCTTGATGATTATTTAAAAGCTAAAAATGCTTGGATAGGTGATGTTCCAGCTCCACCAGAATGTGGATAACATGTTCAGCTATTATTATTTATTATTCCCTGTCTTCCTTCTAGTAGTTAAATAAAATTTATCATTTTTCTTCCTCATTTCTTCATCTGTAAATAAGAGAACCATGTAGCCATTCACATGAATAGTTTAACTTGGTTAATTTAATTTAAACTCACCTGATACTACATTGTTCTCCCATACCCCACAGCAAAATGTAGATGGAAAGATTGTAAAAATATTATTTTAAAAGAGTAACCGTGGAGTTTCTTGCCCTTCTTCTCCACAGGAATGACATTCCGAAGTGGTGGTAGAGTCTTTGTTACTATTTCGACGATTCATAAATACTGTAATGGTTTACATGAATAAAAAATATTCTGATTCTGATTCTGATCTACGTTGTGGGCCTCGGGGCCTTTACAGCTTCACCGGACAAGCTCGAGGGTGGTGAAACAGGCCCTTAATATATGGATGGTCCCGTGCCAAAACTCTAGCCGCCCGTGCTATCACTACTGGCCTTCAAATATAAATTGCCGTACTAACTACGTACAAAAAATATCTACTCACAATATAGTCAAGTCGGTTGGAACGTCACGATGCCGTGTGAGTCACGTACGCGACCGCACGCTATACACATATGAATAGGTGTACAGGTGCAAACGAACGTTTGGTGTACTTCTGATTGCTTACTTTGAGGGTAACTGTTAGGGTTATACGTAATTGTTATTTGAAGTACCTACAAATGTTTTAGGGAATGACTACTCTGTTTACCGAGGGGCCTTTATAGCTTTTCCGGATAGAGGCGGGCGGTCAACAACAACGCGTCAGCCAAAGTACAAACATACTTAAAAAGCTTCATAATCATACTAACAATGCGTTTGTTAAGTGCCACTTCCAATAATATATTATAAATAATCTATCTAGCTTTATTATTACGCCAGATCCCTTGCAATGTAAGCACAGAGCACAGAATATCTACAGACCTCTTCTCATGCTATATACACGCTCGTCCGTTACGGAGACTCAAGACAATTCAAGGTTCCCTGATTATGACAAGTAAAAATCCTTAATATTAGAAATTCTTAATTATAAAAAATAATTTACTCATATTGATATCAGTCGGTAATGGCGAAGAACATTATCATGGGGAAATTTCAACGCTCTAATTAACTTGGAAACCTTTCGATAAATATGTACTATTATTTGTCTAAGGAATGGTTACAGGGCGCTCCCATTATATTGGGGCCTAGAATATAAGTCTACTATATACACTTCTGCCTATTCTCTGCCCACGGAAAATAAGCGTGAGGGTATGAAGATAGCAGCGTACGTCGTGATTTATGTAATTTATAAGTTGTAATTTTTTCAACTTAATAGATGTAATAGTATGATTTTGTTTTACAATAATATTAGCCCTGTTAAGAAACGGTCCACCGTTGGGCACGGGCCTTCTCTCAAACGGAGAGGGTTTAGGCCATATTCCACCACTCTGGCCCAGTGCAGGTTCGCGAACTTCACACACCTTCGAGAAACTCTTAGGCATGCAGGTTTCCTCACGATGTTTTTCCTTCACCGTTAAAGCAAGTGATAGTTTTTTTTAAAACGCACATGTTTTCGAGAAGACAGAGGTGCGTGCCTAGGTTTGAACCCGAGACCTCTGACTTTGCAGTCTACCGGTCTAACCACTAGGCTATCACTACTATTCTGTTATAAACTGTTTAACAATAATTGTATTATTCATTGTTAAGTAATTATCACAGTAAAAATACGTCTGCAACTATGTTTACAATAATAATTACATAAAAGAAATGAATTTATCAACGTTATAGTAACGTTAAATAATTCTTTATTTGTATTACACAGTATCAGCAGCAGCTGTATAGGTATCTTAAAAAATGCAGGTGTCACTAGCACGCGTCTTGACGAACCGTCGTTCAGAACTTTTGACGTGGAAAGGTTAGTAGTCGAACCGGCTCGGAAACGAACCCACTGCGAGAACAGGACTTAATTGATAGTTATTTTAAGCCCATTACACCTTTCGATAAACTATTAGATTAACATTAAAAAGGGGACTCGTTACTCAGTTAAACGACCTATTTGTATGTAGATGTTACTTAATGAATATTTTAAACGATATAGGTATTTTAATTATTAGAATATACTATAGTATTTTGTTATGGTGTTTAATATAACAAAGCTTATATTTACTACAAATCAGAAAGTTAAATTCTACCCTCCACTGAAGTCAAGGAACACAAAACACTCAAGTTTTGATTCCTGGTTTCTATTAGATACTTCTTGGATCGAAAGTGGTTTATGTAGCACATGTGTTATACCTTCAATGCATTCCTGAAATGCATATCTTGCCAAAGTTATCTATCTATTTATATCATCACGCCAGTTCCCTTGCGGGGTAGGCAGAGAGTACAGAGTTCCAACAGGTTATTTCCTTACAGACCTCTCTGGTTTCCTCCGCTCTCATAGTTCGTCACATGCGCGCTCGCCGGTTAAGGAGACTCTTGGCTTGCCCTTCAGATAAGACACGGTATATTAAAAAATATATATTTAACTAATCTGAATAGGCGTTTGTAACGCTGTGATACCGTTTTAGCGATCACCTAAGTCAAGCAGCATATGGCTCGATCAGTCTAAGATGAGGGACCGATTGTCAGCCACTTAATTTTTGAAAGACCACGTACTTCGATAGGCACGGTAAAACGTTAATCCCGGTAACCAATCCATGTGGTAATCTCAAGCCAAATTAGAAGCCTTACATGCGGCTTTATATGAACAAAGCGTATTGAGTACGCATAGTGAAATATTATCCATTATAACCGCCTCAATTTGTAAGGAAAGGTGCCTAGCAGTGGAACTATGTAGGCTAATTCAATTAACACGATTATCTATTTCTTTACTCAAAAATAAAGAATGATAACCCCTCTGTCTTTATCATACCAAAGGTACGTTTCCTATCGTCTCGTAACATTTAATGAAACGTCGATGGATACGATACCGGTGGAATGTACGCCTTCAACTAATGACTTCGGTCATCAAAGCAAACAGAGATTACGCCGTCATGCCCTCAATAAATACCCCTTATCTACCACAACCTGTATATCTAATATGTAAATAAGTAAACACATTTGATTCTTAACTTCAATGTGATAGCGTAAACATGAAAATTGATTTTATACTATTAGAATTTATACTATTACAGGTTTATGACAATGACAAGAACAGGAAATACTATCAAGTATGTTATGTTATGTCTTAGGAAAATAAATAAATTTTTATATTGAATTGTATTTTACCAACTGAATCCTTTTAAAGACAACATATGAGAAATATTAAAATAAGTAGTGAGAACATAAACACAATCGAATAAATATTGTGTACCAATACTACTCCAAATGTTGCATATGATTATTACACGCCATTTTATCTATCTATATCATCACGCCAGATCCCTTGCGGGGCAGGCAGAGAGTACAGAGTTCCAACAGGTTCTTTCCTTACATATCTCTCTGGCTTCCTCCACTCTCATCGTTCGTCTCATACACGCTCGCCGGTTACGGAGACTCCTGACTTGTCCTTCAGATAAGACTCGGTCTATTTGGTCATGGTAAGATGGCTATTTCATGGCTATTTGGTCAGCCGCCGTGAGTACCGTGACGGTGCAGGGCGGGAGCGGATCGATAGGCTCCCCCCCCCCCCGAAGGCGGGCTCTTCGGAGCATGACATGGAGGGGCACCGGTGCGTTCCTAACGGAGATCCCGGAGCCCTTCCCTGAAGTGTCGATGCCGGTCATCGTGGGGTTTTAGTCGGTAAGAGTCCGACATGCCCCGCCAGCTTCCCCCGAGGCTGGCGGAAGTCCATGAGGATTTCCCCACGTCAAAAAAAAAAAAAAAAGGGGGCGAGCCTAATGCCATATACCGAGCACAATTCCGGACTCCGGACTCGTACCGAAAAATTTTCGGTAGAAAAACTACGCTAGTCCGACCTAGGATGCGCTTTGCCACTAGACCACCGAGGCAGTCATTTCCTATTAAATTTATTATTTTTACCCTAAGGCCCACTTGCACGAACTAGGGTTACCGTTACCTATTGACCAACTCGAGTCTATAACGTAAAGTTGAAGACAATTTAACAAATGGAATGAATAAACCCTTCTATAAAATCTCAAAAGAAGGGAAACTAAAAGTCTTCAAGGGAGGTTTGTGGCGGGAAATCGAAGAGTGATGTCGTCAATTTGTTTTAATTTCCAAAACTTGTGTTATTTCGAATTATAATGTGTAATGTTGGTGGAATATTAACCGTTATGTATTCTTATAGGTGCATGAGTAACGGTAATTGTAACGAAGTGATAAAACGTGCCTTTACGATTTCCCTCAAAACGGCTTAGTATGTAAAGTACCCATCACTTTACTATCCAGGGTGGGGCACTTCATCAATTTCATAATTATCGTTTTCATCAAGTTCATTGGGGAGGGGAATTAATTTGGAAATGAATATTCGTAATACTTGACATCGGCAAAATAAGCGTCGCCGTGGTGCTAGAAACATAAATAAAAAAGTCTTCAAAGAAATATTTAAAGTATTTAATAGCCAGCACCATGACCTTCACTACTCGAGTACCACATCGTAATCCCCCCAAGAGCTTATAATAGTGTGTGTAAAATTTATGGTGTCTGTATGACCTTATTAATTTTATGGGACCGCTTGGTCCACTTCGAAACAGGTTTGAAGAAGTCATCGATGCACGAGACTTGCTGGAAACACGAACTTATAAGCCGCTTATGAAATATCGGTTAGTATTACTGTAATATTATAACTATAGATCCGAATTAATTTATTGGGAGCGCTGTGGCTGAACGAGGGCGACAAGTTATATTAAACGTTGCATTAAGAAGAAAACGAAGAAATTGGGTGTGCCTAAGTTTCTTAAAATTTTGGTGTTAAAATAATTGTCTAACCAATCCAACGATCCTAAATACGAGGGAGCTATTTTGTGTAGTTGACACATTTCTACGGCCACATACCGATATCATCATCAGACCAAGCCCAAGGTACCATATTATTAAATTGTCACCGGAATTTGACCGAAATTTGTTCAGCTGAAATTTTCCATTCGTATGTATGTCAAATTTCAGCTGAATCAGACACCGGCAAGTGATGAAAATTGAAGAATGGATCATAAAATTTAAACCGGAAAGACAGACAGACATACGAACAAGGCAGATTAAATACCAGTTTGTTAAAACGAGCGGGGCAGTAGCACATTTTTTCACACCGTCACGCCTTTATTCCCTAAGCGGGGGTGGCAGAGGTATACTGAGTTCACCCACTTTTCGCCGATGATGTAAGGCCCATGTGATAGGAGGCGATGAATTGCCATATCATCACCATCATCAGCCGATGTCAGTCCACTGCTGGACGTAGGCCTCTCCCATGGCACGCCACTGAGCTCGATCTTCAGCTCTCCTCCTCCAATCCCTGCCCACTGCCTTACAAATATCGTCGCCCCACTTAGCTACAGGGCGCCCTACACTACGTTTGCTGACACGCGGTCTCCACTCAAGAACCAGATTGCCATATACCGAGCACAATTCCAGACTCCGGACTGATACCAGGACTACTCGGACATTTGTCCGACCTAGGACCCAGGACCTCGTGATCACAAAGATCAAGACTAAAGTTTTTAATCAATGTGTGTTGCCAGTGGTCGTGGACGTGGTCTCTTACAATAGGTCTCATAGAAAAGCTCAGAGATGCTCAACGAGCTATGGAAAGAGCTATGCTCGGCGTTTCTCTACGGGATCGAATCAGGAATGAGGTAGATTCGTAAAAGAACCAAGGTCACCGACATAGCCCTCAGGATCAGCGATCTGAACTGGCAATGAGCGGGCCACATAGCGCGAAGATCGGATGGGCGTTGGGGCAGAAAGATTCTAGAGTGGAGACCACGTATTGGCAAGCGCAGCGTAGGACGACCGCCTGCCAGATGGACCGACGATCTTGTGAAAATCCCAGGAAGTCGTTGGATGCAGGTGGCATCGGACCGGTTACGCTGGAAAGCGATTGGGGAGGCCTATGTTCAGCAGTGGACAAGTATAGGCTGAGATGATGATAATGATGATGAATTAAATCGGCTGACAAGTCGCTTGATACTTCACTTACGTGTGTTCTTAAAAAAAAAAATTAAAGCTGTTTTAATATGTCAAGATAGCGCATCCATTTATTTATAAATTTCTTGACCAAGAAAATACAAAATATTTCAGTTAGATACATAGAATAATATATTTATAAAAAAATCGGCAATTGATTTTGTACATTTTAAAAAACAACATATCCATTATAACGAATTCATTGTGTAAGTCCCTAAAACGCAAACCGTTACAGTTTACATAATTAAGTAATAGAGTTTTATTAAGTTGTTTAAATAATTACGCAAATTTATGAACAGTTTACAATTTAATAGAAAACTACAGTTGATTTTGATGTATTTTTATATTCCTGCTTATCTTTTGGATTCTATATCTGGAATATTTTTAAATACCCTATTCGTGCAATGGAATATGATCAAACGTCACCTTACCCGTCTCGTGAAAAAGATTATACCATAACTTAAACTTTACACAAAATTATTGAGTCGATAAATTTGCGTTTTGCAATTGAGCGCGTCGATTACAATGCCAAGCCCTATATCATCTTTATTATTACCCAATCGCCGTTACACAAATAAGTTCAAGAATAATAGCTAAAGTTCGTTATTGATCGTAAATCAATTATAGAGTTTCAACACCCAGATTGCTCAATATAATTAGATACCCTGATAGAATCTACTGAACGGTAACCAATAGCTATTTAAATGTAAATATTTGTGAGATAAGCCCCTACGGTAACCATTTGCGCCTTTGTTTACACAACTGAGTGTGGCCATCCAGGGAAGTTCAACACTAAATGGAATTTAGTTCACACGTTGGTAGCATTATCCAGTAATGCCATTTGAAATTCAGTAGGAACAACAATCTCCTATTCCTTGAGACAGTCCCACAATATTTCTTCGGTGGTCTCTTTCAATCGGCAAAATTATTCGATACATATCTATAAGTAAAGAGCTTCCGGAATCAATAATTGCCTATATATAAAATTTTCGATAGTTGCGATGGACGGTTTGGGAAATTGGCTTAAGCTCTTAAGCTTAAGCCGCTCCGCCGACTAGGTCGAATAGTCGCGGGTTCGATTCCCACACGAAACAAATATTTGTGTGACCGACAATTATTTGTTTCGGTCTTGGTATTTGTACATGTGAATTTTGTGAACCAGAAGTAAATCTTAGTGTGGGACTCCTTTTAAAAAAAAAACAAAATAATATGAGACGAACTATGAGTGGAGGAAGCCAGAGAGGTCTGTAAGGAAAGAGCCTGTTGGAACTCGGTGCTCTCTGCCTACCCCGCAAGGGAACTGGCGTGATGATATAGATAGATAGATATATAGAGACAAAACAATATACTCAAATAATAGCGATAAACTACCTTCGCACCGATGACACGGGTCTAAAATACTTTAAGAAAACATGGGTGTCATCATCAGCGGCTGAAGAACGTCCATTGCTGGACATATATCGCCACGTCGCGGACGGCCAGCTTTGTACTGTACGCAACTAGCATTTATCGTGTATGTAGTATATTACTACTCACCTTTGCCCTATACCTAATGTTAAGAGGTAGCAGTCAAGAAAGGTACATACATATATACATATTTTATGTGACCCAAAAACACGCGTACTTTCAATTATGTCCCAAACAAAACTAGTAAGGCATAATCTAAGGACCCGGCCTGTGGCTCGACAGTACCATTGTCGTGAGATCTCAGATACCGGCGACAATGAGGCCACAACAATTAAATGCCGGCGTTAGATAGCTGGAACAATCCACAATGGCACGTGAGAGGAATCGCATGGGAGATTTTTTCCCCATTCATTTGAATACGGCTTAATAGGTATTTCTTCACGGCTACAGATATACCGAATTTATTGTAGTGGCACGGTGTAGAACTAATTATTATGGCCACTATGGCGCGTCGGAATAACAGCTAAAACGATGTTTTTTTTTTAATAATAATAGACGCTGATAAATTCCATTTCTGCTTTAATTGTCTCATTGCAATTAAGAGCGGTCACTTTTGAGTCATTTTTAACAATCTCAACTTTCCAACTATAGCATACGAGTGTCTAAAATCTATTTATTTATCTAATACATCACGCCAGATCCCTCGCGGGGTTCTAATAGGTTTTTTTCCTTATAGACCTCTCTTACTTCCTACACTCTCATAGTTCATCTCAAACACGCTCGCCGGTTGCAAAGACTGACTTGCGCTTTAGATAAAACACTGTTTATTCGGTTATAGTAGGTCTTTCTCGGTCCATATATAAAGGTTGATAATATGCTATACCCACCTAAACAACTAATAAATACCTAGAACATGTTTGAAATTTAAGTATCAATATGTTTTTAAAAGAAAAAAGCACGTGCTTAAGCCGTGTCCTAAGTACAGTTACTGGCCTTCCTGGAACTAATACAAAAAAAAACTGAGCAAATTTACACCACAACAAAACAACCTCTATATTAAAGCAATCATGTGAAAGCTTTATTAATGCGAACGCACTAAATGGGTGTGGCTACGCATCAAATCGACGACTGTAACGGGCATGACATTTGAGTGTTTTATAGTTATCACACATTCGCTACGTTGTTATTAACATAATACACATAGTCAACAGTCTCCATAACCAGCGAGCGTGTATGAGACGAACTATGAGAGTCGAGGAAGCCAGAGAGGTATGTAAGGAAAGAACCTGTTGGAACTCTGTACTCTCTGCCTACCCCGCAAGGGATCTGGCGTGAGGTTATAGATAGATAGATAGATATTTCGATCTTTAGGCCAAGTGACGTCGTTACTTTTCATTTTCTATAGCACCACACGTCCTGATTTTCTTAACGACTAGATAGATGTTACCTGTTCCTGAATTATATAGACATCCAACCCTTTGAGATTTTCTATATTTTTCAGTCTTATTTTTTGATCATTTACTTTCTGTATTTGCAACTATATTTTAAATAATCTTCTAGGTTCTTAATATTTGCATGCCTATAAGTATTTAAGTTTTTATTGAAGTTGGTTTTCAAGTATTATGATTATTTTATGTCATGTTGGTGATCCTAAATACTTTTTGTGGCTTGTTTGATTGCCGCACTTCTTAACAAAGATCTCCTCCTTTATACGTACACATCTGTCGATCTATTGCTAATAACTAAAAATTAAAAATAAATTACTTAGGTACTTATGGCATTAAATACCATCGATTCAAAACGTAAATTCGCGACTTGAACCGAACTGGTGTAATTTAAATCTGATTTTTCATTTGGTATATTAATGATCTATTTCCTTCGACTAGTTAAATAGCCGGTTTTTTGTAGATTCGTAACCCATCCGCTACACTTGCCGATTCACAAACTGGTTCCAGCGACCCATCCACTTGATCTTGAGCGAGTGTTGGCCAACTTTCACGAGATTCCATGCGGGGCCCGCGCGCCGTGTGAACATCTGAGGGCTTAACACGAAAATATTATCGTTAGCTTGACGCTAGCGAGTAATCGTGCTGTTATGTTCATGTTTATTTAGCAAATTAGTAGTATGACAAGGATAGCATATCAACTAGCTAGCGTCGCGTCGTCTGAACTCTGACGTCGCAGGCCCTAGGGGGTTACGCCGTCGATGTATCAACCAAGATATTGCGCGTCATCTCTTTTATTTATCAATATAATCTCTATTTTACACAACGGATCAGATTACTATCCTTTTCTTAGATGAGAACGAAATAACGCCGGTAAAAAAATACTTATGTAACGCATACGCACAGTTTTACCCTTGCTAAAGGCCCTATATATAATATTACATAAATGCCAGATTGTCAGAATGCTTAAATCACTAAATCTTCCTTTTATATAGTTTTTCGAAACAATGCACTCGAAAAAAAAAATAGAAATACGTGAATATAATTTTAACCTTTAATTTTTTTGAACAAGTATTTTTTGCTGTGTTCCTGTTGAATCGAAGTAAAAATATATTATTCATGAGACATTATTTAACAATAGCACCCATATCCTTAATCGATTAAAATAAGAATACTTATTCATAGGCGACCAAAATATATAATTATAGCCGATATCTAAGCGATTTGTAGAGGAGGCCATAAATTTTACATATATATAGCCAATAAATATATAGCCAGTTTCTTGAGACATCCTACGAACCTGTATTGGTTGATATTTTTTATGTTTAAAAACTATATTTAATTTAATGATTGGGTTGAAGCGTAGCTAAATAAGATTATGAAGAATTTTGCATAGGAAGATAGTACCAAACCAAATATACCGTGTCTTATCTGAAGGGCAAGTTAAGAGTCTCCATAACCGGCCGCATGTATAAGAGGAACTATGGGAGTGTAGGAAGCCGGACGGTATGTAAGGAAAGAACCTGTTGGAACTCTGTACCCTCTGCCTACCCCGCAAAAGATCTGGCGTGATGATATAGATAGATAGAAACATAGATTCAAATTCAAATCATTTATTTGCTTCAATATGGGTTACAATATGGGATCTTATTATTATATCATTATGTTCTTAAGCCATATTCTACCAGTTAGGCATGCAAATATTATTATTTTAGAAGATGAATGTAATTATAAGATTAGTCTATGTCAATTAAAAACGTGATTAAAAATTATATTAAATTGTCATTACATTATATATTTCTTAAGCATACTACATTAGTCAAGTAAATATTCGTTGATCGTATAATAGGCTTTATTTAATAGACATGTCTTTAGATGATATTTAAATAGATTGAAATTTTGTATATCTTTAATATGTTTAGGTAATTTATTATATAATTTAGGTCCCATACATAGTGCGCTTTTGTCAAACAAAGCCGTTCTGTGACTACTTGCACAGAGTATGTCAGCATGTCTAGAACTTTTCAATTTTTGATACCTGTGTATGTTTTTTCTTGTGTATAATATTAACTCAAAGATATATAGCGACGGGAATGTTAGTATTTTTAGCTTAATGAAATGTGGTTTGCACGTATCAGTGAGCTTTAGAGAGCATATAGCTCGTACACATTTCTTTTGTGCCTTAAAAACTGTGTCTCTCTCTGTAGCATTTCCCCAGAATATGATACCATAATGTAGTACGGAACCGTACCGTAGCCATGGTAAGCTGATAAAAGTGTACTCTAATCTCCAGTTTTGCGTAACATGTAAAGGGCATATGAGTATTTATTTAATTTTGTACACACTTGTTCTGTATGTGATTTCCATTTCAGATCTGAGTCAACATGTATTCCCAAGAATTTAATTGTATTTATATTTTGTATTACTGATTATTTGTATTTTATCATTAACGGGACTGGATGCTTATCTCTAATTTTAAACGTCATAAGATAGCTTTTTGTCAAATTTATTTCCAGGTCATTTGCAATTAACCAGTCAATGATGGAGTATAAAGCAGAATCAATTTCACGTAGACATGTTTCACGGTTTTCAGTTACAAACATAACAGTACAGTCATCTGCATAGAGTACCATGGGGTGATTTATAGATTTAGGTAGATCGTTTATGTAGATGTTGAATAGCATTGGACCTAGAATACTGCCCTGTGGAACACCTTTACAGACTTTTAATGGTTCTGACAAGTATTTAACTTCAGTTTTTGTTTCACGTGAGATGTTGGATATTTCGGTTTGTTGTTCTCTGTCATTTAAGTATGACTTAATAAGATCAAGAGCATTACCTCGTATCCCATACACTTCAAGTTTGTTTAATAAAAGTGTATGGTTCACGTAATCGAAAGCCCTATAGATAGTGCCTACCTACACCGGGTTCAATAAATAAACAAAGGGTTTACAAAAATCTTGTTTGACTTAATTTTACGAGAAGATTCCTGCGCCTATATAAAAAGTATAACTGTAATATCTTCGTAGAACTTAGACATCTTAAGGTCATAGTCAAAGATTTTAAGGTAGGTATAAAATTATAATAATTAATATTTCATAAAATTAATTATCACTTGCTTTAACGGTGAAGGAAAACATCGTGAGGAAACCTGCATGCCTAAGAGTTTCTCGAAGGTGTGTGAAGTTCGCCAAACCGCACTGGGCCAGCGTGGTGGACTATGGCCTAAACCCTCTCAGTTTGAGAGGAGGCCCGTGCCCAACAGTGGGACAGTTTCTTAACAGGGCTTATATTATTATTATAAAATTATGACATCGTGACGGTGGCCGGAAAATCGTGGAATAGACTAGTACAGGACCGAAACGCAATGGCGTGATAGTGGAGAGGCCTACACTCAGCAGTTAGTAGATACAGGCAGATTGATGATGATAAAAATGTGAAGAACCCACCAGTGGACTACTCGATAACAGTCAACTGCTCAATATAAGCCTCTTCATAATTATATACCGGCTTTATCTCATATAAGATACACATAACTATGATTACTTTCGGAATAATTTAAGCACAAGGTATATTCCGAATTTCCGCTTTTGAAAAATATCTGAAATATGCCGATGATGCAGTAAAGATTATTAATATTTATGACTATATCAAAGCCAGAACAGCTTTTCTTTATGCAGCTCGTTACTCAGCAATAGAATTGTTTTACATCATGTATGTAAAAAAAAAACAGTTTTCATAACAAAAATTAATTAAATAAATCACTAAAGTAAAAAGACTAATCTGGTTTGTTTTTCTCCGTATTTTCTCAGTAAAGGTAGCGTATCCGATCCGTTATCCGGTAACAGATAAACTCAAAAAAAGTAAAATTGACAATATATATTTCTCTAGACCTAGACTATCTTACCATGACCAAATAGACCGGGTCTTATCTGAAGGACAAGTCAGGAGTCTCCGTAACCAGGGAGCGTATATGAGACGAAGTATGAGAGTAGAGGAAACCAGAGAGGTATGTAAGGAAAGAACCTGTTGGAACTCTGTACTCTCTGCCTACCTCGTAAGGGATCTGGCGTGATGATATAGATAGATAGATATATTTCTCTCTGACTCCGTATGAACTCCTTATTTTTATTTGTGTTATTGCAACGGATTGCATTTTAATAGAATATAATATTTCTTGTTCTGCGGATTTCGAAAGCTTGGCTAAAGAACAAAAATGCATACTTCTTTATGTTTGAAATCCCTTATTGCAAAGCACTCTTTTAAGCAGAGACGTTATGTCACGCTCGGATACAACGGTCCCGCCCGATATTACCTGCTTCTAATTAAAGGCATTTCTGGAATGTGCTGCGTCGGCACGGGGCATTTTTTACCTTATCGACCACTTATCAAACGATTTTGAACTCTACTTCCTTCACTTTATGTTTTACATCTTAAATGTAGTATACACGTTTGTAATAATTAAAACTCGCACAATATTAAATTGGTAAACTTTAATGAATTTAGTATTAGTAAGATTGTTGAACATATTATTATCGACTTGGAAGTTGTGTTTAATTGTTTGTAAGTTTATATTAGATAGCGTTCGTTTATAAGCTTCAAAGAGATGTAAATACAAATTTACGAAAATGTATACTTAGTTCAGAAGCAAAGTTATAAGTAAATAGTAGTATATTTCAATTAAAATTTAAGTATGATTTTAATAATTCTTTATATAAACGTGTATTCATTAGGACTTACGATTAATAATTTCATGTTAAATATAGGTAGCATTAGAAGCTAAACATAAGTTTCAATAGAGCGTTTTAATTTTTTGTAAAAAATTAGAAGGTAGTTATTTCTCCCCTCGGTTTATTTTAGACTATATGGTCTGACAGGTATAGGAGTCATTCAATCGCTTTTCAAATTTGCTGATGATACATGTGATAATTATCTAGTTTGAAATGAAGATGGTGAACCCAGATATTACGTGGGTAAAGCTAACAGTTAATCAATAATAAAAACCATACCCAGTCATCGCATATCATCTAACAAACGATAAAATATCGACACAAATTCTGTGTCAACTTCTCTACACATATAACAATACAGTTTTATTAATAACAGATATGTAATATTTAATGTTTTCTTAATAATTTGTATTAAGATTCATGATGAGAGTGGTCCTATCTCGCCTCTTTACGTATGCGGCGCGTTGATGTTCTTGTAAAGGCAGATCGACTCTACAACCGGACCGCAATGTAGAACACATTGTAGCTATTAAATACTTGATAATTGTAGCTAGAATTATCAACATACGACTATTTTGTAATCCTGAGATAAAAGTAAGAATATAGCCTTGATTTTTTATTAATTACAATTGAAAATTTCTATGAATGAAGTAATTGTTTGATATTTTTTGTGAATTACGTCATGAATATTAAACATTTGAGAAAACTTTGTATGGGTTTCAGTTGAACATTATTTTGTATTCAATAACAGCCTACTGTGATGAACGAGAATTCATTGAATAATCATGTTTCCTATTACGATTTCACACATTATCCTTATTTACTTTCCTTTTAGTTGTGAAGAAAACGTAAACATAATATCAGAAATGTACAAAATATTATCAACTAGCAGTTTCCCGCAACTTCATACCAGGTCGGCAACAGCGCCACTTACTGGGTCTATGCTAGATAACCTATGTTACTTCTGGATAAAGTAGCTTGCTAATGGTGAAAGAATTTTTGAAGTCGGTCCAGTAGTTTTTGAGTTTATTCGTTACAAACATACAAATCTTTCCTCTTTATAATATTAGTATAGATGAACATGTGCTGTACAAGCCCTTAATTTATGTCAATTTTATAGCAAATATAATCGGAATATTCTAATATTATTCACAACAAGATCGTTAAATGTCATTGTATCTATACTGGCCGGACCACGACCACATTGACCGGTCAAGGTTCGATCCCGCAATCACACGACAACACGCCCCGCTCTAAGCTCCACGTTTATAAAAGCTTTAAAAGAAATAAAAACATTCACGTCGACTTTAATAGTTATTTGAATACAATAAAATTTTGAAGTGGGCAGCCGTTAACCTCATTCCCGAGTTTTATTAATTGATAAAAAGTGTTATTCCTAAACTTAATACGCCTACGATATAAAGCTATTTTCGAGTATCGATACCGTTAGATAGATACAAACGATATAGTAGAAAGTCTTAGAACTAAATATGTGTACATACCCTGTTTTATTTGAAGTTAATCTCTCAATCCTTTATCGAGTACACTTATTCACAAAACACAGTTGCACGACGTGATATAACGTATTAAAACCTTTTTTTATCTCCCACAAATTCAAACTTAACTTTGCACTGGCACTTTTAACGAACCTACATAGCACTGAGGTACATGGCGTGATTTAAGCATTCACTCGAAGGCTGTATCACAGGCTCGACGGTCAGAACCAACACACAAAATGCACTCCCGATGTCACAAAAACCACACAAACGGTTCTCTAATTCAAATTGTGACGTATTGAACACAACATTGCTGAAAACCGACCGTTAAATCGAATAAAACAAACGCCACGGTACGATGTTAAGTTAAAACTAAGTTAGGTCCGCTACACGAGAAAGACCGTTGATCCAGTCTGGCCGTCGATACAACAGCCTCGCGCTGCTTTACCGACACTAAAAATTTTGTGCTTGCTATCTCTCTCTACCCGTATCGGTAAGAATGGGACAGCGATAGTACTATAGCAGTATAGTGGGAGAACTTACAACCTGCGGCTGCGCAAAGCCTCTCAATACAACGATACCAACAGGTGAATTATTCGCGTGTGTGCGTGTGGAGTTCTGGCGACGTATGAGTGCTTTCTTGATTGTGGTTTAATGATAACGTAGTATTTGTTCGGTGATATTTTATCAGCTCCCCGCTACGGTAATGATCCGACTAGTATGCAATTAGTGTTATTTATTACGGTTAAATACGATATAAACGCTTCTGGGTCGATATAACTATGTAGGTGTAATGAAAATTTACATTTTTAAACTAGCCCGTAATAGCCTTCGATTCTACGCGATGATGGCAAACAGCTTAAAAAACACGTTTAGCGATCTTTCATTTATACCCGTATTACTACATATAATACTCCTACGGCTTACGCAAATCTTTGATCTTTTATTTATTGCTTTGTTTATCTTCGAAACGATAGAATGGAATCCAAACTGGATAAGTCGTTTTCTCATGGGATTTAAAAACAATCTTTTAATTAAAGAAACCTTGAAAATGGCCTCAGAGCTGTGTGAAACTATTTGTTTGTATTTTTCCCCTTGAACTGTAATCATTGACCCTGATCACTTCGCGAACACAATTACGTAATTAAAATTTATTTTTTTCGTTTAATTACTACTTCTTAATTTTTAAACTCAATTACGATATTTTTACCTAAATGACAACGTAAAGTCAACAAAAGTATTTATTTCACTTAAATAAATGAGGCTTACGGCTTACCCGTTTTGACTGAGTCTGGCACCCGTCTCTTGAGATCTCATGAATTTTGTAAAATCTACTTGTCACAGCCAAATAAGCCGGACGGAAAAATATTGTTAGATTTCTGATTAAAGCCGCTGAGTTTGCCCACAATCTTTTTAACAATCCAATGTTGGAAAGTATCTAATTAAGGAATTTTGAAACACGTCAATATAATAAAATCGACTCACATTTATTTTGCTATCTTGGGTCGTTTTGTATCAGTTGGACCGGTTCTTTCTAATATTTAGAATTATAAAGACATTATATGATCTATTTTGTTATGATACGTTATGACCAATAATTAGCAGCGGTGCTGTCCCTTTATTTGGCCAATCTTATATAGCAATAGTTATCTAGCTTACAAGTAGTTTACTCCTTTATCAAATTTCTTGTAAATTCGTTCAACTGTTTAGACATGTTTGGGAACCATACGTTCACCCACATATACCATCGCGTCTATTACATTAAGTACTAGATATAACTCAAATTAGTTCGGTTTTTTAGATTTTAAAGCAATTTTGTTGCTTTTTTTATGTTAATATACTTTCAACTAATTTATTATTCAACTGTAAATATTGGTAATTTAAAATAAGAACTGCCTCCTTGGTCTAGTGGCAAAGCGCGTCGCTTGGCGATCACGATGTCCTGGGTTCAAATACTAGGTCGGAGTAATGAAGTTTTTCTAACGAAATCTTCCCACTATGAGTCCGGAGTCCGGAATTGGCCCGGTAAATGGCAAAAGGCTCGCCGACTTTTCGCCGACGATATTAGGTCCCATATAATAATATGGGACCTAATATCGTCGGCGAGAAGTAGGTATACGCAGTACACCTCTGCCAATCCCGCTTTGGGAATATAAACGAGACGGTGTTAAGATAAGAAAGTTAAATTAATGGTTTAAAAAACAAAATAATAAATATTCAATTCAAATGTGGTACAATTAAAGATAAATTTGAGACTATTTTTGCGTTAAGACGTCTTCAAGCAATATAAATTGAGTACAACTCAATTTTAAAAGTAAAATTCACAATTTCAATACAAAAATACGAGGCAGACAAATTAAGTATTAGCTATTCAAATGCGGAGCAAGCCCAAGAAGGTATAAATTCATGGTCCCACTTTCAAACATAAATTCACTTAATATTCATTGTTTACTAATAAGTGTCTGCCGTCGCATGAATAAATATTGTAATTAGATGTTCGTTGTAGGTACTGCTGTCACGAAGGACACCCGGGAAAACCAATAATCCATCCGAAACCCAGCCAGTCCAATTTGAAGGAAGTGTTCCTCCTCATTAATCTTTATCCGTCCATCAGTCAAGAGCAAATCGAGAAAAAATAAGAAACTTATTTGTTTGGAACGTCCTATAAGATACATCGGGTGGGCAAAGTGACAATAATCCACCCGATACCCGAACTACCGAACGGATTACATTTATAGTTGTGGGCAGTTAAGCGAAACTTATCAACTCCTCTTAACTTTTACTTGGCAGTATTACATTTGAGCTCGATAGCAAGAAGTTCGGAAAAGTTTTGATCTTAATATGTCATAGTTTAACTATTCATCCGTGATTTTTAGGAAAAGAAACTTACTTAATATTTCTTGTTTAATACATACTACGCGTGGCAGAGGTGTACTGAGTACATCCACGTTTCGCCGACAATGTTAGGTGCCATGTAATAGGGGGCAAGCCTATTGCCATAGACCGGGACACAATTCCAGACTCGTACTGGGAACTTTTCGTTAGAAAAACTACACTTGTCCGACCTAGTATTTGAACCCAGGACCTCGTGATCTCAAAGCGATGCGCTTTGCCACTAGACCAACCAAGCAGTCTACGCCAAAAAATGTAATAACCATGCTAGTTATTACATATGTATCTCGTTCCAATTCATGACATAATTTTCAGTAGAATCTTAAACGAAATGTCTGAAATTTAGTTTAAAAATAGATCCCCACATTTTACTCTTGTTACATATATTTTTTAATAATCTCTTCATTTATTTAATAGGTAAACAGATTATTTCCAAATTGCTGATATTCTCAAATAATTATCGTCAACTTTTTTATATAATTAAGAAGTAGGTAGTTATTCGGTAATTTCTGGTAAAACAGACAAAAATAACAGGCAAGAGCTTACATAAATTCATGTAAGTATGTATAAGTATTATGCAATCTCAATTACGAAAGTTATCTTCCCAAAAAACATTAAGTGGCCTTTTCGATCGGAACGCCCGTTGATAAAACACACCCAAGGCGGCATTTATTAGGTCATCTTCTAAATACACTTGCTAATGAAATGTAACACGGGCGGATAATTCGATTGGCACTCCTTCGCAGACGGTTTTATGGTGCCGTCTATATGGGGCATGGGGTATACTGCCAGTTTACAAATCGTAAAGTAAGGCTTAATGTAATTTAAAAAGTAAATCTTCAATAAACGATTAAAGTGTTGAGCATATGAATTTCAAGTTTATAAACGACTTATGGCACAGATATATGGGTCTAATTGTTATAAAAAAAAATAAAGCTTTTGTTTTAATATAGAGAGTACCAGGTCACTGGGTGTAGATTTCATCTGATATAATTATATCACTGGTATTAAATGTCGTAAAAACAAGTAAGGAAGTAAAACAATATTATTTGCGCTGAATATTTTAAAGCCATGAAATAAAACTATTTTTCGGATTTTATCGGGGTTTATTTTGATTTTTAAGTTCCCGACGTTTCGAGTGCTTTGCAGCACCCATGGTCACGGGAAGGACTGAGGTGTTAGACATCCAAAAGGCATAGTTGTTCCGGGGTACCCTCAAACTTCTTAATTACTTTTGTTTTTGTTGGTCCGATCCGTAGATCAAAATAAACTGCGATAAAATCCGAAAAATAGTTTTATTTCATGTGTAATATTCGCGTAAATCTAAGAACTCAGTATTTTAAAGCCACTTTATTCAAACGTTTATATATAATAATATTTTCACAATTATAGGTTAATCTATATCCCTGGATATTTTTAAATGTATCTGGCAATGTTATATTTGTGCCTCTACGATATCTGTGCATATATTTAAGTATCAATTATTTAAATATCGATAGTCATGCACTTGATGATTCAGGCTTACTAGGTAATAGCCGGAAATTTTTGGAAATTGCGTCTTAATTTGAAAATAGGTTTTTTTTTATTATTATTAAAGCGAACTAAAGCGTTTGTTTTCACAAATATTCGCACTGGCATTGAAATTGTGTTAATTAAGTAATTTATATTGAATCAGCTAAAACTTGCCATCGAAAAAGAGTATATATACCTTCAGGAACAAATAAACGAAGCTATTACGAAAGAATTTCGCCATCAATAAATGCTTACAAAGTTTAACGTCGCCCAATGTATCGCTTAATTAAATACAGTTCAAATATTTGTGATCGTTACCGATTTTACGTTTGACTAAGTGATTAAAGTCTGCTTCTTGTTCTTAAACCTTAATTGAAATCGACGCAAAGTGAACTTGTTCAGTCACTTAATGCACTGTGACAATATTTCCTTAAAACTTTTTTAGTATTCGGGTATTTTAATATAGTTCTTTTTAAACGTAATCCCACACTAGGATTTATTACAGTGTCGTAGGTGCATTTACAAACATGAAAATTCACATACACAAATACCCAGACCAAAACGACTAATTGTGGGTCACACAAAGATTTGTCCCGTGCGGGAATCGAACCCGCAACTATTAGATATAGTGGACGGAGCGGCTTAAGCACTTAACCACTGGGCTAAAACGTCCGTCATTGTATTAATGTAGTTCTTATCATTTTTGTATTAGGTCGACTTTTTTGAACTAAATGTTCATTAAAATGTGACACTTATAATAATAGGGCATTAATTTTTATAATATTGTAGAATATTCATACAATTTTACTCCGTATTCTCATCTCTCTGACATGCATTACATTAAAATAATTCCAAATATTACTCTATCTTGACATGAGCTAAAGACACGTGAATCGGAGATCTGAAAATTAAAATTTATTTGGTAGTATTATTGTAATATTATTTTATCTTATGAACGAAATATGGATATATACAGCTGCAGTCACTTTTTACCCTAGGACCAGCCTAAAGTTACTAAGCACTTCGGCAGTAAGCGATCGCTCGAAGAGCAGTATACTGATCTAATAATAAGATGATATTTTCAGCTTACCCACATCGACGTACTTGAGCACAAACTGCACGTCAGGTCCCAGGGCTGATGCCACCTCCAGTGGCAACTCCGTGTCCCGAAGCACATGCACTGCAAATAAAAAAAAAAACCTACCTTAAAAAGAATACAATCCAATGGTGATTAATTTTTCAGCGCAAAAAATATTTATTTGATAGGCTCGTTAAAAACAACTCATATTTGAGTTAAACTCGCCTTTTTTTGTACTTCTTAATCGTGAACCCCTAGTTCTTTAAAGGGGAAAGAAGAAAAAGAAAGCCTTTATAATTTCTTTTCGGTAGAGGTCTCAAAAGTAGCATATGTGTACTATATCAAAAGATACGGGATTGGCAAGCATTGATGAATGAATAGAACAGGTGTCTCCATTTTCTTGAATCAAGAGTGCCTTCTTTAGTCAAAGGTTGGTCCTTAATTCCATACACGCCCTAAAGACAGTGTTTTGTAACACCTTGCAGTTTCTACATCTAGAAACCAGCGGTTATTAAAAAATAACAGTTTTACAACCATATTTCTTATGACGTACCTACTGTATCAACGAAGATTAACAGCCTTTTAAAATCATGAAAGAAAAAATAAGGGAATTTTTCTTTAGCGTTTGAATTGAAGTAATTACAGCTCAAGGAGACCGCGTCTGTTCACAAAACAGATTTCTCGTCTATTGTTTGCTTAAAACAACCGTCATAAGTCAGAAAATGGAAATAATGCGACTCAATACAGGTATCATGGACCGTGTTATTCAATTCTGCGAAATATTTATGAATAGCTTTGACAATTATAATTTACTAGTTGTTACCTGCGGCTGCGCATTATTATAAACACGAAAGTTTGAGAGGGTATATGGATATATCTTTCACGCAGAAATCACTGAACGGATCTTAATGTAAACTTTATAGTAATAAAGCTTATGCATCGATCACACACTCGAAATCGCGGGTGGCCGCTAGTATAATATATACCATCAGAACTCTACCTGTGACCCTACCTACCTGTCCCCTGATCCTTAAGCGCAACTTATGTGACGTTATAGTAACGCTGTCCAGAAATCGTACGATCATCTCTATTTAGTTAATTTGTTATGTAAGAAGGATGACATATCAACGTGATAGCGTTTATGATAATCTGTCCTCAGAATGAACGCACTCACGTACAAATCTCGCAGACGACACGGAAAGATCGGCTCAATTATTTAGTGACTATTTTTGCAATATAATTGTGAAATTTATAATTAACTATCGAAATTGTAATTGGAATTACTTGAAAAATTGTATGCGAACTAAGCTGTGAAATATAACTAACTATGACGTTAATATTTTAATAGGTTTTGAAAACAAATAAAACTAGTCCTCTAAGAAATATAATCCACTCTTCCAGCATAGTCATGCCGCCAAGCGACCCAGTCGTGTTCCCTTTTGTTGCGTGAAGTTGCCATGCGAGAGGCTTGGGCTAACCCAATCATACCGATGCGAAATTCGGTCTAACTTCCATCTCCACAGCATATTCCAGAGTAAATAGACTATTACTAACTCAGCGAGCTACATCTTCGGCCCCATCGTCACTTTCCAACAGGTGACATAGGGGTTTGTCTGACTACCCTGTCTGAAAGCATCTGTATCTGGCGTGATAATAAAGGTAGATAGATATAGAGGTCAATTTCTGACCAGCCCTTATAAAAAAAAATGAAGTTTCTGATAAAACAAAGGACCAAGAAAAAATCTAGATTACTCAATATCTTTCTCTTAAAGCGGTCGTAGCTGATGGCAATTCAAATATTTCGGGGCACAAACTGTTTGCGCAACAGCCCGCCAACTTTGACGGCCGACAGTGACATACCTTCATTTCGTTGAATACTTCCAAGAATTTATTCTTTGGGAACAGGTGCGCCAGTTTTTCTCTTTAATTTACTTTATCTAACTTTATTTCGAACGTACCTTACGGCTACATAAAACAAGTATTCTTGGCATTTCTCGATGTTGTGGTTAATTATAAAGAAGTTGTGTTATTATTTTATCTAAGTTTCGTGGGCTAAAATAATAAAAAATTGGGTACCCTCCTAATTTTAAAAGACATCGCGGCTGGCCCAGTAACAGATGGCAGGCCGAACTGGACGTCTTTATAAGTGATTGGCCCTCGATTGCTTTAAACAGAGTGGAGTAGAAAGTGTGGAGGGAGGCTGTTACCCAACAATGGACAGTAACGGCTAGATGATGATAATAATAATAATTAACAAGTACACGAACCATCTAATTTCAAACTTACAAACTCGTGGGTTATGAAGGCCACACAATACAATCGGCAATTTAAGACGATTCACATTCTCAATTTTTCAAATGAGTAATCTATACGTGAAGCAAAAACTTTGTACCCCTTATTACGAAAATTGCGCGGACGGAGGAGTATCAAATTTCCTACACTTATAGTTTATATAGAGAAGTAGTGCAGAATGCTAATTTTTTTTTTTAATTATGCATAATACATTAAATCAATAAAAAAACATTACACGCACTATTTATTTATTTGACACTCACTATTTATTTGACACAATACACTTCAAATTGAGAAAAGATTAATATTGTTTGTATTTAATATTATTTGTCTATAGTCTTCTATAGGCTCTTACTGAATGTCAAACATAACCAGCAAACGATGAAAGAGTTTTTACAAAAAACATCGTTTACAGAGACGTTTTGTATCATTAATTAGATTAACGAAATATTTATGTCAAGTTCAATGGACAGCATTTACTTTATCGCATGGTTCTTTGTTACAATAAAAAAAGGTATTCTTTATTTTAATATTTTTTTTAAAATTTGAATTTCATATAATTTGTTTGAAAAAAATAGGCAAATTAACAGTGTAGCCTTGGCGAAATCTGTGATTATAGAAGTCTTTGACAATAGAACCATAATAATGTTCAAACTTATAATTTAAATTAATTATGGTCGAATTTCGACCAATGGGCGACCACTAGTACTCTTTAATTGATAAACATTGGCGAACATTGTCAGAACCAAATGACTAACGACACATTCAAATATATTTAGATCAACAAAATAACGGAATTGATGTAAAACAAGTGTGCTATGGATTCGATGTAAAACAAGCATACATGATAATTAAACAACAGCTATCTTATCTTCATAAAACAATTAAAAAACCCGCATGCAGTGCCTTTACACGGTCATTATGCAATTCTCACTGAAATTCAGTAATCAAGATTGCCTCGCGTCGTGCGGCTTGTATGCGTCGTTGTATGCGTTTTCATAAACATTATTTTACTGCCTTGTAGTAGGGAAAGTAACAAAACCCTAGAATAAAAACCTAGATTGTGAAAACTTGAGCATAAGTTATCGTTACGACCTAATAATATTAGCCCTGTTAAGAAACTGTCCCACCGTTGGGCACAGGCCTCCTCTCAAACTGAGAGGGTTTAGGCCACCACCCTGGTCTAGAGCGAGTTGGCGAACTTCACACACCTTCGAGAAACTCTTAGGCATGCAGGTCTCATCACGATGTTCCGTCACCGTTAAAGCAAGTGATAATTAATTTTTAACATGCACATGCTTTCGAAAAGACAGAGGTGCGTGCCTGGGTTTGAACCCGAGACCTCCGACTTTGCAGTCCAAAGGTCTGACCACTAGGCTATCTATGCTTATACATCGTTACGACCTACTAGATGCTAATATAACTCTATCAAAAAAACAGCAGAACAATCCAGATCTACAGATGGGGATCCAGTTTCATATTCAATTTATAATAGTAGGATTTTTTGACATCAATTCTACGAGCTTTCAGCGTTTAGTAGTATTCGTACTATAACCAACCACTGAATCGAGAGTAAAAAACGTTAATTATTACTGAAAACCATTCACTATTCAAGGATGGGCCAGTCAATCGACTCATCAGAACTACAGTTCTGATACCCCCTAGTACACTACGGAGTAACGAGCGGAAAGGTATATCAACCAACAGTCCGATATATAATAATGTCAGCCTGTACTGCCCACAGCTGGCCTTCTCTCACAAATCGAAGTGAGAAAGATTAGGTCATACTCCACCTCGCGGGCTCAGTGAGGATTGGCGGAGGTAAGTTTGTGGCCACCTTCTGTTGGAATTTATCAAGCCGCCTATAGGTAAGGGTTCCAACTCGGCTTAACGACTACCATATTAGGTAGTAACCGGGACCAACGACTTATCGTGCCTTCCGAATACGAATACGCTGGAATATAAAAATTCCACAAACGGTCACCCATCTAAGTCCGACCGAGTCGAACGCTGCTTAACCTTGGTGATTGGTAAGAACACAGTGGTCGCACAACGCTACGAGCTCCTACTCAGTCTGATATAAACAAAAAAAATATAGAAGACACATTTTTAAAAATTTCTACTATTTTAAAATAAACAAGAAGGATCGAAACTGTCGGTTCCGCGCTCTCTCAGACACAAGGGACCGGCTTGAATATATAGAAAACGTATTCCCATTCGTAAACAAACAACGTCCTACTGTACCACAACCTTTCACGTTTGATCCCACTTATATACGAGAAGCGAAGTATCATCAAACACAGTAAGTCCTTACATATCCTAGGCCGTTATTCGCTAGGACCTAACGCGGCGCGTTACGATATATTCGTGAAATTATCGTGTAAAGGTATAGTACATACAGAATACTGTATGCCACCAGAGTACCATTAAGCGATCATTTCACAAAGTAAACGTAAGGCTTTGCTTTACGTGTTTATTTGCGAATAAGGGCCCTGAGGGCTAAGCACAAACCATTTGACGTTATCGTAACGTTGTCGAGAAAGTGAGGTGCTACTTTCATCTTAAGTAGAGGTGTAGCATCACGCTGACGTCACAGATTCCTGCTAAACCCTCAACTCACTTCACCATACTAATAAACATTATATAGCGGCAGAATAGTTATACTATTGTTTTCTTCTTTCGAATGTCAAATAACAAATGACAGAAAGAGAGACCACCGTCACGCCTATATTCCCCAAGCGGAGGTAATAGAGATGTACTCTGTACACCCACTTTTCGCCGACGATGTTAGGTCCCATGTTATAGGGAGCGAGCCTATTGCCATATACCGGGCACAATTCTAGACTCCGGACTGATACCGGGAGTCGAGAAAGAGAGAAACTAGTGAATAACTTCACTCGCTATAGGTACCACGTTCATTAGTAAGGCCGACTGTGTGAACAGAGATTTAGTACGAAAATTTTGACGGTAGCGAGGTGCTAGTGAGTTAATATGCCATCCTTGTCATACTACAGACTTACTAAATGAACATGAACGTGACAGCACGCTCACTCGCTGGCGTCAATCTTTTCGTGGTAAGCCCTCAGTGCGTGTAGTAGGATCCGAATATTTATAGTTCTACGCTTGTCGCTTGGGATTTGGGATATCATAATTTCGTATAATAATACCATTGGAATGTACATTGTACAACAATCCCTTTATGAGGTAACTGCGTATAAGGAATATTTACAAAGTATAAGAAAACGTTATGGGAAAGTGTAAAAGCATTAATAGACGTTATGAGAAAGTGGGCGCTATAGGAAGTAAACATTATGGAAAAGTGAACATTAATCGAAATAGTCATTTTGAGAAAGTTGTTATTCTAAGGATAATACAGAACAGATCCAAATAAAGGCAATGGTCTTTTTACAATTTGGCATTATTGACTCTTATAATATTGAATGAATTTTTTTTTTGAAATCAGTAGTCTCCGTAATCGACATGCGTGTATTGGACGTCCTATGAGAGTGGAGGAAACCAGACAGGTGTGGAAAGAACCTGTTGGAACTCTGTGACCTTTGCTTACCCTGTAAGGGATCTGGCGATATGATGATATAGATAGATAGCTTATACGTTAGGTTAGGTTATAGGACCTACTCAATTAGCAGGAATGGACTGTCTTGTTGGTCGGCAATCACAAGGAGAACCTTTGTATCTAGAAGCCTTCAAATCGTAGTCGCACCAATTGTAGTTTAATTATCAAAAAATTCTCAGTTTTATTCCAAAGGCTCGAATTGTGCCCGGTATATGGCAATAAGCTTGCCCCTTATTACATGGGATCGAACATCGTCGGCAAGAAATAGGTGTACAAAGTACATCTCTGCCACACCACTCTACCCCAATTAAGGTAACTCTGAAACAGGTCTCTGATAATTTCAATTCTGATCGACCTCTATTCTTAATAGGAACTATAACATCTTAGAGTGCTACCAACGTGAAGGCTTATTCCTAACCTAAAATCTTATAATTGAACTTTTAAAGTAAATAAACCCTTCAATTCGGAACCAATCTTACTGATTTATATAACAAAGTTGTTTGGGATGTAACTAGCCATTGTTCGGGAAATTTAACAAGACGGCTGCGACTCCTGATTGTTTGAATAGGCGCAAACGCGACCCAGAGGAAACGATTTTCTGGAGCGCCAAGTTATAAGATAATTTATGAACAACTTACGAAACGAAGCCTCCGGCGGTTAAATGTACGAGCAATAATATGTGAATTAAAGACTCTGTCATAGTAACGTCTGTATTAAAACACTGGTCTTTATAAGCAAGACGTTACAGTCACAAAGTACTAGAGAAACAGAACTTTGTGTGTTGCATATGCCATACATGAGAGTCGTATGATTGGGTAAAAACTATTTAATACAGGAAGTTCAGCCGATGTTATTAATGTATTCATTCATACCCAACTATCTAGGACTCTATTAATATCAGTATTAATTTGTTATAGTTTTTATCTCTCCTTTTGGGATGTGGAACAGACGTGGCTGATATCAGCCATTATATGATCTTTAATTAATTACATGCATACGCATGCCTAGTGGTTAGACAAGAAATGATAGCCTAGTGGTTGGACCGTTAGACTGCAAAGTCAGAGGTCTCTGGTTCGAACCCAGGCACGCACCTCTATCTATTGGAGAGCATGTGCGTTTTAAAAATTAACTATCACTTGCCTTAATGGTATAGGAAAACATCGTGAGGAAACCTGCATGCCTAAGAGTTTTTCAAAGGTGTGTGAAGTTTGCCCATCCGCACTGGGCCAACGTGGTGGACTATGGCTTAAACCCTCTCAGTTTGAGAGGAGACCCTGGCCCAACGGTGGGACAGTTTCTTAACAGCGCTAATATAATTATTATTATATGGATATGCATGTCATTAATTAAAGAAAGCTGTCACTATACGTGAATACTTGTAATTGGTTTTTCGTTATTATTTCTAATTTCTATATTAGCTCTAGGTTTTCCAACAAAAGTAAATAAAATAATTATGATTGCCACTGCACTGCTATCATAAATATACCGGTGACTCATTTTCATTTCAAATTCTGTGTCAAGTTACTAATTATTTAAAAGTTGCTTACGCCATTGGTTTGTTGCGAATACTGCGGGTAGCAATCACGAGATTTGGGGTTCGAATCCTAGATCAAACAAAGTGTGCCATGTCTCAATAACTGTTCGGAGTTTGGAATTGTATAATGGAATATGCTTATTGCTTGCCCCTTTTATATTGTGTGTACTAGTACACCTCTGCCACTGCCACACGGGAATTGTAGGAGTGACGTTGCTTATTTTTTGTACTGTTCTATCTATCTAACTATATCGTCACGCCAGATCCCTTGCGGGGTAGGCAGAGATTACAGAGTTCCAACAGGTTCTTTTCTTACATACCTCTCTGGCTTCCTCCCCTAGTTCGTCTCATACACGCACGCCTGTTACGGAGACTCTTAACTTGTCCTTCAGATAAGACTCGGTCTATTTGGTCATGGTAAGATAGTCTAGGTCTTCCCCGGTACCTACATTCTTCCACTTTATATCTGTTTTGTCATGTTGTACGGTTAATGTTTCAAAATTCGATAAGTACCTAAAGAAATTATCCCTAGTACCTACTTTCAAGGGATGTGTTATTTATTTTTATTACATCCACAACAAGTAATAATTACCCGCTGAAATGAACATTCGGAACCCCACAACCAGTCAAATCCATTTTCTGTAATTCGCATCATCATCATAAACATTTTTACAACCCAGTAATAAAAGCGTAACTAAATGAACGAAGGGCAAGCAATGGGATTTTTTTCTATTAAATTTTCCCATAAATATTCTGAACATGATCGCTAGATAGCTTGTTAGTTCTTTATAATACATTAATGCCGGAATAAAATGATTTCATTACATGCGAAGCGCCTACGCGAAACATGTACGCAATAATTAGCACAACGGACATTAATTGCAAACGCTTAAATTAAAAGAATTTTACATACGGTGTTCACTACTCCGTTATGGGGTTTAAACACGCTTAAATAAAACTGCAATTAAAGTCTATAAAATGGGGTCGTAAGTAGAAATAAAAGAAAGCTAACGAGGGAACACAAAGTTGTTCTCACACTATTCCACCCCTTTTGTAACGTCGCGTGCTGGCCTTGTCTTGCCCATTCTTCGAATGTGAGTTCATTATACTAAATTATAGTTGTTATTGTGCAATTTGCGAATGTATGTTTCGCTGATGAGCTAAAACATTAGCATGGATTTTGTTTCCGTTTGTTTTCTATCTATGAAGGTAATATACTAGCTGTTACCAGCGACTGGTAACGAGTTTATTTTGTGTAATATCTTTATAAATTATAACATGTGTGTTATTCTGATGTATAAGCTATTTTACTGTAAAGTTTCATTAACATTCGTTCAGTAGCTTTTGCGTGAATGTAACAAATACGAGGAGGGATCAAAAAGTAGCGAGAATGAGATAGAATATAATGACTATTGATAACTTAATAATTTATTTTTCTACATAGTTTCCGAGTCGCTCTACACACCGAGTCCAGCGCTTTTCCAAGGATTCAATCTCTTTCACAAAAAAGTTTTGTCTTGGTCCTGCAAAAAGCTCTCCACGGCATCCATCACCTCGTTATCGTCTTCGTACCTGTTTCCCCTTAAGTATTTTTTCAATTTGGGGCACAGATAAATATCGCTAGCCGCCAGATCTGGTGAATAAGGGGGGTGGTCAACCAATTCGAAGCCAGCTTGCTGAATGGCAGCCATCGCAACTGCCGACCTGTGCGCGGTTGCGTTGTCGTGATGAAACAGCACGCCCCTTCGAAGTTTCCCTCTCCTTTTCTCTTTGATGGCATTCCTCAACTTGGCAATTAAAGCTGCATAATATTGGCCTGTAATAGTGGTTCCACGCTCCAGGTAATCAATCAACAATATTCCTTCTGAGTCCCAAAATATTGAGGCCATAACCTTGCCAGCCCATGCCACGACACGAAACTTCTTCGGGGTCGGTGATGATGGCCGTTTCCATTGGAAGACTGCTGTTTTGTCTCGGGATCAAAATGATGGGCCCATGTTTCGTCCATTGTTACGAAACGAGACAAAATGTTTTCAGAATCTTCTTGAAACTTGTCCAACAATATCTTCGAAATGTCAAGTCGATTTTGTTTCTGACTGTCGGTTAACATTCTCGGCACCCATCTTGCGGAGACTTTTCTCATATTCAAAGATTGTTTTAATATGGATTGAATACTTCCATATGAAATGCCCGTTTCTTGAATTAAGTATCGGATGGTAACTCTTCGATCGCTCAATACAATTTTCTCGACTTTCGCAACATTTTCTTGGGTAACTGACGTCGATGGACAGCCGCAACGATGTTCGTCTTCCGTGCTCGTTCTCCCTACTCGAAATTGAGAAGCCCACCTTGCGACAGTGGAATACGGCGGAGCAGACTCTCCTAATGTTGCCTCCAAATCGCAATGAATCTCTTGCGTCGTAAACTTTTTTAAACAGAGGTATTTAATAACGGCTCGCACTTCGTTTCTCTCCATTTTCGAGAACAAACAAATGACTACATTCAGAAAAAACAAAAGAGAATCGAAGATTTTTTTTTATTAATATTACAAATATGTATCTGAGCTATGCCTGCCAGTATTTTTTTTTTACCAAGGAGTATGTCGTTCTCACTACTTTTTGATCCCTCCTAGTATATGTAACAAACGTTTATGAGAATTAGAGTTTATAAGCTGCTAGCGACTTTGCGTTAATTTTTGTTTGAGACAAAAGGTTGCCTGCGATGCAATCTACCTCCTTGCCAAATTTTATCAAAATCTGTTCAGTGGTTTAAGCATGAAAGGGTCACAGATAAAAAAGTTATTTTCACATGTATACAATAAGTATGAAAAGAAATTCCGTTTTAAGAAAAGTGTGATTAATAATACCTCAGTATTTTTAATTATAATTATTTTGAAAAATTTGATTACTCTCAAAACAATAAGTTCATTAAAAAATAAAAAGTTAAATCAGTCACCAAAGTTGTAAAGCACAACAGATGACTGTTTAACACTTGTAAATAGAAATTTTATAAAATGCAATAAATCTCTCAGATACGGGTTTATAGCAATTTAGACTGTTACCTAATAATAAAATGACGGAAACGTTGCTTCAAACATCCCACATTTTCCACACAATTTGACAACTAATGGCCCTTATAAACAAATATCGTAAAAGTAAGCTTTCAAATATAATGAGTGATGTTTGCCTATCACTCTGTTTACAACGACGGTCTAAAATTTCAACTTTAAATATTTATAGCCAGCACTTTCTCTCGATTTCGCTTACCTTAAATTCGTCTACCCACGTGCTAATTGGCCGGTTGTGAATATTCTATTTGGGCTAGAACCGTTAATAGTTTAAACCTTTATGTGAAATATTTTATTTAGTTTTTGGCGTTTGTGGGTACGAAATTCATGTTTGTAAATAGGAACAATCACCATAGGTACAAACACGAACATTAATATATAAGTATGAATGTACTTTGTCCGAGTTTGGCCAAAAAGCTGCCAAGCTGAAATGGGATTGGGCTGGTCATGTCTGTTGCATGCCTGACACATCTTGGGCAAAAATAATCACCAACTGGGTTCCTCTCAATTATAAACGGCGTCGCGGCAGGCCCAGTAGGAGATGGCGGGACGAACTGGACGCCTTTAAAAACGATTGGCGCTCAAGCCCTACATAGAGTAGAGTGGAGGAGATGGAGGGAGGCCTTTGCCCAGCAGTGGGACACTGTAGGCTAACTAAAAATAATAGCAGAAAAATGATCAAAGTACGTAGATCTAAAGAACGAAATAGCCCATCTACAAAAAGTGTCCCAATACTCCTGTCTACTACCGGTGTAATTCCCTCACAACTTCATCATTCCATTAAAACATAGATTTACCCCCATACCTGTACCAAATCCTACAGAAAGCTGTGATCCTGAATACTTGACGACCGCATGCCCAGCAATTTAGAATTTTGACTCCCAATGATGCTAACTTGGCCTAGGCCCGTATGCATTATATACTACCGGTTCTTAAAAGAACCGAGTTTAACAAAAAAGTAACAAGAAAACATACTAATTATGATAATAATTAGGTGTAGCTGCCCGCAGGGCAGCTTGTGGGGAGCTGTTGGTGACTACGACACCACGGACCTGAGTGCTTCAGAGAGTCGGTCAGGGCCCCCAACTCGGCGTGTCTTCGTCGGTCGAGTGGAAACCGAAGAGTGCCCGCAGGACTCTCGGCTCTGGCTAGCCTTAATTGGCCGTCCAGAGAGGAGCCGTGAGAGCTATATCGACGTAGGAAGATAATGCGTTCCTACGTCGATGTACTCCAGGGGTGGAAGTGTTAAAGGGCATAACGCAGCGAGTAACTTCGGAGAAAGCGCAGCACACCTCTCTACCCCTCGGCGTCCTACTGCCCTTTTGCCGAGCCACAGGAATCGTCACTGGAATGACCTCTGTGGCACTGGCGGGCTCGGTCCGTATGCGGACATCGACACGTGTAGGGGAGTTCGGTCACCCCCCTCACGCCTTTTGGAGGCTACGCGGACGCAGCGCTTGTACGGCGCGCCCTATTCAACACCTATTTTATCCTAAAACTATAAGGACCAAGGTTTTTAATACAGAACGTTCCTACGACAAAGGACTAAAATACGTATACAAGGTGTATCGTAAATAACGCAAGACACCCCGATTAGATAATTGCTTCACAAATTTAACACTAAAACCAAATTTCCAAAATTAACATTTTTACCCCGTTTAACATATTTTTAAGCACTTTTATACCCCAATTAACAATGAAACTTCTACGTGTATGCGTGCGTAATGAATACGTTTTAGAAAAACATTTGAAGTGTCCGTGTTGGTATGAATCAAGAATAAATTTAGTTTTTTATAACACACTAAAGAAGTAACAGCAAAATTTGCAAATTTAAAAAAAAATAATTCGATACAATAACAATTCTATCTATCTATCTATCTATAACCTCACGCCAGATCCCTTGCGGGGTAGGCAGAGAGTACAGAGTTACAACAGGTTCTTTAACAACAATAACAATTCTTGGAATCAATTCAGCTATCGATTTAAAACAAACTACTTTCAGGTCTTGCGTTTATTATGTTACACCTTGTATATATTTCACATGAATAATAAATTTAAATCGGTGCGTGCTCTTCAACATAACAGTATCATCAGTTGAAATAACGGCTCAAGTACACTTTCACTGTCGAAATTCACACGAAAAGTGCTCATTACGTGTAGTATGACTGATACCAATTACGATGTAGATTACATAGTCTTATGGAGTCATTTAGGTAATACCCTAGACGGTAATTAAGTATTTTTGAATTTACATAATATGTTGTACACATAGGTACAAACGTGTAACGTCTTTAAGGATAGAACCTGTTGAAACTATTTGCTCTCAGTCTTTGTCTCGGTATAATAAGCCATGTTTAAGAAACTGTCCCTACGTAGGGCACGGGCCTCCTCTCAAACTGAGAGGGCTTTGGCCAAAATCCACCACGCTGGCCCAGTGCGGGTTTGCGGACTTCACACACCTACGAGAAACTCTTAGGCATGCAGGTTTCCTCAGGATGTTTTCCTTCACCGTTAAAGCAGGTGAAAATTATTTTTTAATACGCACATGGTTTCGAAAACACAAAGGTTCGTGCCTGGGTTTGAACCTGAGACCTCTGACTTTGCAGTCCAACGGTCTAACCACTAGTCTATCACTGCTCACGACAGTGATAGCCTAGTGGTTAGATACGGACACCATTACGGCGTGATGGTATAAATAAATTTAATTCCATTCAATGTTTTTATTGCGGATAATAGGTACAAATTAATGTCAGTATTTAACTATAGGGTAATAGATCTCTGTCTCGTCATGTGGGCATACAAAATCTCTCTGTCACTAAATATATCTAAAAACAACTAAAAAAGTAGCAACGTGTAACTAACATAACGCAAGTATCTTACACATTAATTAGATTAGATTTAGATTTCAATACAAAAACCAAACGTCAAAGGTAACAAAAAATATAACTCATGTACCAGTTTTTTAAATTTAAAAAAACCGTAACCGCACCCTATGATTTATTCCTGATTTCATGCCAAATTTACTAAGAAACCTGGCGTATTGAGTAATAGCACTTAAAAGTGCAACTAAAGTCGCTGTATTATTGCTTTAATTTAAAATTTCGTTAAATATAGCGCACTCAGGTGTGATTAGAAAGAGTGTGAGGAATTTTAAAAAAGTGTTTATGGCAATGGGCTCGCCCCCTATCACATGGGACCTAACATCGTCGGCGAAAAGTGGACATACTCAGAAAACCTCTGCCACCCCTGCTTGGTGAATATAGGTGTGACGGTGTTTATTATTTTATTAAAAAAGTGTAAAATTTAAACATGTTTGAAATTAGTTCAGTCTATAACTACACTGCAAACATAAAGGGTAAATAAATATTAGTCGAAGAGAAATTTAGAGCGATTTGTTCAGTTAAACTTTCCGTGGTGTCCAAATTTTAGTCATAATCACTAAGACTGAAAATTTATATAGAAAATACCTATTCCTTTTAAAACCTATACACTTTGATAAAAACTTCGTGGCTTACTCACAGACTACTATAAAAAATATATTAAACTACTTAAACAAGTTATTTGTGATACAACAACTTGTATCACAAATAACGCAAGACCTCAGACACCCCGATTATATAATTGTTTTACAGATTCCATACGAAAACCAATTTTTCAAATTTAAAATTTTTAACCCCTTTTCAACCTACTTTTACACCCCAATTAACAATAAAACGTGTATGTCTGCGAATTGAGAAATTCGTTTTAGAAATGCATTTGAAATCTTCGTTTTGCTTTGAATCAAGAACAAATTTACTTTAATGGGTAATGGCCTAAACCCTCTCAGTTTGAGAGGAGGCCCGTGCCCAACGGTGGGACAGTTTCTTAACAGGGCTAATATTATTATACATTAAAATAGTTGGAATCAATTTAGTTATCGATTTAGAACAAACTACTTTCGGTTCTTTTGTGTATTATGTTAACTTTGTATATTAGCTACTGCAGCTACGCCAATGACTTTCACTCTTAAGTGGCCGTTTTTCAACTACATACCTACCTTTATAATATATGGTTTTCTTTTACAGATAGCATTAACCGGTAATGATGTGGTGTGTCGCAATAAATGTTGAGAACGCTACAGATAATGTTCGGACAGATTCATGGTATACATATCTCCCTGTTGATATTGGAAGCTGCCATACTTGAATCTTCATCATCATCATCGTCTTGAATCAATCTAATACAAACACTGAATCTAATAAAAAAACATAATTACCAAAAGATTGTATAAAAGTCGCTCAATGGAATTATAAACATTCAGTCGAACATCAGTATCTAAATTATGTAAAGCATTTATGTTTATTAAAAAGCGCAAGCCCTTCCATTTTTCATCGACTTCAGTTAGCCCATTTATTCCGCTGGTACGCAGAATTGGTTTAAAAATAAATAATTGGCTGCGTATTTATCATTTATCCTAAGGTCAAAACGATTTCTGAAGCTCGCTTGCTGAGTGAATATGACATTTCGGCCATATCTTTCCCACGGACTGTCCGATCGGGATGCAATTACTGGCGTCTCGAGTTTTTGCATCGAAATAAATCGAGAAATGTTTTCTTCCGAGATGTGTGTTCACCGATTCTCCTCGCGGTGACATAGTGGCTAACGGTTGTGTAATATGCAAATGTTGTAACATAGAAATAATGCGATTACAACAAAAACAAGAAATCTCTCCACGTAATTGACAGTGGCGTAGATTTCGATGGTAATTTATTCTACGCAACCGTGTTATCGTGCATGTCAATCATTAAATTATACAGAAAAAATATCAAAATTTGACGCTAATTTGACTTTTTTATTAACATCTTGATTTGTTACATGCTGTTAAGTTGTTACGTGATCTTATTAAGTATTGCTTCCTCCCATACCACTTAATTTTAATTGTGTAACAGATACGTCACATGTACTGATATAGATTCATTCAATATTTAATTAAAACAATGACTACATTATTGTAATTAAGAAGCTATTTAGCCTGACAGCGGTGTTGTTAACACAGTTCCCCCACCCCACCCATTACCGGTTCGATTATATAGAAACCATTTGCTAGATTTTGTTCTTTAACCGGAATGCACAATTTTTGAAGGGTTCCCGTCAGACTTATTTAAATTCTTGTACATATATTATGAATGGTGCTCGTAGCGCTGCGAGACCAGGGTATTCTTGGCTTTGACCAAGGTTAAATTGCGTTTAGATAGGTCATTCTTCGATAAGAGATCGATTGTGCCATTTTCATTATCGACTATCTCCATGCTTCAGAAGCGGCCACTCAATGCGGTAGCTTTAGAAGCTGAAGAAGTAGCTTTAAAGGCGGCTTGATGAGTTTAACAGCTAGTAGCCACAAATGTGCCTCTTCCTGAGTACACCTCCTGGTTGAAAGGAACTATCTTCATTTTCACCACGACTTTTGAGAGAAGACCTTTGCCTGCTGTGAAACATAAAGGCTGTAAAGTATCCTTATAACATTTTAAGTAAAACAATTATTCTACATTTCATCGTTATTAAAATTACACTCAAACGCTGACGAACATTTTTTAATGCATTTTGCTATAAAAATAATTACAGCATGCCGCATAAGGTGTGAATATCTATGTCAACAAACACGTTGCCATGTCATTAATTCTTACCATTAAATAATAGCTTGTATACTTCTCCGAACCAGCGATCGTTGCGTGGCGCCGCATCGAATAGAGCATGGTGGTATCCCACGGCGACTTGGAAGGGTTAGAGGCCCATCAAGTACTGTTAAGGCGAATTAAAGTGACATCTCTGTGTAACGGGGCGCATGTTTTTGTTGCGGCCACATCGCGAGGCATGCGGCTCGATTTCCAGATACTGCGAAGTTAACAGGATGTATGTACGTACTTACACTTGTTTTTCTCAGATAGGGTCAAGGGGAATAAAATGTTCTAACGCTGTGGAGAGCATGGTGACGCTTAGCGGTTAATGGATTTTGATTCTTGATACATTTAGATATGGTGAAATATAGATCCTGGCATAAAGAAGTGACAGTAGAGGGAAGGTGTCGTTTTAATTTCTCTTAAATAACTATGATCTAGATAAGTGATAGCATTGATAGTTATTTTTTTTTTGAAAAAAAGAAATGTAACCGCACTCTAGGATTTATTCCTGGGTCGTGGGTGCGTATACAAACATGAAAATTCACATACACAAATACTCAGACCGAAACAAATAATTGTGTATCTTACAAAGATTTGTCCCGTGCGGAAATTGAACCCGCGACTATAAGACCAAATAGGTTCAGCGGCTTAAGCTCTTAACCACTGCGCCAAATCGTCCGTAGTAGTTATGTGACTACCGTCTAGTATATTATAAAAAAATACCGTCACGCATTCCTCAAATGGGGGTGGCAGAGGTGTCCTGTGTACACCCACTTTTCACTGATGATGTTAGGTCCAATGTACTAGGGGGTGAATCTATTGCCATTATACTGGGAAAAATTCCAGACTCCGGACTGATACTGGAAACTTTTCGATTGAAAAATTTAATTTTTGTGCATCCAGAAATTTTCCAGTTTTAGTCCGGATCCCGGTTCGAATCCTAGAACCGGGATCCGGACTAAAACTGGAAAAGAACCCAGAGCTTTATGATCGCTACGAGCATTGTTCGCCACTATACTAACGAAACAGTCCTATATTGGACTCAATATTATAAACATTTTCAGTCAGTTGGTACCTATTTTATTCGACTTCTCAACTTATGCCACTATAAATACCTCAATATAGACACTAACCATAAAACCAATATTCCTCTCACGTTCATAATAAAGATGCAATTCTCTGTATACAACATATTTTACATTTAACAGCGTGTCTTATCAATGTCCCCGATGAGGAGTAGTTTATATTCGAGATTGGTGATCACAATTATCCTTGTCACGAATCCGCTAACAATGTAGCTAACGAGAAATAAAGAAATTATGGCACTTATCTGTCAATAAGTACGGTCGTGGATGCGCCAGTGCTGGATATATTTTAAAAGAACGTGGATATTATAACGTTTAACTATGAAAGTGTACCTGTCGCTCTGTGTTTTATACCTTACCAGCGAGTTTCTTTACTTGCGAGGTTTTTTTACCTTAATGCGAAGTTCTTTACTTTTACTCCTAGGTTCTTTACCTCACTTACAAAAATACAAAATTTTTATTCAAAACTACAAGTTCGTGATACACAGTGTGGGTCTCATCCTTTTAAGTTAAAAGAAACTTGTATTATATGAGATCGCAGTTCCAAGTGTGGTTAAAACAAAAACTTATAAAACGTAGACATAACAACAATTAAAATATAATAATAATAAGAAAAAGAGAAATTAGAAAAAAAAATAATAATAATATGATTCACATGCAATGAAATGTTATTAATACATTTGTAATACTTTCTTGGTCATTCCAATATTAAGTATGTGTTTTGTTTTTCATACAAAAACAAAAACAACATTAATGAATTAAATTGAAAAAGAAAATAATAACAATAAAACATATAATAAGATGTAACCAAAAAACAAAACGGAGTTTAACTATGAAATAAAAGTTCCTATTAACAATTCAAAATCGTAAGACATGCACAAATAATAAATTATTTATTTAAGTATATAAACTTACGAGAACCGAGATGATAAGACACATAAGATGATAGTTCATCGCTGAGGAATTTTGGCCCGAGGGGATCGTGACACGGCGCTACAAATGGGTGAAACTGGACAAGCAGAGTCCATTTTGTAGGTTTATTGTTCTGTGGTTCTACCATATACCATATACGATACTATATCTACATAATAATTAATAATAAAATATCAGCCTATACTGCTGGACAAAGGCCTTCTCTCACTAATCGAGGTGAGAGAGGTTAGGTCATACTCCACCACGCGGACCCAGTGCGGATTGGTGGAGGCAGGTTTGTGGTCACCTGCTGTTGGAACTTATCAAGTCGCCTTTAAGGCTTCCAACTCGGCTTAACGACTACCACATTAAGTGGTAGCCGGGACCAACGGCTTAACGTGCCTTCCGAAGCACGGAGACGCTCTAATTTGAAAATGCCACAAACGGTCACCCCAACCGAGTCGAACGCTGCTTAACCTTGGTACTCGGTAAGAACACCGCGGTCGCACAGCGCTACGAGCGCCTTCATATGTTTTTACTCTATTTATTTTTATTTATTTATTTAATTATCTACATATGCCTTTACTTATTTCTCCTATTTATTATCAGACGACAAGGCCCATAGAAAATTAAATAATACCATAATCTTATTAACGTATTAGTTTCTGCCCGCCACTTCGTCTGCGTTAACTTCAGACAGGAACCTTACATTTTTTAATAAGGTATATGTGTGACAATTTTCATCCAGATCCTTTCAGCCGTTTTTGTGTGATTAAGTAACAAACATACAAAGTTTCACATTTATATTAGTAGGATAGTAGGATGTAGATATACTAGCTTACCATGACCAAATAGACCGTGTCTTATCTGAAGGGAAAGTCAAGAGTCTCCGTAACCTGCGAGCGTGTATAACACGAACTATAAGAGTGGAGGAAGCCAGAGAGGTCTGTAACGAAAGAACCTGTTGGACCTCTGTACTCACTGCCTAGGAATCTGGCGTGATGGTACAGATATATAGAGATAGATAGATATAAATAGATATACGATATATGACTTACGGGGCCGTGACGTGGACACTCACAGTGGGACTAGTCCACAAATTCAAAGTCGCACAGCGGGCTATGGAGCGAGCTATCCTCGGCGTCTCTTTGAAGGATAAAATTCGTAACGAGGTAATCCGACAAAGAACCAAAGTTACCGACATAGCTCGCAGACTCAGTAAGCTAAAGAGGCAATGGGCTGGTCACATCTGCAGAAGGACCGACGGCCGATGGAGCAAGCGTGTCCTAGAGTGGAGACCGCGACTTGGTAAGCGTAAGGTAGGACGGCCCCCAGCTAGATGGACCGACGACCTCAAAAAGGTCACTGGGACAGACTGGATGCGGAAGGCGGAGGACCGTGTGCAATGGCGCGTGTTAGGAGAGGCCTATGTCCAGCAGTGGACTACGATAGGCTGATTGATTGATTGATTTGAGATATACGAGTACTATATGTATTTATCGACGAATAAAAAATGTCCTGCATGCCTAAGAGTTTCTCGAAGGTGTGTGAAGTTCGCCAACCCGCATTGGGCCAGCGTGGCGGACTATGGCCTAAACCCTCTCAGTTTGAAAGGAGGCCCGTGCCCAACAGTGGGACAGTTTCTAAACAGGGCTAATATTATTATTATATTATAAAAAATGTCACTCATAAAAGAAATTAAGGTAGTTACGAGAGATCTTTTTTACTCAACCAAATTGAAATATCAGATCCTTATTCGGCAGCCTTATACCTTTAATAGAGTTATGTCCTTAACTTTAGCTATGAGTGTATTTGATAAGAAATTTCAAAATACATTCCATTTATAACTCTATGTCAAAGAAACCTGAAATGCCCTCACCTCCATGCCTCGGGTGCACGCTGAACAGCAAGCATGGTTCGTCCCCTGGTTCTCGACAACACTCCAGAACGTCGCGACACGTGGTCTGCGGCGTCACCGGCACGGGAGTCGGCGACCAGCCCGCGCCGCTCTCGCACCACACTCGCACTATCATCTGCAAACAAGACAACATCGTCACGCATATATTCCACAAGCAAGAGTGGCAGGGGTGTGCTGTGTGCATCTTATCGCCGACCATGTAAGGTACCATGTAATAGGGGGCAAACCTGAACCAAATAAACCGTTATACCGAGCACAATGCCACGATGTTAGGTCGAGGGGCGAATCTATTGCCATTACACCGGGCACAATGTTGTCTTGCATTGAATGTCCGGAATGAATCTGGAATTTTTCCTATCCAAAAATTACATTTTGTCCTGCTTATGATTCTGAACCAAGAATCACGTGATCGCGACCAACTAGACAGTCAAGACATTATTTAAAACCCTCTTCCGTTAAAAGACGTCGAACACAGATGGTTTTTCCAAAGACAACCACGACGACTGTTTCTGTAACTCGTTCGACGTTTTACCGGGAGCACCACCATGTCAACAGCTCAGTAATAGTTTTTCAGAGCACCTAAGTTCAATATTTCCGAACAAAAACTTCTCAAAATAGCTCAATTAAACCTATCAACAGCACCATAGCTTTTGGGAGGCCTGTCCATTCCGCGTCGGACCTTAACCTCCTTAATAGGAGGTTAAGCTTACAAGTTCTAAATAGAATGCCTTAAAAAAACAGAATCCGATCTTTCTTGCAAATAACCACGGTTGCACTGCAGCTATGGTTATGGATAAGCTATGAATTATAGAAATATTCGTCCCAAATGAGAATCAAACCTACAAGCCGTAGAGCAGAAACCTTGATTGACTGTTGCATTGTCGAGATCTTATTACAATACGCAATATAAAACCGGCAACTACCTAGTAAGAGTATAAACACAAAAGTACCTATACAGACCTACTCTTCAATTAAGTAATTCTAGGAATTAAGTCACAGAGTGGCTTCTGTGCAGCGTATAATCACCGTTGCAGCGTGGAAAGTGAACACAAGTGTTAATTACAAAAAAATCTCACAAATTATCGCTGGAATGTAAATGAGTCGCTTCCGCGACGGACGTCGAATCCCATGAGATGCATAATAAGAGTGTACAAATAGACACCGTGTCTGTGAACCATTGTAATGCATTAACACCGTAGGTAGTTACTAGATAATTACTTTAGAAATGGTAAGTAGGTATTGAGAATAGAATAATATAATGTAGGCACTCATATGTTAGCTCTTTAAAATCCTATATTAGCCTCATTTAGCCATTGTTGAATAATTTGTGACGATCACATCACATGGACTACACGAGACCTTATGATCGATTCATAAGGTTACATCACAAGTATTTCAATGAAGTTTTTGATGATTTAGCGCAGCAGCAGCGTAGGTTATGAGCTTAAGCCGCTCCACTGAGTCTAATAGTCGCGGGTTCGATTCCCGCACGAGACAAATCTTTGTGTGATCCACAATTATTTGTTCCGGTCTGGGTATTTGTGTATGTGAACTTTCATGTTTGTAAACGCACCCACGATACAGGAATAAATCCTAGTGTGGGGCTACGTTTTATAAAAAGATAAAGAGAGAGATTAGTTACACATAAAACACCAAAGCAAGTTGTAACCTTACTTACAGTCAAGAACTGTAATAATACTTTCACGTTTGTGACCGAAACCGGGATAAAAATTCAAGGGTGAAGTGGTACCGCAGAATATATTAGAATTGCAAACTCGAATTCTGAGGAAACTCGAAAAGTTTACTGCAACGAGAAACTGCGAGATTGTAAGCACTTTTATGCGTTTGTCGTAATGTTCCAAAGTTTCACTGCAATAGTATAATGAGGGAAAATATGTGTGACATTAGAATAGTTATAGGCGGTAAATTTTACGTTCTCTCCATTTCGAAAATAAATGTAAAATAATGTAAATTTGACAAGGTCTGTAACAGGTTATTGAATTTGTTAATTAAATAATAAACGAAACCTGCTAAATACGAGCGGCGCAAGAAAACGATTTTATTGCAAGATTAAAAAATACACAATCTTTTTGTTAGGTTGCTTTCAGCATTTGTTGTTGTCAAGCAGTTTTGTATTAAACTTAAAGAAACTCTTATAGTAGTCTAAAACAATATCCTACTATAGATAATACGAACACTACTGTTCATAAAACAGCCCGAATAAATAGCCGTAAAGCCAAAATTGGCAAAATTTGCTTTAATGTGCAGAAACTGATTTCGTAACGGTCGAAACATACGAATATTAAAAGCACTTAATCAGTCTTTATGCTATAACCTAAGTTGAATAAATGTAAGTATACGCGTATTTATTGTTACATTCTAATCCCTACAAATCTGATTATTTATCCAATTGGCGATTAAATGGACAAATTGTGTATGCAAAATAAGGTCAGGTTCCTTATTAGGTGAACTTGCAACCAAAAGCTAGGCTTTTAGGGAGTGTATCTGGTATGCACTCCAAAGAACGTGTATATGGCGAATCCATTGTTATTTTATACGGTATGGTGATGCAATTAATCCCTTAGTGCTACAATAATGTACAACTGGTATCTTTACTACTTTATGCATACACCCTGACTTCGGTCAGATTTTTCAAATAAAGTGTAAAATCGACCTGATCAGTGCAAAAAATATCAAAGCAAAATTGTTTGTTATTGGAAAAAATAAACACCGTCAGGCGGAGGTGGCAAAGATGTATAGTGTACCTAACACCCAACCTCTTGCCGGACATAATTCCAAAGTCTGGACCAATTACAAGGTCTGATACGCACTAGGAAATTTTCTATAGTAGAAAAATTACAAATTTTCTGCCCTAAAATTCGAACACTGGCCCTCGTAATTATAATATATATAATATTTTTTTTTCAGATGTCAAGATCCATTACATAATATTAATACAATGCATTAGTCAGTAAATGAACCATGTTGCAGTGGTTCAAGTACTGACGCAGCAAGGACGCGCACCGCTTGCGCATGGTTGCAAAAAAGCAGTCCACGTGCGCCTCGGCGAACATTCCTGAAGCGCTACAAAAGCGAGGCAGCCCCAAAAGCACCCGGAACGCATTGTTATATTGGACACGTAAGGCGCCGTACTGTCCCCGCGAATAAGCGACCCACAGACTGCTCGCGTAGAAAGAAGTGCAAAATGCCCTGAATAAGGTTATTTTGACTCCTCTCGAACAGCGAGCGAATCTGCGGGCTATCATATTCGCACGAACAGACAACGCCCTATGTTCCTGTGTAAAAGAAAGCAGAGTTTATTAACAAACCTCCTTTAGTAAAGCTTCATTTCGATGTTATTATTGATGTCCTTGAGAAATCTAAATAAGAATAGTTGTCAGATACAATTTCAGAACTACATAATTTAACTTTTATTATAGTGTTACACAAATCATGAACAAACACAATCACATTAAAGTACCTACTACTTAAGTATAAACATCGTGTATACAAGCTTGCAATATTCGTATGTCTGTCTGTCTTTCCGATTCAAATCTTGTGATCCACTTTTCAAGCACTTGCGAGTATCCGATTGAGCTGAAATTTGACATACGTATGTAAGCCTGTTGACAGTGCAATAATGCGGTACCATGGTGATGATGGAGTCGGAAGGTAGCCATAGAAACATGTGAAATATACAACGTAACCCACTCGTGTTTAGGCTTGTTAGATTGGTATTGAGGAGTACTATACAACCAGATAATGTTCAGGGTCTGATAATGAAACCAAAAGGTGGTCAATGGAACCACACAAATACTCAATATAACCCTGCCGTGTTTGGGTTCGTTGAGTTTGTCTTGACGAGTATTTTAGACCCGGATGGTATCCAGGGTCTTATGATGGAGCCGGAAAGAAGCCATAGGAACTACTCAACTAAGCAAGATATATTTGTTGTGTTTATTGTTATAAAAACTTGTTTTTAAAACGGTCTTTTTAAATTAAAATTATTCCTTCATATATAAAATTCAATATACGAGTATTCCTAGTTTCTCAGAGCACCTAAAGTCGACATTTCAAAGCGGAGAGTTCTCTAAAAAGCTCCATTAGAACGTTCGAATGGTAGCCGAGTTTTTCAACGGTCATTGGAGAAATTTAATCAACCCTACCTACGTTGCTCACATTCAACAGCCAATTCAAACAGAAACTAAATAAAAACTAGAATCGGGTCAGCATGTTTTTCTTTATTTCCACTTTCTTTCTACATGTTTTCTGTTATATGTAGCAACCCTAACTATTACCGTCGAAAGTGTTAAAGCGTGGGTTGTTCATATGTATCTTGCAATGTATATACATACTTGGTTCTCATTAGTTAACGTACACACAGACAAATCAAATTTATTTGGATTCCTTTGGATTTGTACATTTAGGGGTGTTATATTTGGATAGCTTTGACGGTGAAGGAAAACATCGTGAGGAAACCTGCATGCCTAAGAGTTTCTCGAAGGTGTGTGAAGTTCGCCAACCCGCACTGGGCCAACGAGGTGGACTATGGCCTAAACCCCCTCAGTTTGAGAGGAGGCCCGTGCCTAACGGTGGGACAGTTTCTCTTCTTCGAGAATTCTGTTAATATTTAGGTCAGTATAAAAGAGGGTGAGCCTATTACTATAATACCAAAAACAGAGATGATGATGATTATGACGATTATGATGATGACGATTACATTTTGAAATCTTCAATCATGACTGAAGATTAAAATTGTAATATCATAATAATGATTAAGTGTTACGAAATGTAATTGTGATCATTAATCTGATTACATTTTGCCTATCTCTGACCGAAGACAGTTCCAGACTCCGAACTGCTACCACCAAAACAGAATTTGGTGAATTTTTCGATAGCAACATCATACTTTGGTCTACCCAGGATACAAAACCAGGACGTCGTGATCGTCAGCCGAACACTAGACCAACGAGGCACTCTTAAATTTTACACCTCCATAAAATTTAAAAGCTGCCGATCTCATAAATTTTCAATACACCTAATCTTAGCCAGCTCTCTCAGCTTCTATCTCGTATGAAATTTTATACATGAGCGTAAAACTGAAGAAAGTGAAAAAGACAGGCAATTTACAAGAAGCAGGCGATATAGGGAGCTAACGACTTGTAAACTACTTGGGTCCTTATTCGCTATGACCAAACGCAGCGCGTTACGATAACTTCGAGAAATTATCGTGTAATGGTACTTTGTATGCCACTGGAGTACAGTCAACAACATAAGTCGCTTAACATATTTTACAAATGTTTTTGATGAACATCGTCAAAACCAAATTCATAGCAACATATTCAAATACATATATTTACTCTGTACTTTCTGCCTACCTCACAAGGGATCTAGCGAGATGATATATAGATAGATATTTAAATTAAAAAAATTGATACGAAACTATAATCTATCTATCTATATCATCACGCGAGTTCCCTTGCGTGGTAGGCAGGGAGTACAGAGTTCCAACAAGTTACAGACCTCTCTGGCTTCCTCCACTCTCATAGTTCGTCTCATACACGCTCGCCGGTTAAGGAGACTCTTTACTTGCCCTTCAGACACGACACGGTCGATTTGGTCATGGTAAGATCAGAATATTTTTATCAATGTAAACCATTAGGTACAGTATTTATGAATCGTCAAAATAGTAACAAAGACTCTACCACCACTTCGGATTGTCAATCCTGTGGAGAAGAAGCCAAGAAACTCCACGGTTACTCTCTTAAAATAGTATTTTTCCAATTTTTTCCATCTACATTTTGTTGTGGGGTATGGAAGAACAATGTAGTATCAGGTAAGTCTAAATTAAATTAACCAAGGTATACTATTCATGAGAATGGCTACATGGTTCTCTTATTTACAGATAAAGAAAAAAATTTAATGATGAAGATAACTGATCAATTTTATTAAACTACTAGAAGGAAGAGAGAGAATAATAAATAATAATAGCTGATTATGTTATCCATATTCTGGTGGAGCTGGGACAGCATATCCAAGCATTTTTATCGTTTAAATAACCATCTAGAATATAGTAAGCTCGCTTGCAGAGCGTACGTTTAATACAAGATTTGAATTTACTTTTACTAAGTTGAGTGACGTCAAGTAGACGATAGTTTAGGTCTTTCCCGGTACCTACACCCTTCCACTTTCGCATTGTATTTTGTCATTCTTTCTTCCGACATTCTTTCTATATGCCCAAACCAACGCAGCATACCCTTGCTCATCTCATCGAAACAAAAGTATGCAAGCAATTTGAAAAACTGAGTATTTATTGAGACTTGCGTTTGCTGACCGTACCGCTGAACTATCATTGCACGAAGTTATCGTAACGACTGCGACATGAGTTTGATTAGTCATAGCGAATAAGGATCCAGGGGCACAGCGCTGCAACCTGCAGGTAAACTATGGAAAAATCACATTATTGGAATAACAGTTGCAACATCACTTGCAATTTCAGTGGCAGCGTATGGCAAGTTCAGCAAGTCTGAAGAACCCGTCTAAAGTGTGAATACACTATTTAATAGGCAGTGTCTAGAAGTTACATTTGTAATTTTATTAACTGCCAAAAAAAAGAATATAGTCTATCTTACCATGACCAAATAGACCGTGTCTTATCTAAACGGCAAGTCAAGAGTCTCCGAAACCGGCAAGCGTGTATGAGACGAACTATGAGAGTGGAGGACGCCAGAGAGGTATGTAAGGCAAGAACCTGTTGGAACTCCGTACTCTCTGCCTACTCCGCAAGGAATCTGGCGTGTTGATATAGATAGATAGATAAAAGAAGAATATAATTTACTGCTCGTCTAATCGTTGGTCTAGTGGTGAATAATTCGAGTAGCAATTACGAGGTCCCGGGTTCGAATCCTTGCTCGGACCAAAATGTAATTTCTCGACATAAGAATTCCAGAAGCAGTCCGGAGCCAGGCACTATGCTCGGTATTATGGCAGGCTCACCCCCTATTACATGGGACAAAAATATAGGGGTAAAAGTTTTATTTTTTTAATTTTTAACTAGCAGTTTCCCGCAGCTTCGCGCGCATTTATTTTACATTCACATAGCGAAGTTAGAAGAAAAAGTTATATTTACTACCGAGTCCCTATATAGATAGATAAGAACGATCCGACAGGTAACCCCAAAAGTATAAAAAAAAAACATTAAAATCGTTCAAGCCGTTTGGAGGAGAAGAATTACAAAGATTTAGCGCTAAGGCATTAATTACTCTGTAAAAGTATAACGTTAACTACATTACAACAATTTTAATTGACGCCAACCTATTTTGTTAATTAATATGACACCTACAAATTTTCATCTAAAACTATATCTAGGTATATCTAATGAATTTCTACAAGAAAAAATAGTAGGTATGCTACCAAAGCTTACCTTAAATCAAAATTCACAAATCCCCTAATTATGTAATCTATCGGACTCATAACAAGCGAGCCCTTATAACTTCAAATAGACTCTCCGGTTCCATTTACCCAAGCCTTAGCGGGGCATACTCGCGAGATTTTTCATTATTACAGAGGCAAGATTAATTATTCCCTCACAGGAACTCATCATTATCTGTCTGGTATTCGAAAGCCTTTGCGGTGTGAATAATAAGGCCACCATTATTTCATATAATTGTACGTTTGTATTGTATCAGTTTGTGTTCTGTTCATACGGCATTACTTTCCAAATGGAACTATTGTCTATACTTTAAGCACGTGCCACGCGTTTCGTAATGAGTTGTGTTGGATCCACTCCTATTGTTTTAGGTCCGATATGAAAATGGGAAAAGACAGCGATTTTTATTGTTCTTTTTCTCCTGTTATCGAATTATAATAGTACAAATGATAGAGTTGGGTGGAGGACCAGAGGTGATTGAGTGGAGACCGCGTGTCGGCGTACGTAGTGTAGGGCGCCCTCTAGCTAGGTGGGGCGACGATATTCGTAAGGCAGTGGGCAGGGATTGAAGGAGGAGAGCTGAAGATCGAGGTCAGTGGCGTGCCATGGATGAGGCCTACGTTCAGCAGATGGGGCGACGATATTCCTTCTGGGATTGAAGGAGGAGAGCTGAAGATCGAGGTCAGTGGCGTGCCATAGATGAGGCCTACGTCCAGCAGTGAACTGACACGGGCTGATGATAATCAAATTATAATAATGAACAGTAAATGATTTAACGTTATATTAGAGAAAGTATTTTGATAAAACGAATGAACGAAAGCTACTAACAAAAAAACAGGTACTATATATATCTATGCTCACTGAATGAAAAAAATCATATATTGTGCGACAAGGATATATTGGCCCGTGGATGAAATTAGCAAGGTGGGCGTTAATGTAAAATTAGGATTATCATTTATTTATTTATTCTTTATTGTATACAGTACAGAGGTAATTGTAATTTTCACAAAGGCGAGCTTAACTCAAAATATGAGTTCTCTTCCAGCGAACCTTTGAGTGTTGAGAGATAAGACAGAAAAATAAGAGGGCAGTTATACAATCACACATTCCAGGGAAAAAGGAAAATATATAAGATTCCTAAACATAATTATAAATAAATAACATACACTACACAAATACTAAATACATATAATATACCTACATATACATACATAAATAGTACAAAAAGTTATATGTATGCATCAATCAGCAAACAGATAGGAAATGTTCCCTGACTCCTCTCTTAAAAACATCCAGAGATGAGCTCGCACGTAGGGCGTGTGGAAGTGAGTTCCAAAGAAGGATACTACGAACAGTAAAAGACTTATCGTATCGACTGGAAGAATGAAGAGGAGTACGAAGAAGGAGAGAAGTAGCATTACGACAGGGTCTATCTGTAAGGACAAGAAGGTCAAAACGCTCACGTAGGTACATAGGAGCTTTAGGACTATGAAGGATGGAGTAGAGAAGAGTAGTAGAATTTTTCTTTCAGGAAAATATTTCAACAGGCAACAACAGTAAATTTCATAGCAAACGGCAACTCTGCGACTGTCATGAAGAGACATTTCACTTGATGATTGTGTTAGTTCCGATTTTTGCCGCGGGCCACAAGATATTTGTATGATTGTACCAAATTGTTGTTGACACTACTCGTAGTTACCCGTGGCCTTTAAATAATGTTAAAGCTTTGATGGTATTAAAGCATAATATTGCAAAAGTATTTAGGTTAAAATTTAAATAAAATAAACACCGTCACGCTTATATTCCCCAAACAGGGGTTGCAGAGGCGACGTTAGGTCCCATGTAATAGGGGGCGAGCCTATTGTCATATACCGGGCACAATTCCAGACTCCGTACCCATACTGGAAATTTTTCGTTAGAAAAACTACATTTGTCTGACCTAGGATTTGAACCCAGGACCTCGTAATCACAAAGCAAAGCGCTTTGCCACTAGACCATCGACGCAGACAAAGTCAAGTGTTTAAATTGAATCACCCAAAAGTTTAAATCCAGAGTATTATTAAGAATAATACTTTAGGTAACCGCATGTGGGATGCGTTTTGTGCTAAAACAACCAGACAGTGGGTGCCACCAGGCGGAAAACGACGAGTGGCGAGACGAGCTGGACTCCTACGACAAGGACTGGAATCAGCTAGCACTGGACCGGGACAGGTGGAAGAAGGGAGGGGAGGCCTTCGCCTTGCAGTGGGACAGTATATAATATTATATCATATCTGTGGTGCTTTACAACTGGGCTTATCCTAGTTGTAGTCTCCTTCTTTATGGCTGATGTTCCAATTTTTTGTGTCTCCCGCTTTGCAAAGGATGTAAGTGGAATTTAATTTTTCCTACTCCTCTTGTTTTGCTTTCTAATTAAATTTGTTGCGGGTTCCAAGACAATTAAAGCGCTTCCCGGGATACCCCAAAGTTAAAACCTTGGTGTCATCTAAGGAGATCATTGTGCATCTTGGCTTATAGGAGTTACAATGTTGGGAATATATAATAATAATATAGACTTATAATAATTATTATTATTAAGAAAAATAAAATGTTCGGAGCATAATTTTATTTATTAACAGGAATTCCTTAGTTATTCTTAGAGTGGTGTTACACATGATCTCATCTATGTTAATTTAATTAATGATCTGTGTAGATTTTAAAATACATATATTTTTTATACTATCATGCTTTATTTCTTATTAAATTTGGCTAGTTTCTTTAAAAAAGGTATTACTGTATACCAATAACATCATCAACATACACGGCGTCAGGGCAGGGCCATAATGGGCTGGCCCCCCACAAGATGGAGCGATGACCTGGTGAAGGTCGCGCGAAGGAGCTGGATGCGTACAGCACAAAGCCGGTTGTTGTGGCGATCTTTGGGGGAGGCCTTTGTCCTACAGTGGACGTCTTTCGGCTGATGATGATGATGATGAATACACGGCGTGTCATTTTGTTGATTGTGTCGATCGCGGCAATTATTTAATCATATACGACATTATTATGATACCTGGGGGCCAATTCTCGTAATTAAAATTTTTCAAAATGCAGTCTCGATCTACCATTTGTGAGATCTTATCTCAATGTCATAAGACATTGAGATAAGATCTCACAAATGGTATTCTCGTAAAATATCAATACCAACCGAATCGAAATCCGACCGAAAGTTGAACATAATGTAAACGGTATTCCGATAAAATTTTGTACTGACATGAACAAAAAATATACAAAATATCTTCAAATTGAAGATTTCAGTCACATGTTTTTTATTTAGACTGTGGCAGCATGTAATCAACAAATGATTAACAATATACTTTAAATTAAACAACTTTACATTGTATTGAAATTAGACTGAGATGATACTGAAATCAGATCGATACTTTAGTGGAGCAGAATATCATATCATAATTAAATTTCAATTCAGTTTCAGTCTCAATAAAATACGAAAATTGGCCTCCTGCGCCTCCACAGCTTTGCCTTGGGAAGGCACCAGTACTTCCAGCTTCGCATGTTCCTTTTTCTAATGTTTAGTTTTTAAGGATATGCATGTTTCTAATTTTTGGAAAGAAATCATCATCATCGTATGGCGGTGTATTTTAAATAATGCGAACCACGATCAGAACCTAATGTCAGAGTGGAGAAGCCATCGTTTAGCCTCTGGTGTCAGCTGGTGTAGCCCCTCGAATCCGCCGCTGAATTTACGAGTGGGACAGTCAGTCCACGATGTGCTGGATAAAAGATTGCTGGAAAGAAATTATTCTTATTCTTAATTGGTTTAGTTGTTAGCTTTACAACAGGCGCTCGTAGCGCTGTGCGACCGCGGTGTTCTTACCGATCACCAAGGTCAAGAAGCGTTCGACTTGGTCGGCCTGAGATGGGTGACCGATTGTGGCATTTTCATATTCGAGCGTCTCCGTGCTTCGGAAGGCACGGTAAGCCCGTTGGTCCCGGTTACCACTTAATGTGGTGGTCGTTAAGCCGAGTTAGAAGCCTTAAAGGGGGCTTGATAACTTCCAACAGCAGGTGGCCACAAGCCTGCCTCCACCAATCCGCACTGGGTCCGCGTGGTGGAGTTTGACCTCTCTCACCTCGATTTGTGAGAGAAGGCCTTTGCCCAGCAGTGGGCAGAATAGGCTGATATTATTATACAACATACAAGCTATAGTAAAATGTACGGTAAAATTAATGTACGGTAAAATTATTGAACGGAGAATGCGCGTGAAGTCCGATGGAAAGTTGTGCGAGGCACAAGGGGGTTTCAGGTCTGGAAGAGGATGTTTGGATCAAGTCTTCTCACTCCGCAACATCGTAGAGAAGCATCTGGCAGTGGGCCGGAAGGTTTTCTGCGGTTTTGTAGATCTGGAGAAGGCATTTGACAGAGTTGTGTGAAAGAGACTTTGGGACATTTTGCCAGAGTATGGTATAGATGGCACTCTGTTGCGAGCCGTCCAGTCCACTTATGTGGACTGCAAGCCATGCGTACGGGTGGGTGGTAACAGGTCACCCTGGTTTGACGTTAAAATCGGCGTCAAGCAGGGTTGCGTGTTGTCTGCTAGACTGTTTATAATATATCTGGACAAAAGTCTTCAAAGACTGAAAGCGATGAATGAAGGTGTACAAATGGGCGACTTAGTGGTAAACCATCTACTTTATGCAGATGACGCGGTTTTAATAGCGCCAACAGCCACTGATCTGCAAACACTAGTCACAGTTATGAAAGACGACTGCATGATCAATGGCTTACACTTGAATGTGAAGAAAACCAAGATTATGGTTTTTGAAAGGGAAGAAACCAGAATGAATGTAAGGATTGTGGTTGGTAACGATGTGCTGGAGCAAGTGAATGAGTTTGTATATCTTGGATGCGCCTTCAGTAAGGATGGGAAATACACCGCTGACATAGCGAGAAGAGTGAGTGCAGGGAACAGAGTGAATGGTGCGATGGGAAAGCTACTCGGGAGCCGGCACTTAAGCCATAAGGCGCAGCTGGCCATACATAACGGAGTTCTTGTCCCAACGCTGTTATATGGTAGCGAGAGCTGGGTATGTAAGAAGGAGAATGAAAGTAGGATAAATGCGGTAGAAATGCGAGCTCTGCGGAAGATGTGCGGAGTGAAGCTGACCGACCGCATTAGCAACAGCATAGTAAGACAGCGAGTAGGTATGAAAGATAGTATCGGTGTAAAGATGAGAAAGGGCATGCTCCGTTGGTTCGGGCATATAGAAAGAATGCCAGAGGAAAGAATGACAAAACAGATATACAATGTGAAAGTGGAAGGATGCAGGTACCGGGGAAGACCTAGACTATCTTACCACGACCAAATAAACCGAGTCTTATCTGATGGAAAAGTCAAGAGTCTTCGTAACCGGCGAGCGTGTATGAGACGAACTATGAGAGTCGAGGAAGCCAGAGAGGTATGTAAGGAAAGAACCTGTTGGAACTCTGTACTCTCTGCCTACCCCGCAAGGGATCTGGCGTGAGGTTATAGATAGATAGAAGCTATAGTATTTTTCACATAGGATAGGTAGTGAAAGTTCCAATTGCCAAACGAAATTATACTTTATTCAATGGCAATAAGAGGCATGACCCGTTTCTATACTTATGGTTTTATGTCTTAATACCATTGAATTAAATATTAATTTCGTTTGGCAATTAGAACTGTCACTACCCGCCCTTGTGAAAAGTAACATTTTCTTTTGTTTCGACATTTGATCCTATCATGTTGTTAGTGCATTTGTGAACACTCGTGATATCGTGCCGTCTTATAACGAGGCAGTGTCCTTCAAATACCAGCTCCAATACAAAAGCCATGAAAGATGCAATAAAACGACTATTAAACTGCAATATACTTCCAATTTCTATAGCGAAATTACACTCACAGCCCACAGTAAAGATGTCATATACAACATATTTAACGTATTTCCTGCACTATAAACCAGGAAAGCTCATCTTGAAGTTAATATTGGTAAATCTTTGATGAGCAAATCATAATTTTATAATGGTATAAAGTTTGAATTATCTATAAAACTCGTTATGATCATTACGGAACCGCATCATAGCTGTATCGAACTAGCTCGTATAAAATATATGCACGTAATATGGACTATTACATATACAAGGTGTATCGTAAATAACGCAACCTCGATTAGATAAATGCTTCACAAATACAATACGAAAACCAAATTTTCCTAAGCACTTTTTACCCCAATCAACCATGAAACTTGAATGTGTGCGTATTGAGAAATACGTGTTAGAAATGCATTTGAAATCTCCGTATTGCAGTGAGTCAAGAATAAAATTTGTTTGTTATAGCGCACTGAAGGAGTAACAGCATTTATTGCAAATTAAAAAAAATAACATTAAAAATTTTTGAAATCTATTCAGTTACCGATTTAGAACAAACTACCTTCAGGTCTTGCGTTTATTATGTTACAGCTTGTATTATCACGACCATTATAATTAAAGAACTGATAAAAGCCATTTAGGATCAATATTCGGCCATGTTGTTAGTTCAACAAAGCTATTTCAAACAGCCCCCGTCGTACTACATAAATATTGAACCCATGTCCTACTAATATTATATACATATATATACACACCGTCACGCCTATATTCCCCAAGGGTGGTAGAAGAGGTGTACTGAGTACACCCACGTTTCGCAGACAATGTTAGGTCCCATGTAATAGGCAGCGAGCCTATTGCCATATACCGGGCTCAATTCCAAACTCCGGACTCATACTGGGAAGATTTTTATTTACTACTAATATTAATATATTATAAATGATAAAGTTTATATGTTTAGATGTTTCGTCCTCAATCACTCAAAAATACCTGAACGGATTTGGATGAGCGTGTATGAGACAAACTATGAGAGTCGAGGAAGCCAGAGAGGTATGTAAGGAAAGAACCTGTTGGAACTCTGTACTCTCTGCCTACCCCGCAAGGGATCTGGCGTGAGGTTATAGATAGATAGATAGAGATTTGGATGAAATTTAGCACACAGATAGTTTATTGCCTGGATTAACACAGGATACTTTTTATCCCGGAAATAAGTCAACGCGGACGAATTTGCGGGAAGAAACCAGTTTGAAACATTCTTACATATCATACCAACCGTTTTTTTACATATTCTCGCAAAAACAGGGGTAGTTAAAAATAATTACACACATGTACTGGTTATACTGAACATAAATTCATAAAACAAACGTTTTCATTTTATTACTAGCTATTGCCCGCAACTTCGTCGCTTTGACTTGACACAGGAACCTAAAATTTTTCCGAGATAATGGTATTCTTGTGTTAAGACATAGGATACCTTTATATTACCTATTTATTTAGGCGAAAACACAAAACACCAGCCTGCATAATATCCTGTCTGTCTTTTCTCCATTGTCTATGAAAGATGCATTAAAATGTTACGCGTATTGAAACATCAATAAATAATGTCCGCAAAGCTACTTCATCTTCATGAGATAGAGCCTCCCGCATTACGTAAACCCCTTCCTAATCATGTCATCCGAGGACAACACGCCTGTCCATCTGTCAGTCCGTCAAAGCAGAAGGAAATATACTTACCTCAGAATACACCGTAATATTTGTAAATATTTTTGCCAAACGATTATGGACTTTAACAATATAGTGGTAAGAATATTTGAGACGCGAAATCCTTGTGTTACGAAGCTAGGATACAAACCAATGTCAAAAATTCAATACGTCTAAAATAACTTGCATTTGAAGTTTCAGGCAGAAAGTAACTATATTTTAAATAAGTCACCCAAAAATAGGTACACTAAGCTTCCATCTTAAACTTTTTGTGATACACATACAGGAGATTCGCTTACTTTCAGTAAGTGCGAATTTAAGAAAAATAAAAGGATATCTTGTATATTCTTCCGGCGAACCCTAGGATTATCATAAGTTCTAAAGAGAAGAAACAACACGTCGAAAGTGTTCGATGACAGAGCAAATGAGAGTTAAGTACCTAACAGAACTTTTAGGAAATTTATCTATCGGTATCTTTTATCTTCTAACATAACTACATTGTATTATATTTTTTCTTTGTACACTATAAAGCGAAATACACGAAGGGGCACCGGTGCGTTCATCTTGGACGTCCCGGAGCCTCCTACCATGTTGAATGACATCACCCTGGGGATTTTAGTGTGGTAAAAACTACATCCCTTCCCCACATAGGTCTGAGAATCCTCAAAGATTTTCCGCTACGTTACATGAAAAGGTCTCAAATTAAATAATAATATATTATATTATAATATATTTTTTTAAATTTCGTTTTCAGAAATTACGATTAACGAATACCCTTCTTTATATAGTAAACATTTGTACCTTTTCAAAAAAACATAAATGAATATATACGTAGAACTAAACTTTCAGAAAAAAGAAGGTTGTTGGCATTTAATAAGGGCTTGCTTCCGTTTTTAGATAGCAATAAGTCTGCCAGCTGCCTGCGGCAGATGTTGGCGTAATTATTTGTAAGGGGCGACTAGCGTTAAGCAAATTTCTCATTACGTCTTTTATTGTACTCAGTACATATGTACATACGTATGTACATACATACGTTTACATTATATGTCTGAGTTAAACGGTTGTTCCTTGTCTCAATACAATTAAATAGAACAGTCCATATTTATCATATTTCATTCACGAATAAAACTAAAAGTACGAAAGATATGTTATTTGTAATTAAAAATATTCATTATAAAAAATTATACGGTCTGAAAGTTCAAGAAGAAATTATTAATATTACAGAAACCTCATTTTTCGCAGATTTGAACAATCTCTCTAATGTAAATATTTGTTCATTACTTCGTGCTCCAAAAAGTAGGCAAAAATTTTACCAGTAGTTTTAATTAAGTAAGTTTTATATTAATGTTTTTTTAATAAAACGTGTAATTAAAACTTCTATTAAGATACATCATATTAGAAAAATACTTAAGAGGCACATGAGAATCATGAAGTACTTGCCTTTATTATTTGTTGTCTGGAGGGAGAAGTTTAGAAAGTTCTCAATTCTCTGTGAGATAGACTAAGGTACCTTCGAGAGTAGGTGTCTATACCTTTAACCGCTCTTAAACCACCCAGTGGACTTTTTTACACCATAAGTAGATTCCGAGATATCCAAACGAATCGCTCTAGTCTAGCAAGGTACGTGAAGGAGACTCTCTACTTTTATAGTGCTTTGTTCGATTGAGCACATCTTGTGAGAATACTATCCGGCATAAGACCAAACTCAAAGACAGCTCTGAAGATATCAGGCATAGGACCAAACTCAACGACATAACTGTGAAGATCAGCAAGCTAAAGAGGCAATAGGTTGACCATATTTGCCGCAGAACCGACAAAACATTGGAGAAACGGGTTTGGAGTGTAGACCACGAATTGATAAACGTAGGACGTCCCTCCACGAGATGGAATGACACTCACGATAGCCGTTAGTAACTGGAGGCCTAAAACCAAGGATGGGACTCTGTAGCGACCTATATCTAGCACTGGACTAATTTGGGTTGATGATGATGAGAGAATAAAAATTGCTTTCCCCTCACCCTCGTGGTGCATTCCCTTGGCATCGCACCGTTAACAAGTTAGGGCTCCACACCCCAGACGTCTTTGAATCCGGAGGTAGCCGTCTTTACCCATTCCGATAAAGTGCCTTCCTTAACCTTCTTATAAAGTCTTAATACAAGGTGTACGCAATAACGCAAGACCACAGATACCCCGATTAGATAATTGCTTCACAAATTTAATTAAAAACCAAATTTCCAAATTTTAAGATTTTTACCCTTTTTAAGCACTTTAATACACCAACTTAAACTTGTACGTGTATGTGTGCCTAATGACTATGTTTTTAGAAATGCATTTAAAATCTCCGTATTGCTTTGAATCAAGAATATATTTAGTTTGCTAAAGCGTTCTGATTGAGAGCTTATTAGGCAAATTAAAAAAAAAATGTAAGATACATTAAAAATCGTTGGAATCCATTCAGTTACCGATTTAGAACAAACTATTTCAGGTCTTGCGTTAATTATATTACAGCTTACAAAACATAAACGTATACAAAACATAAGCTAAGATAAAAAAAATCATGGTAAAAGAAAGCTTTAGTTACTAAACCTTAAGAAACGTACTGCAGTTTTTACTTACCGGAATCATTTTTGGGGGACATGTGTGGTTCCCACTTTATGAACCGCCACGCCTGAAACAATAAACATCGACCACTTACTATAATGAATATCGTTAAAAACTATGCTCGACAAGATTCATGTTGCGATTAAACTTAATTTAACATTTCCTGTATTATTTTTTTGCGGGTTCGATAATCACCAGCTACATGAATAAACATAATGTATGTAGTGCATAATAAATGAGTTCGTGATATATATAAAACACAATCCATGTTTCTAATGAACGAAGCTTAGCTTTACCAAGGTTATTCCAATAAAGAATATAAATAGTTAATCCTTGAATTTGTAAGTTTTATATGAGTTTTATAATGACTATAGAGTAACCTCGTTTATAAATAACAAGAAATAAGTATTGTAAACGCAATACGGCCCTAAACACGAAATATTATTATATTGATCCGCCTTCCCTTCTCCATACCTTACATGAAACTGAATTCCTAATAAAATATAAAAACATTCCTTAATGCTGTCATCAGCATTTAGCGATTAAAAGAATATATATATATATATATATATATATATATATATATATATATATATATATATATATATATATATATACATATATATATGGGGTATTCCATGCCAAATCGACTGCTTTTGAACCCGACTCCTTTAGATTTAGCTAAAACTTTTCTATTCTTTTCTACCCTTTGAAAGACATTTTTGAGAATTTTTTCAAATTTATTTATCCAACCCAAAAAAAGTTACGAATTTTTCAAAAAAATGGCTTTTTTATTTTCAAATAGTCATAACTTTTTTTGACATTGACCTTTGGGTACCTTTTTTTTTTAAATTTTAGTTTTTGAATGAACTTTTGAAAAATTAAATATGATCCATTCTATAAAATAATGTTTTTTTGAGCAAAATCGTTATTTTTTCAAAGTCCGCCACTTTTTTTTTCAACAAAAACTTCAATCAATTTGACAACTATTCCCGCTCATCCCGGAGTGGGCCGATTTTTTTTTAATATTTTTTTTATTTAATGGAAAAAGAATTGTCAAGTTTTCTAAAATATATTTTTTTTTCGTAAACTTTATTTCTATCATAAAATAAATGTAATTCAACTATTTTATGGTATGATATTCTCAATTTATAGACTATTATATATTAACAAAATTGTCTCAAAATTACTAGCGCTATATCAGGTGAACCTACTATCCTAACATGATCGTTAATCCATGTTTAATACTTGATGAATCAGGTATTAAACATGGAATGTTCCAGTCCACTTTCTTGCTGACTGTAAAGTCAGCAAGACAGTGGACTGGAACATTAACAGCGCGGACGTGTAAGTTTACATAACTACAACACATTTTCATATGGACGTCCCAGATTACTACTGCTGCGGTTTACGTACTCGCGTTCGCTAAATTTATGTCTATTTTTCTACTCACTGCTGCATGAGTGAATGTGATTCAGGGATCACAAATATGCAAAAAAAAAATACAAAATGACGCTTACTTTCATAAATTGTCACACTAATATCCTAAGTTTTTTTCACGAGACATGGGTAGAGTGACGTTTAGAATTTGACGTTTCTGGAAATGTGGTAATGATAAAATGAATGAAATAGAATCGATAGAAAAATCGTATCGAGATAATTTGTAATTATTTATTTATTTCAGATGTCAATATCCATAATACAATATGAACCATGTTGCAGTGGTTAAAGTACTGACAGTCAAACCTCTCCGCCAATGCGTTAAGGAAACTGTTGCGGCTGGCCCGCACCCTGCGCAGCAAGGACGTGCACCGCTTGCGCATGGTTGCAAAAAAGCAGTCCACACGCGCTTCGGCGAACATCCCCGAAGCGCTACAAAAGCGAGGCAGCCCCAACAGAACTCGGAACGCATTGTTATATTGGACACGTAACGCGCTGTACTGTCCCCGCGAATAAGCGACCCACAGACTGCTCGCGTAGAAAGAGGTGCAAAATGCCCTGAATAAGATTATTTTGACCCCTCTCGAACAGCGAGCGAATCTGCGGGCTATTATATTCGCACGAGCAGACAACGCCTTACGTTCCTTTTCTATATCAGCATCGTCTTTCAAGTCCGAGGTTAACACATGACCTAGGTATTTAAAATTTGTCGACTCTATTTAGAGAACACCCTTTTAGTTTTATGGTCGGTATATTACCCAGACATCTGCCTCGGGCCTAAAAGACCGTACGCTCGCTTTTTCTCACGTTGTACAACAAGCCGTGATCGTCAGCGTAATTTTCGCAAATGTCAAGCAGCTTCGATAATCCACTCACTGAGGCGGTCAGCAGCAACATGTCAGCATCATAACTAATATTATTAAGGCATGCTCCTCCAATATGACAACAGACATGCGTACTGCTCAGCCTCTCAATCAGCGCATTCATATAGAGGTTGAAAAGTTTAGGTGAGGTTAGCCCTTCTTCATTATTTTTTACGAATCAAGCGATTCGTGAAAAATCATGTATCAAATTCGTCGTGCACGTGAATTCAAAAAATCTATGAAACTGTCTTTTTCAATGTGTCAAGATGGTGCATCCACGTATTTTTATTAATTTCTTGACTTTGAGCATGATATGTATTTAACTCACATACATATAATAATATTCATAAAGAAAAAGGCAATCAATTTTGTACAATCTTAAAAACAATTAATCGATTATAACGATTCCATTGTGTCAGTCCCTGTCAAATAGAAACCGTTCCAATTTACATAATTAAGAAGTAGAGTTATATAAACTTTTAAGTTTTTTAAGTAATTACGCAAATTTATAAGCAGTATATGTTTTAAATGCGAATTAAAATAGATTTTTGGTTTATACATTCTTCTTTTATTTTCTGGATAAAAAATGTGGGAAATGGAATTTCAACAAACATCACCGTACCCATGTTGCGTGAAATAGACTATACTTGTCAAGACAAATCCAATGAGCCCAAATAAGGCGGGGTTATAGTGGTTAGGTGGCGTTATTGAGGAATTCCTATGGCGGGCTCCAGTGTACCATATAATTACACTTTCTCCAAAATTACACAAATATACCAAATTCAGCTCAATCAGGTGCCACCAAAATGGTTCCAAATTTTGAATCGGGAAAACCATCAAGCAGATCAGCCAGCCTGAAAAATAGGAACACAACAATACGTGTGGTCTTATTTCTAATCCATCCCTAGCCAACGTGAGGACGTGTTAAAATACTAGGGTCTGTGACTAAGAACTGCCAAAACTGTCATAACAAAATGATCTGAGGTCATTAGTGATCAAATACTTCTACAGTTGCTAGCTTATGACTGTCATTTTGATCGTGATCTGTAGTCAAGCACGATTAATACATCGATGGAAAAGACTGTCATAATGCTAGGACATAAGCCATACAAACGAAGTAAGCTAAATAGCAGCTTGTAAAAAAACAAGCTCTTGTCCACTACCTACACAAAATTTCGTGTCTATACTTTTGACTGTTGAGGAGTTTCTTTGGCTAGAGCCACTTAGGTCATGCTGACCATAAAAATCTATTGTCATCGGGGCCGAGCCAACATGTCAAATTTCAACTCCGTAGAATAGGAGTAAGTGGTTCTAATTTAAGCTGAATTTGACCTAAGCAAACAGACATTGCAAGTTTAATAAAGACTTCTAAAACATTATATTGACTTAACAGAAACCATACAGTGTTTAAACGTTAGATGTATGTAACCATAAGAAATTAGCTATACCTATGTTGATCTATCAAAGCGTGTGCGCACGGCGTACAACCGGTGGGTCTAGCTCGTGGCCCGATCTTGATCTATAATGATAGGGAGCTTGGTAGCTACCGTTGCACTACTTTCTTTTGCAGTACATACCTACAGCTGCGTCGAGTACTTACTGTCATCAGCGACTTGATAGCAAAAAGCGATTGAATATAATCTTAAGTGATGCAAATCTCTTAAGTTAAATATGCTAAGTAACTACATATTCACGACACGCAAAGAGGTGGATTAAGCCATTCGAAGATTTTTGAATACATCTCTAATTTTATATTTTAATGGGAATAAACTAAAACAATGCATACAAATAAAATTTTGTGAACCTATGACAAAAAACCACGAAGCAAATATAAACATGGGGTCAGCCTAAGCAACTGTGCACCGTGTATTTCAACTAGGCCCTGACATCATCGCGGTGCGCGTGCTTGACATCAGTCTGTCATTCTCAGCTAGATAGCAAATACAGAAGTAGGCGGGGTGTAACATATTGTTTATCCCGCGTCACCCGCACAGTGACACGCTTGATTGTATAGGGAAATCGAATAATGTCATCTCCTCTTTATATTCGCTTCGTGCAAAAAAATGAAAGCTTAGCACGAAAAGAATGAGATTAGAGTGACACTAACGAGTAAGCGTACTGTCACGTTTATGTTTATTTCATCTCTTCTCTTCTCCTTACTGCACCTCGACATAGCTCAAGTTGATGGTTCATTCAATGTGCGTGCTGTGCGCCTATAGAATTCTCTCCAACACTATATACTCTATAAAACATTTCCTATCTATGTAAGATATTTTTTTATACACACATACGGTACTGTATAGCATTTAGTATATTTGTAGATATATGGCTGTAGTTTATACCTTTTCCATCTGTTGTACAGATATTCCTCTCCTCATTTTGATGATTTGTTTCTCTATCACTCAGAGGTTTGCTGGTAGAGCACTCGACTTTGAATTAAGCTCGCCTTTGTACATTTATTTACTTTGTAATTCCATTATTTGTAAAAAATTGTGTGTACAATAAAGAATTAATAATTTATATAGTAAAGGACAGTGTCGAAAATTGCCCCAGAACCAACAAACATTTGACCCATGCCATCATTATTTATCTATTTTATTAAAATAATGGCACATATCCGTATCTAACGAACAATTTGCAACCTCAAACGAATATTTCAAAGTATTGTTAGTACTTATGTCGAAGTCGCCGACATCTTTACTGAATGTCAACACACAATATAACCTCATATGTATTAATGGCTACTGAATTAAAACCTCAAAATCTAATACTGTTTGTGCAATATTGCGATTCCCCCGCTTGTTCGTTTAATAATAAATGCCTTAAGAGAATTTATGGGTGATTTAAAATCATATAAGTATTTTTTCATTGCTGTTGGTTCTGGGGCAAATCATGTATTGGCGCAGAACGTCCTTTGTAGTATGACAAGGATGGCATATCAACTCGCTAGCGTCACGTTAACGTCAATCTTTCGTGTTAAGCCCTCTGGTCAATGGCTTATACTTTCATTTCAAGCGTAGTTACCAGGAGAATTAGAAAAACCGATTCACTCATTTTCTATAGTAATATTATTATTGTAAAAACGAGTAAAAATAATGTAATATACATCGAAGCCGCTTTTTGAGGTAATTTTAGTAAAACGTATATTTTCATAATACTTAACTCACTGAATAACTCTAGTCACTCCTTCAGAGCTACGTATTAATTAAATTTATAAGTAAGTTTTCAAATTACACACCAAGAATCAAATTGAAATAACAAAGTTCAAGAGAGTTGTATTAAGTGTCGGATTTCATTCAACATCCACTTCGGCTAGAATGATATTCGCGTTCAGCCGACAGAGCGTGGGCTAGTTATTGTTGTCCTCGACCTAGCCCCCGTATAATAACCTTATTATAATCCTAACTAGTTTATTATGCACTAATCTACGGGCGCGCCTTCCACATCCGCACGCAATCCTACAAGTTCATTAGTTTAATAACCTTTGCTTCGGAACAAAGAACACTCGTTGCGGTTCAGTACTTTTACGAGCGCCGAAAAAACGACCGAAAACTTTTTCATACACCAGAAAATGTCGGTTGGAATTCCTCGAAATGTTCCGTGTAAAACATTTGAAGTGATTTCCGGGAGTTTTTGTGCTCTGAATAATGTTTATTTATGGTTTTTATACGTAGATTCAAGGTCGGCGTAAAGATTTTAACTCTTTAGTTCTCTTTATTACGGTTACGGTTATAGGTTTAAATTGAAAAATGCAAATAGACTTTTAACAATCGCGACCTAATTCTAAAGTTATTATAATTGAGTCAAGTCTAACAAAATTTTGTACGAATAGCAATTACCCGGTATACAACAAAGTCAAAAGATAAACATCATTTATACATTGTCTAATAATATTACTCTTGATTACTATTCTGAATGCAAGTACGTGTATATTTCTACCAGACGTAAAGCGACTTTCTTAACTCCGAGCGCAAAGTCAAAAACATTCGCACGCGATCTCATTTAAAGTTCAGAGTTCGTATTACTTCAAGACATCTCAGTGCACATAAGAATTCAAGGAACAACTCACGTACTAAATATTCATATCTTCAAACCGCGAACGCGCATTCGAACGTGTGGGCGTACCATAAAACGGGTTATTAAGATTTCAACTCAAAGGCATGACGGCATAATAGATATAAGTAGTGATGTGACGTAGGCGTGGTGAAAAGTACAAATAGTTATCATAAAGAAAGTGTGGAAGAGATAGTGACACGTGTTTTACATCCGTCCTCATCCTAAAGATGTTTGTACACGTGTTAATTACATGGGCAACATACTGTTCCTAACCCGTGCGAGCATCATTGCGTTACATCTGTAAACACTGAGGGCTTAGCACGAACATATTGACGTTAACGAAATTACGTTCGTATTACGTTCATCTTTATTTAATAATTTTGTAGTCTGAAAAGAATGTCGTATCAAATATATAACGCTAAGCTAACTTCAATCTGTTCGTGCTAAGCTCTTCAGACTCGCGTACTTATTCAGAAGTTCACTTAAACGATACATTTAACCCGCGCAAGTTACTTTCATGGTGTCCAAGCGCTACAAATACACATAGCTCTCTCAGAAATAATATGCTAGTGTATTCACTTGGATGTTTCCCAGTAAGTTATTCGTATTAGAATTATACTCACGAATATGACATCTAGCAAAGCCATGTTTCACTGAAACTCCAGATTCTCGCTATAATATTATTTACATAAATGAATCCCGTGACTGAATTCCATATTATGTCATGCAAATGAATGTTTTGTTAAAGCAATTTGGAATCATTGTATTTAAGGAGAAAACATTCAGTAACAAAATAGAGATAGTATATCAATTCGCTATGATATATAGTGTATGTCAGCAGTGAATATTACCATAAAAACAGACATGCACGGCTCGCAATAATCAATTTCAATAACTTTATAAAGATATTGCAAAAGATGTTGATATAGTTTCAGCACGAAATGGCCAACTTTATTGAAATTGAGGGTGCACTGATTTCAACAATTTTAATGTTTTTTTTTTTTTTTAATTTGCAAAGATTGTTGTTACTCCTTTAGTGCGCTATAATAAACCAAAAATATTCTTAATTCAAAGCAGGAGATTTAAAATGCATTTCTAAAACGTATTTCTCAATTCGCTCGCATACACATACAAGTTTAATTATTAATTGGGGTATAAAAGTGCTTAAAAAGGGGTTAAACATGTATAGAATTTGTAAAGCAATAATCTAATGTCTAAGGTCTTGTGTTATTAACGATACACCTTATATGGGTACGTTAAAGCTTTGTGAAGACTTAAACTTCAGCATGCATCGTTAGAATTGAAACGTCGGTAATGATCGTTGCTCGCCGGTAAACAAGGTATATGCATTTAGCAACACCTCGCCGAGAAAGGGAACCGCCTACCAAATTATAGCACTCAAGCTTTATAACACCTATCTAAATTCTTACGCTATAATTCTGCGCTCACATTTTTGTATTAAATGTTTAGGTAATACCCCGTTTGAAGGAGTCGTGTTTATTAATAAAGAAAATCCATTTGACATCAATGAACCTATATATCCGTAACAGATCACACTCTTTTAGGTAAGTTGTTAATAAAACCAGTATGCTTAACGTACTTATGAATCATTGTAAGTTATGAAGCTGAATATAATGTTAAATAAGCAGCATGGCGTAGCGTCAACATCATAACATGGTCTCTATCTCACTCTCGTCGTGATTGATATCGTCTCACTACGACATTCAACTGACTTCAATCTCCCAACGGAAGTAAACTATCATATATATTTATGTTAGAGAAGCGGCAATGCCATAGTAAACATACAACTTTCGTTCAACATACTAATTTCAAACATACAAATTTCGTTCAACATACTAATTTCAAACATACAAATTTCGTTCAACTCCTGAACGGCAATATAGACAACCAAATTTGCCTTCTACCCAGTTAGTGCAAGTAAAAGCTATGCGGGAATATAACTCACAGGTAACATCATTTAGACACAAGATTAGCTATTCATTACGTCCTGTAGAATATCATTTTCGTATTAAAATAATGTAGATCCGCCATTTCATCAGCTGTAAGAACCAAACAGAAATTGCCAATTCTGGACTCTCGGCTATATCAAAGGAACAACGTTGCAAAATCAGAAGCCATAGCTGCGAGTCTGCGGTATAGATAAAATTAATTAGATATCTCCAATATTCAGTACGACACCGAGATTCAATCCCTTATAGAGGGAATCTATTTCCACTGGACCGGTTGCGCCGGCCGGCTCTTTATTAGTGCCGATGCCTACGGGAATGACAAAATCACTGGCACGGAAGGGACAAATTGGTGGTCGCGTGGTTTCTGGAATGCTTATGGGACCGTTCGATAGTTGTGGGGTCACGTAATTTGGGCGTCCCACGCGTCGTTCGCAGGCCGCGCCGCCGTCAGCGTGAAATATTTGGTAGCGGACGGGCGCGGTGGACCGATTTGCATACAATGAAACAAACCGGCACAATCGAGGGTGGGTCCCCGGCTGGAAAGCTTAGCTGTCTTACTAACATTTCGGAAGTACCGTTCTAGTGGCATCCGATATTTTATTGCGGTTATTTGGGTCGTGGACTAAAATTATCAGAGGTTTCCATCGTTCGATTGGATAGTTCGCAGAATTTGCCTTCTAAACCTTCTGTATTGCGGGCTGCACAATAAAACTTTATCGAGAGAATATGGGTACCAATGTGAACTATAAGGATCTTTATCAAGTAATAGAAAAAAAACCAAAAGAGTGGCAATTGACGATTTTATATAGGAGTAGTATATAGATACTAACATAGTCTGTAAGGAGATTGTTACTAACAGAACTATGGATTTTTGTTATCTGAAGTAAATGATATTATTATTTGAACTTAAGTATTATCACGGATATCAAAGACAGACCTTATAATTATATCGATAATGTAATAATTATTTGAGGAACCAGATCTCGCTTATGATATTTCTGATGTACGTTACTGGGGCTTAGCACGAAAAGTTTCATGTTAGCGTGACGCTAGTGATTTGATATGCCATTCCTGTCATACTTCAAATTTACTAAATACACATGAACGTGACAGCATGCTTACTTGCTAGCGTAACGCAAACGCCGATCTTTTCGAAGCCCTGTACAAAAAATACTTTTATACCGTTCTTTCTTTTATTATAACACAACTTTTTACCCCACAGCTCACGCCATTAGACGTCCAGGGTGGGATCGTGAGCGAATGCCAAATGTAATTGGTGGAAACGGCATTTAGCATGTGCAGCAGAGGCGCTGGTTCCCGATACTTACCCAATCATTCTGTCAATCCATCGGTTGAACAATGCTACACCCGTGAGAACAACGGCGGCAATCAATAAACAAGATAATAATATTGCTTTTTTAGATGTTCAAAGATACACGTAGACTTGTAAGAAGTTGGTATTTTAGTTTGGCTTTGTTGCTTATGGAAACAGTTATGTATTGGCGTTGCAAAGCACATTTTATCCTTTTCTTGCTTTGGTTTGTGTAGTGGCTTGACCTGAGAGCTTAGCACGAAAAGATTGACGTTAGCGTGACGCTAGCGACTTGATATGCCATCCTTCTGACACTACAAATTTACAAAATAAAATTGTTTCATAATTGGTATCCTGCTCCACTTAAATATCCATCTGATTTTAGTATTATCTCATTCCAATAATTTAAAATAGTACGGATGGAATTGACGGACGATTTAGCGCAGTGGTTAAGAGCTTAAGCTGCTCCGCCCACTGTGTTTAATAGTCGCGGGTTCGATTCCCGCACGGGACAAATCTTTGTGTGATCCACAATTATTTGTTCCGGTCTGGGTATTTGTGTGTGAATTTTCATGTTTGTAAACGCACCCACGACACAGGAATAAATCCTAGTGTGTGGCAAAGTTTAAAAAAAAAAAAGTATCTTACCTGAGTGCTTATCACGAACAAATGGACATTAGGGTATCGGGAAAATGTGATAGCATCGTTACGCCTCGACAACGTTACGTTAACGTTGATATATTTGTGCTAAGCTCTCTGATATCAGTGTTTAAAGCAACTCTATCAACAACAACAATCCTATCCTAACCTATCAAAGCCTATCAACAACAATAGTCCTTTGAAATTTAAATTATCTTCCTAAAGATTCAAGCAATAAAATAAGTTGATAGACATTAATGAAAACTTTAACGGAACTTTATCCACCAAGAAAACTGTAGAGTTAGCTCGAATATATCAAGATATGGACATCATATAGACAAGTTATTTATACGATCATCTCCCTTGCTGGCACTATAAGGTCTTAAGCAATGTACATTCAGCCACCGGAAGCACTAAATAATGTTAAGATCTTAATACTATTAATAAGAATTACTTTATATGAAATCGTGTCATCCGAATGCTATTAGATCAGAAAAAAACACGCTCCTAATTCCTATGTTACACCCATTCAATCCGGTACATATATATCACGTTACGTTTAAAAAACACAAACTGGTCGATATCTACGACAAATGGCTTATATAAGATGTTAATTAAATGACAAGCAGTTGATTAAGTACCTCTAGTTATACAATTCCGAGTTGCATTTGCATAATTTTCTAATTATTTTTAGTAACAAGACAGCTCATGAATACTTGTACGGGTCCACACGTCGGCGTGTCGTGGCGAAATCAGTATTGTAACTTTAATTGGGAGTGGTGATTAGTCTATTACGGAATATAGCCTACTACACATATAATATTTCGTCTAAAGCAGGCAATTCATTTATCATCTACCTATTTACATCATCACGCCAGTTCCCTTGCGGGGTAGGCAGAGAGTAAACAATCCCAACATATTCTCTGGCTTCCTCCAAACTCATAGTTCGTCTCATACGCTCGCCGATTACGGAAACTTGACTACTATATACCTTCATTATGATCATCACGATGTTTTCTGGCGGTCTATAGTAAAGATTTGGACTATATTTTTTTATTTATTTTGTTTAGAACGTGGCTCAGTTCGTTTTTTCACCGTTAATGAGTAACAATCGTAAACAATTATCGGCAAAATCTACAGGTGTTGAACTCTACACCTCATGAATTCAAGGCAAACATTCTACGAGCTAAGCGATTGCTACTTCCTAATTATTTACCTTCGTAACTAAATCACATGGTACAACTCAAAATCTACCGCAAGGTATAAAACTTCAAAAGATTTGGTCATCAGCATTCCAAAGCAGTAAAACTTTGACCCATGCAGTAATAACAATTTTACGGCAATTACTAAAACTGGCTTGACAAATACGTATATAGATAGTTTCTTATAAAATTATATTAACATTAAAATTATCGAGATACGTAAAACTTTATTTCTGATTCCGACATCTCTCGACCACACATATGTAAAGGAGACACGATAGCGCGAATGGTATTTCTAACTCCTGATTTTCATTTAGCCCACATACGTGGTAGCTTGCAAAGGATTGTGCAAAATATCAGCCTATACTGTCCTACTATAACTACATAGCTTACCCAACCACTGAACTCTACGTATATTGATATCTACTTTGCACATTGCAGAGGTCTACATTTTCTCTTTAGCCAGTGCCATATCCATTTCTCTGTTCGCTACGGAGGAAGTGAGCTCAATTGAACCCAAGGTTAAGAGATTAAGGAATAATTATGTTGAATAGTATTTAAAAACATGTTAAAACTGATTTTAAGGTCATGCTTTATAATTTATTATCCTTTTTATTATAGTTTCCGTAGCATCAAGCCTTGAAAGTAACAAAAATAGACCGTTAAATACCTACAAATATCTTTGAACGAAATCATGTGACATTCAAAGAACAATTACAACAAAGACTTGTTTTGTACAGCGCTAGTCCAGGCTAAACTCGCATCTAATGTTCTCAGCATAAACGGAGAGACAAAGATCGTCACATTTTTTCAATACCGAATACAATGTTATTATATTCAAGGTTGTTGATAAGTCTTTTGTTTTTTGTACCATAGACTTGTTTATCACATCTTAGTGTATAATATCGCGTGAATATTTTTGTCTTAATGTTAAGACAATTGAATAATATGTAAATGCCTGGCTAGATTTATCATGATTAGTATACTGGAGGTTGGCTTCTTTTGACACAATGCGTTTTAACCAATCAAGTTCTTTACATCCGGTTAATCTTAATAAAAATAATAAATAATATCAGCCTATACTGCCCACTGCTGGACAAGGCCTTCTCTCACAAATCGAGGTGAGAGAGATTAGGTCATACTCCACCACGCGGACCCAGTGCGGATTGGTGGAGGCGTTAATCTTAACGATTTTAACAATTTAGCAGTTTTGGCACTGGGATATTCGCTGCCTATTCCGCTTGATAATTTGTGGTTACATCGATTATATCGATGACTTATAGTTATTTTTACGATAGCAATGGTATAGTATTTTTTGTCTTAGGGCCTGGTTCACCACACTCGACTACATTGTTGATTAGTTACTTCGCGAATAGCGTAATTCGGCAATTAAAATCTAGCTAGTTAAACCGTCGAAAAGGCTAGTCAGATGTTGACATTTTTATATAGACTTACTTACAATTTTAATTATCTATTAGTCTATCTAATTCAGACTTTACTCAAGGGTGGTTAAAGAAGCTCTTAGTGTAGTTTAAAAAAATAAAAAAATATTTTGAAGATGTCATTAAAAACAAATAACGAAATAAGAACCAATGCACATCGATCAAGCAGCCTGTCATGGCTAACTCCTCTTTACGTGATAAATCTCGAGTGGACACATGGGACCATTACCTATTCCCGCCCTTTTAAAAACAACAAAGCCTCATTAGTCGAGTGGCGCATACAGCAGGTAGCAATCACGAGACCTTGAGTTTTCTTGAATTTGACATTGTGTCATTCATATTTTTCTGTTAGTTACAGAGGTATTTGTCATTATATCAGGCACAATTTCAGGCAGAATATTGGCAACAGGCTCGTTCCCTATTACAATGAGACCAAAATCGTCTGCGCTCGGTTTTGTCATTTTATAGATGTGACAGGAGCGACCAAATGATCGAGTTAAAAACGGAGTAGTTTATCCAGCCCACTTTTTTTAGAAGACACTATATTTATCTAAACATCAGAGTCATTAGTCGAGTTGTACATGGTTTAGTTAGCATTCACTAAATCCTGGATTTGAATCCTAGATCGGCCAATGTCAAAATCTGAACCAATTTTGAAATTGTGCACGGTATAATGGCAAACCTGACCCAGTGAAAGTCGCATGTAAAAAGTGAATTCTTACAGCACAAAATTGGTTGTCTTCTTTTTTATTAAAAAAACGTGGGGCTACTCTTTTTTACACATTATTTCTGTGTAGTGGGTACGTTTACAAAAATGAACATTCACATACACAAACACCCAGATCGAAACAAATAATTCTGGTTCACACAAAGATTTGTCCCGTGCGGGAATCGAACCCGCGACTATTCGACCCAGTGGGCGGAGGGGCTTAAGCTCTAAACTAATGCACCAAATCGTCCGTCTAATCGTCGTCTTTGGGGAGACGTTTGTCTTGCAGTGGACATATTTTGTCTAAAGGACGCTTGAGGATTAATAATTTTAATTTATAAAGACCTTTTTAAAAACAAGCGTTATAACAAAAAAACACAACGAAGATCCTTTGATTAGGTGAGGCTTCCTTCCGATTCCATAATCAGACCCTTGACACTATCCGGGTCTAAAGTACTCGTCAAGACAAATTCAATGAGCCCAAACACGGTAGGATTATATTGAGTAGTTGGTGGTTCCATTGGCCACCTTTCGGCTTAATCATTAGTCCCCGAACACTATCTGGTTGTCAACATCAATCTAACAAGCCTGAACACAAGGAGGTTACTTCATATATTTCACATGTTCCTATGGCCACCTTCCGGCCCATCACCAGATCAGCTCCATGGTACCATATTATTGCATTGTCACCAAATATATGCCAAATTTTAGCTCAATCAGATACCCAGAAGTGCTTGAAAAATGGATCACAAGAATAGAACCGCAAAGACAGACAGACATACAAACATTGCAAGTTAAATAAAAGCTTGTAAAAATACGCCTATACCGCAATGCCTAAAAACTAAAGTCTTTAACCAATGCGTCCTACCTGTTATGACTTACGGGGCCGAGACGTGGACACTCACAGTGGGACTAGTCCACAAATTCAAAGTCGCACAGCGGGCTATGGAGCGAGCTATGCTCGGCGTCTTTTTGAAGGATAAAATTCGTAACGAGGTAATCCGACAAAGAACCAAAGTTATCGACATAGCTCGCAGACTCAGTAAGCTAAAGTGGCAATGGGCTGGTCACATCTGCAGAAGGACCGACGGCCGATGGAGCAAGCGTATCCTAGAGTGGAGACCGCGACTTGGTAAGCGTAAGGTAGGACGGCCCCCAGCTAGATGGACCGACGACCTCAAAAGGGTCGCTGGGACAGACTGGATGCGGAAGGCGGAGGACCGTGTGCAATGGCGCGTGTTAGGAGAGGCCTATGTCCAGCAGTGGACTACGATAGGCTGATTGATTGATTGATTGGAAATTGTAATCACTGCGATCAATTTAGCGACTCAAAATCAGAGTTATGTATCCATCCAACTCTTTCTTTAGAAGTATATATCTTCATATGAGTCAGTATAAATAAATGCATTTTCCTTTGAGGTCATTCGTTATGTATATCTTATTTACATGTTTTGACTGTACGGGACATTACTTTTATTGTTAAAGTTATTACTACAAGTAAACTCTACGTAACATTTGCCAAGAATCTTGACCTGTCTACGTTCTATGCATTTTAAGTTTGTTGAATGGTATTGTCTTACCGCCGGTTTTATGAAGCGGCTAATGAACAAAGTAAGTACTCCACTAAATACTTTATACGTTGGAGCCATCTGTTTCAATTAGTAATTTCAGTAAACTGCTAGTCTGTTGAGCCGGCGAACTCCCCGGCTCTTAATTTATTTCTAGTTTTTTTTTTAATGAAATTAACTAATTCTTAAAACGTTTAACACTCGACTGACTGAAGGCCAACCTTCTTTATACAACTATTACGGCAATAAAAATGGCCATTATAAATCATTTCATTACGTTGATAATCTCAAGTCTAACCCAACTTAACCTAGTGTTACAGTATTTTTGTTTACCGACAAAATCGGCGAATATTTCAAGAATCTTATCACCCAGTAGTGTTTTATATAGACAAAACATACGTTTTTTACATGAACAAAATAACACCGTCACGCCTATATTCTCCAAGCGGGGGTGGCAGAGGTGTACTCAGTACACCCACGTTTCGCCGAGGATGTTAGGTCCCATATAATAGGGGGCGAGCCTATTGGCATATCATTATCATCATCATCAGCCGAAAGACGTCCACTGCAGGACAATGGCCACCCCAAAGATCGCCACAACGACCGGCTTTGTGCTGTACCCATCCAGCTTCTACCTGCGAACTTTACCAGGTCACCGCTCCACCTTGTGGAGGGCCTGCCCACTCCACGTCTTCCGGTGAGCTCGCCACTCGAGAAACTTTCTGCCCCAACGGCCATCAGTTCTACGAGCGATGTGCCCCGCTCACATATGGACATATACCGGGCACAGGACATATACCAGACTCCAGACTCATACTGGGATTTCGGGATTCGTTAGAAAAACTTCATTTGTCCGACCACCAAGTCTGTTCACCAAGCGATGCACTTTGCCACTAGACCAACGAGGCAGTCAAACTACATAATAATAAACAAATCAATATTCATAGCTTTATCTTTCTATCACAGCTGTCAGACTCATCAAAACTAATGAACGTAAAACCACGAAGTAACCCAAACAAGGCATGTATCTAAAGCTTAAAATCAACCTCAAAATTAACCACAAAGAGCGCTCAATTATTACGCCATTCAATGGCGTGTGAATGGTATAATAATGTATGGTTTATGAGTTTTTTATTATTGTTAAAGTACCTATAAAGTATATTTTAGAAGCGGGATCTCCGTGCATTAGCCATTACCTACACAAGTATGCACACGGTAACGTGCAGATAGAGACATTGAACTAAACTTAAAATATCATAATAATTTCAAGTCAAATGATGAAGATATAATCATTTTTAAATTGAGGCGAAGTGTGTTTGAGTTGCAGTTCACTTTGAAATTATTCTACAACATATTATGTTATTTTGCATTCATCAGTATCAGAATATTTATGAAGTATGAGTATTTATGAATCGTCAGAAAAGTTACAAAGACTCTACCACCACTTCGGAATGTCATTCCTGTGGAGAAAAAGGGTAAGAAACTCCACGGTTACTCTTTTATAATAGTATTTTTCATTTTCTTTTTCCATCTACATTTTGTTGTGGGGTATGGAAGAGCAATAAAAGCTGGTCTCTCAGGTGGGGCCTCATCCTATTTATATTATTTTAATCAATCACGTATTACCCATTAAGTACAACTTGGGAAAGTCAGCTGAACTCTATATTGAAAGTGATCTGGATACCCCTAGATGGCGAAGACCGCTAAATAAATATGAAAATATCTACTATGTGCTTGTATTAAATTTATATCAAACTATAGACGGACGGCTTGGTCCAATCGTTAAGAGCTTAAGCCGCTCCACCTACTGGATCGAGTAGTCGCAGGTCGCGGTTCAATTCCCACGCAGGACAAATCTTTGTGTGAACTATACATATTTAATTCGGTCTGGATGTTTGTAATGTGAATTTCATGTTGGTAAACGCACCCATGACACAGAAATTATTCCTAGTGTGAGGCTACGTCTTTTTATTGAGAGAAAAGTCGTTTTCTTTTGTGTTAAAACATTTTATTGTATAGGGTAAATAGTAGTATAGGTATTTAACGGAATCAACAGGCATTACGTAAATAAGCAAACAAATTGGACGTAACAACAGGGTATTCTGTATCGCTAATTGAGGAAATATCCGCAGTCTGGCCCAAGGCCATTACACTGGCAAATAAAGACAAAAACTAGGAGGTCAAGGCACTCTACATGACTAAGAATGTGAGAAGCCAAAAAACAGGAACAAAGAACAATATTTTTGAATCAGAGTTCCACATCAATCAGGAAAACAACTTACAAATTGTAGTATAAAGATGCTATCTAAATGACCCAGCGGACATTTATTTGCGAAGGCAATTTCTCAAGTTATTATTGAAAGCAACGGCTTCGAATTCGCTCTGCAGCGAAACTGTCAGCCGGTTCACGATATGTATGTACATATATCGATCACTCTCGAGACCCACAAAGCCATGATTGTTCAGAATCCTTGAATGGAACACAAAAACTCACATTATTAATTTTATTGTATTCGAAACGAGATGTCGCCTTGAAGACAAGATCATTACACGCATGGCAACCACCAAGAGTTGACCTCTCGCACGTTGTAATAAAACGCTTCGATTGCTAAATATTTGATGTGGAAGAAGTCAAGAAAGGTCAAATTAAATTGGTGGCGCTACCCGAACTTCACTCTCCCACAAATCCATTGTGAAAACCGGTTACAAAGAATCCGCCTTGCGTCATTTAGCCACGTGTAAACATTTTAATTGATGATATGCGGAAGACAAAAAGCTTTGATAGTGATCGGTATTCTGATACTGGTTTATTAGTAGTTTTATGTGTATCTATTTGTAGCCTGTATAATACTGCGTAACTAAAATGCCACCTGTGCGATAATGGGTCAGGTTTTCTTTCTTTATACATTGCGTATACGCTTCTACAACAAATTACCCATAGATATCCAAAACATGCCTATCCAGCCAGCTCCTCAATCAGTAAAATTGAACAAGTTTGAAAAAAAACATGGTTATCAGAAAGGCCAAACAAATTAAGTTAAAAGACTAGCCCGCTGAGTTTCTCGCCGGATCTTCTCAATGGAGGCCGTGTTCCGATCCGGTGGTAGATGTAAAAAATGTAATAATTTTGACGTTTGTAAGTCCTTATGTATTCATTTATTTGTTTAAGCCAATAGGCCTAAACAAATAAATGATTTTTGTCTTTGACTTCGACTTTGTTGATCGTATCTTAGGAAATGTCAAAAAATATTGTAAATATTCCCAAAAAAGTTCGTATTTGATTTGTTTCACAAAAATTTTATTAACCGAGCGTAAAACGCAAAGATCCGGTTCGCGCCAATTTACACTCTATTACCAAGAATGTCAAAGAAATTGGAAATAATGGTAACGAATAATAGGAAATATCCTTAGGAAACTCGAATAAACACGAAATTAATTTACCTTTTTTTCTTTCAGAGCCAATAATACTTTGTTGAAATGTAATCATTGTTTTCATTTTTCGATTCGGTACTTTTTACTTTTAGTAGATAGGTACCTACCGAGATGGTTTAATAAAACAACAATATGATGCCCTCAGTTATCTTATGGTGACTGTTTTTAAAGCTCAATTTAGTTGGAGTAGAGTCACCGGCCGCTGAAGATAATTCGAATACTAGTTACGGCGGTTATACTAGTAACAAATTAGCAAGGATCTACATTCAGATACCCCCTGGTATCTGAATGTAGATCCTTGCTAATTTGGACACGGGTAATAGGGGCATATCAATATAATAAAAAGTCAAGCCAGTACACGACTAAGCGAAGACGCCTACTATTACACTTTAAATGTGCTTATTATTTAGTTTCTTTTTCGGAAGAACATAATGCGTTAATTTAGACGTATTAAGTTTAGCTACATGTGCGTAACGTCTTTATTAGCGTGATAATTAATGCTTTACGAAAAAGGCACCCTTGCTCTATAAGCAATTAGGAGAAATGGTAGAATACGTATTTATGCGTTAAACGATATATGCATAGGTAAAGACATTAATAATTACTGATATAGAGCATTGACAAATGTAATTTCACATTGACTCCTAACTAAATCTAAAATTGAAATATAAGCAATAAAATATTATCACACAATAAGAACTAAAATCGGACAAAAGCCTATCGCTTTTCATTTAACATAAAAAAAAATAAGCTGAGGCCTAAGCAAGAACCGATTGACGTCAGCGTAACGCTATCGAGTTAGTATGCCATCCTTTTCATACAATAAATTTACTGAATAAAGGTGAACGTGACGGCACGCTTTTACGTTTTGATAACGTTAAATGGTTTGTGCTAAGCCCTGGGTATAAAATGCTACCTACGCGGCTACCCATTCATTTGACGTCAATTGCGTGACCACCAACATGATACTTGTGCGGTTTCTTCCCGCGATTACTGAAATATGTTCAATGTAGGACTGATTTTGAAATACGTTTTATGACTACTTTATAGCTTTTATAGCTTAATTTCCCAAATCATTTTTTTCCTTACTGGGTCAGACCAAAAGCGGCGAGTTACGATAATTGCGGGGAATGATCGTGTAATAGTATTCTGTATGCCACTGAAGTAACAGTAAACAATCTTTTTTTGTGTGTGTGGATGATCTACGCTGTTGGCTGCGGGGCCTTTACAGCTTCTCCGGACAAGAGGGCGACCGTGCAACTACTACGCTCGAGCCAGAAAGGCAAGGGGGCAACTAGCTCAAGGGCGCCTCAAGGAGGAACGGCCTCGGCTTGGGCAGTCGCTATAGGGGAGGGCATATACTAAGTGTCTTGCGGTGGTGCTCTGCACCGGCCGGGCAAGGGATTCTTCAACTTCGCTGGCGAGGTCGGTATCTGCGCCAGTGTGTCTGAGCCTCCGCGGCGGCTACAATCAGCGGATTCCTATGATTGGACGCGTTCGCAAAATATCAGGTTGTAAACCATTAAACAATCATTTTGTGGAGTTCTTATAACGCACCGTGTTTCAGATATACAATTACACGCCAAATAAACGTTGGCGTGTAATTGTATATCCATACTCCATACTATTATTGTAAATTCAAAAGTAACTCTGTCTATATCTCTGTTTGTATGTTACCTTTTCACGCCCAAACCGCTGAACAGGTTTTGATCAAATTCGACAAGGATATAGATTTTATCTAGGGGAAGGACATAGACTTTTGTCTTAAAAGAAAGCTTAAAGGTGTGAAATACACGACTGAAAATAACGTGTACAAATTTGCAGGTAGTAGGGAATAAGGACACGGTTAAAAAAAATGGAGTCAAGTCGTACTTAAAAGATAACTTGAAAATTATTATATTTACCAACTGACATTACATTCTGCCTTGCGCGGGAAGCAAGTGCAGTTCAGTCTTGTGAAGTCGTCATTCGCACTGACATTCCCTTCCTTTCTCATTACTGCCTACCGGTTTTTTAGCGGGAAAATTAACAGGCAGCGTGAGAACAACCGAACCTTTACTTTCAGTTTGAAATCCGTTTCGCAATTTTAAGGATCAAAATGCATTTTTAAGCATGCAAGGCTAACATAAACCTTTGCTGTATTTTTACGAAAAAAAGCATCATTTTGTGAAAAAAAAATCGGATACGAGCTGTTTTCATAAACATAACGTTTTCTTTATGCACAGCGCTGCCTACTACTCCTACGTCTGCGGCTCGAATATGGACCAAACTATATATGCTCTATGCGGGAAGTCCGGACAGAAGTATAACGGAAATTCGATATTAAATCCCGACGATATTAAATAACGTTTACCAAAAAGCAATGGAACGCACCAATTTAGGTGTTCAAGGAACGGACCACGTCTAAAAATAAAGACTAGCTTCCCAAGGCAATTGGTACATACCATTCATCAGCTCCTTTAGATTATGTGTAATTTAACTAATATTTAAATACATAATTCAAAATCCAAAACTACGACACTGTAAAGCGGGATCAAAGGTATTTCACTTATGAACATGTTTACAGAGATAAAAAAAATACATCAGACTTTTTGATGTAGTCCATAATAAATGAATTATCTACTTAATTCTCCTCGTAAAAACTAATATTTAATGTTTAGTGTAGAGTTTTGTTGGATTATTCGTTATATTATAATAAAACTGTTTCTAAGTATAAAAGTCTACACTTAGAAATATTTTATTATAATTAGTACTTATTTATTCCACTTTAATCACCTGGGTGATCAAAGGCGACTTATTAGTGTCCAATGACCACCCTTCAATGTAAAAGCAAAAAGACAAGAGAGTGAACGTGAAAAGTTCGTAAATACCAAGACGACAAAACAAAAGGTGCCAGTTATATTTAATAAATGGTATGTTCCAACAGCTTAGTAATCAATTCGCACGAGTTTAACTCGCACTAATCGTCCAAATCTTCATTTTAAAATATATTTTGTATAGTCGATTCATTAGAAAACATTTTTTTTGTACCAGGTTAGTTTTTACCGATCGTTTTGTTTGTCCTATGTATGAGAGACAACATTCATAATAAAAAAATAAAACTCAGGTAAAAGAACATCTAGCTGGCCTAAAACAACGTCGCTCAAAGAAGTCTGCAGTCTGTGAACGTGTCCTTGACCGCACCCACCATAATATCCGATTTGATAAACCTCAAATCCTCGTGAAAGAACACCGATTCCTAACAAGGATGGTTCGCGAGGCTATTGAAATTGACAAAAAAAACATCCTAATTTCAATAAAGAATACGGCTGGGTGCTTCCATCAACTTGGGATCCGGTAATTAATCATCATCATCATCATCTCAGCCTATACTTGTCCACTGCTGAACATAGGCCTCCCCAATCGCTTTCCAGCGTAACCGGTCCTATGCCACCTGCTTCCAACGACTCCCTGCGATTTTCACAAGATCGTCGGTCCATCTGGCAGGTGGTCGTCCCACGCTGCGCTTGCCAATACGTGGTCTCCACTCTAGAATCTTTCTGCCCCAACGCCCGTCCGATCTTCGCGCTATGTGGCCCGCCCATTGCCACTTCAGCTTGCTTATCTTAAGGGCCATGTCGGTGACCTTGGTTCTTCTACGAATCTCCTCATTCCTGATTCGATCACGTAGAGAAACGCCGAGCATAGCTCTCTCCATAGCTCGCTGAGCAACTCTGAGCTTTTTTATGAGACCTATAGTAAGAGACCACGTCTCTGATCCATATATCATCACTGGTAAGACACACACGGTAATTAATACACTTAATTAAATCCAAAACCGAGCATAACCCTGCAAGACCTCAAGACACCGTGAGCTCATTCTGCGTAGATCGGACCAACAAAAATAATTTAGAAGTTTGAGTGTACCCCGGAACAACTATGCCTTTTGGACGTATAATATCTCAGTACTTTCTGTGACCATGGGTGCTGCAAATCACTCGAAACGATGGTAACTAAAAAATCTAAAATAAACCAAGATAAAATCCTAAAAATAGTTTTATTACGTGTAATAATTTATTTAGTGTAATATTCGCGTAAATCTAAGAACTAAATACTTTCCTAATTTCCTTAAAATTATAAGTGACATGATTTAGATACAGATAGGGTACCCAGATTTGGTACATTTCGCTGATATAGTTGAAATCATATCTTTACTATTTATTAATAAGGAAAGTAAATATTTCATTTATCTACTAAATATAAGAAAGAAAGAAGGAAAACAAAGAGAAATATATGGATGGATAAATTTGAACAATATCCCTATTTAAAGTTCTAGGATATCATAAAAGCACAGATGTTCCGCTACACAGGGTTTTTTTTTGATAAATAATATCGCAATATCACTAAAGGTACACATGTTTGCTTAAACGGACGCCATCAATTGCTTGAAAATTCATTAAAAAATTTAGGCGAAACTACAAACATACATTATTTTGAACAAATGAACCTAGATAAAAGTTTAAAAAATACAAAAAATCGATGTCATTGACTGAAGCTGAACATTAATACTTATTCAGCGTCAGTCAATGGCGAACTTAACCAAATGCTAAAAACCTTTTTTTCTTGTTCATATAGGTTTTAGCGTTATGGTAAATCTCATCTTTCTTGTGTGTGTCCTTGAAATCAAATCTCATTTAAATGTTATTATACTTGCCTTCTAGTTTATTAATTATTATGTTGTTAAAATATAATGTACGCGATAAGCTTACTTAAATATCTACATGCCTACCCCGAAACGGATCTGGCGAGATGATATAGATAGATAGAAATACCTACTTCATTTTGGAGGTGACGATTCGCACGAAATAATAATAATAATATTTATTTATTGTACAATATTTATCATAACACATTAGTCATACATATAGAACCTAAGTTGTACAAAACAGTAATCATATTACTAAAACAACTGACTCCTGAACTAAATAAAAAATACTTGTATCTCAGGAACCATTGCTCCTCCTGTGAGAAAAATATGACAACTTCACAATTCTGATAGCTCAATGTACGTAACCATGTTTGGAGCATTTATGATGGAATGGTTAAAATGCTTTCCGTATAGTCGCATGAAAATTTCTGCAACCATTCAGTAAGCTTGATTTTTACGTTGAATTTGGTTAGTGTGTATATAAATATCAATCAATTAATTGTATTATAAAGGCGTGCACTTAGAATTGGGTACTGGTGACTTGCAAATGCGGTGCGAAATTGAACAGTATCATAAACCGGCCGACCGCGGCGCCTCTGAAGGATGTTTGAATCAATGGGGAGCATAGAATGTAGGACGATAGGACAATACGCAATATGAAAAGTTGTCGCACAGCAGTACCTGGGATTCCGAATATAACAAGGAAGTAGGATAGTCTCTACGCTTAAAATGTAATAACCTTTAGAATTGCTCTTTGTGCTCGTTAAGCTATAAGTAGTATGCTTTTATGTGTACCTCCCCATACCGGAATGCAATAGGTAATTATTGATACATATAAGCTTTGGTAAACCAAAGTTAGAGTTTCGGGGTCTGCTAAATTTCGGAGTTCTTTGAATAAATACCGTTTTCTCGTCCGCGTACATAATGCCTCTATATGGGTGCGCCAGTTTTGTTTTTCGTCTATGTACACCCCGAGATATTTGATATTAGAAACCAAGGTAAACACAGGACATTGACAGTTTGTATCATGATCTGGACAGTTGTGGGCTTTATTAAAGCTCCTTACATTAGACTCAGGAGGTAAGGAGGGAGAATTGGTTGAGAATATAAATTTGGTCTTCTGTAAGTTGAGAGTTAACGAGTTTGCTGAAAGCCACTTCATGACGAGACAAAGACAGTTCTCCGTTGTTAGCTTGGCCTTTTTCCAATTTACATCATGTGATATTATTGCGGTGTCATCTGCATAAGTAAATATTTCGCAGTTTGGAATTGACATTTTACACAGATCATTGATCTAAATTAGGAATAAGATTGGTCCTAATATACTTTCCTGGGGGACTCCGAAACTAGTGAACTCATCTTCGCTGATAACATAATTAATTTTTACACATTGACGTCTTTCAGATTAATAGTCGGTAAATATTTTTAACGCTGCGCCACGGATTCCTACGTTTTACATCTTCGCTAATAGTGTAGGGATAGAGGCAGAATCGAATGCTTTGCATAAGTCCAGGAATATACCGTAACATTTTAGCTTTTTATCCAATAACAACGCTCTTGGTAACATCTAGGATGGCATCTTCAGTAGAGATTCCCTGTCGAAACCCGTATTGATTATTGGATATGATTTGAAATTTGGAAAGAAATGACATCAAAGAATTGTTCAAAACTTTTTCGAGAATATAATTAAATAAGGAATTCAATACAGAAATTGGCCTATAGTTGGAAACATTGCTTTTGTCCCAGCTTTTACAGATAAGATAGACTACTGCTTTTTTAAAAACTTTGGGAAATGTACCTGTATTAATGGCGCAATTACAGATTTGCTTAGTAGGAGGGGTGAGAATAAGGCATGATTACTTATGAATTTTTACAGGGATGTTATCACATCCGGTGGCGCAATTAGAGTGCAGACTATTTATTAGTGCACCAACTTGAGTTCATCGACTGGCAATTACAAGTGAGTTAGATAACTGGGTGACTGGGCTGTAATTAGAGGGAAACTGGGTTGCTTAATTGTGGAGGTTTGATTAGAGATTGTTACTAGATTGTTACCTACATTTACTGAGTGCTTAGATTTACGCGAATATTACACATGAAATAAAACTATTTTTTCGGATTTTATCGCGGTTTATTTTTTGATTTTTAAGTCCCGACGTTTCGAGTGCTTTGCAGCACCCATGGTCACGGGAAGGACTGAGGTGGTAGACGTCCAAAAGGTATAGTTGTTCCGGGGTACCCTCAAACTTCTTAATTATTTTTGTTAGTCCGACCAACAAAAATAATTAAAAATAATTAAGTAGTTTTATTTCATGTTACCTACATTGACAAAGTAGCTATTAATTTGATTGATAGATGTTTTAGCATTAGCGGATTCTGGGATGAGTTCATTCGGTGATTGCTGCTGAAAACTCGAATTACTGATAGCTTTAACTGCTTTCCACGTAGCTTTAGTATTATTTTTAGCTTTCAACAACTCGCTTTAATAAAATGGTTACGTGCGAATAGAATACTAAAAATTTTAATATTTAAAAGTGACGACTCAAACGATTCGTACAAATCGACTCATGAACCGTTCCAACTAACAATGTTAAAATCGTAACAAAAGTTAGTCATAACAACAAATATATTTTTTGCCTTCAGCGCCTTTGAGGTCATCAATATTGCCTACTCAGTAATAAATGCAACTTACTGGCTATAACTTAAGACTAATGTTAACTGAATAATATCTCTGATAGACTTACACCAACACCACTGTCTGCTATGCACAATGAATGCATGGCGTATTAAAGGCGTACAATATGATCCTGCTTATTATGAACTGCAATAAAGTAGCTATAATTCAAAAATAATGCAGGAAGCTGACTTTGCGAACATAAATCCGGTGCGCGTTCCATTATTCATGTGAAACAGTGTCGGCCCCATACACATGACGTAATTAACGATCGCCATCCCATGAGCAGATGGCTACTGGGATGCTTAAACCCATGTATCATATAATAAACGTACCTTGACTTAAACTGGTTACGACTTCTGAATGATCAAAAATGTATAACATCTGACGTCTTTTACATTACCGCGCCACCGTGGGAAAGGGTCGGTGTGCTATTTGAGATAGGTACGAACATCTTAAATCTATCTATCTATATCAAGACACCATATCCCTTGCGGAATAGACAGACAGATTTCTAATCTAATACCTTGTAAACTGACAGTCTGTTTGAATTTTTGGGCACACAAACAATTTAATCTATAACGGACAACAATTACTTGGTTTTCTTGTCATTATAGTGACCGCTTGTAATGCTTTATATCCCTAGATTATTTGAGTTTTTAAACCAACTATGAAGTAGTTATAAGAATGCATGTATTTGGGATATGAGGACATTTTGGGTGTTTCTGAATGAAGACTTTTTGTTAGATGATTTCCTTTTAAACTTGTAAATATTTTGAATTAAGTGTGACGGAGATGATGTATGGGCGACAGGTGTCAGAGACAGTTTGATTTACGATTTGGACGACGACAACTGATGTAAGAAGACAAGAATGAAGATATTTAACTATTATAATAATAAGCGAAGAAGAAGTAGTCTTCTTATCTCAGGAGCTAGAAATCTTCGCGGAAGTCTTAGAGAAAATGCACACACCAAATAGTTTTGGTGTTCGCATTTTCTCTAAGACTCCGCGAAGATCCCCAGGTCCTCCCATTTCTACATGTGCTATGCCCACTACAAAATTCTCTTACCAAAAATAAAAAGTGTATTTTTTTGCGCCTAAAGCCATCTAAAGCACTCAAATGTGAGAGGCATACGTGATTCGTCTGTGTCAAAAATAATTTATTGTTTTAGCCAACAATTACTGCCTATAAATCGCAACGTGTGCCCTTAGGTGGTGTGTAGAGCTATATAGGTGAACAGAGGGCTTAGGACAAAAACTGTGACGCTAGCGAGTAATTATGCTGTCACGTTCATGTTAATTTAGTCAATTTATAGTGTGACAAGGATGGCATATCAACTCGCTAGCGTCACTTTAACGATAATCTCTTCGTGCCAAGCCCTCTGAAGTAGATAACCGCAAAGGTTTCGAAAGGAAATTGGTATCCTCTAGATAATATTTTCACATTACTGCATTTATCTGCCGCTGTGATCTCTAACATTCGCGGCGATTGCTTCACTCTTGACATCGTAAAATATATAGATTTATTTGAATCTAGATAAGCCCATAAAAGGAATTTCCATGGTCTTGACAAGATTATTTCTCTAAGGTTTTCAATGGTCATAAAAGTTGCAGTTTACAAACAAATACTTTTAAAAGATTCCAATACAAATTTTTATTTCACAGATATTTAACAGATATTTATTTAACATTCGTTACCTATTTCCATAAAGAGTAAGCTATAAAAATTTAAAATTAAATAGCAGTATCTTTAGATGAAAACTAAATTAGCTAATTTTTTTTTTTTTTTTTAAAAAACGTAGCCCCACACTAGGATTTATTCCTGTGTCGTGGGTGCGTTTACAAACATGAAAATTCACAAACAAATACCCAGACCGGAACAAATAATTGTGGATCACACAAAGATTTGTCCCGTGCGGGAATCGAACCCGCGACTATTCGACACAGTGGGCGAAGCAGCTCAAGCTCTTAACCACTGCGCTAAATCGTCCGTCAAATTATGATTAGTAAAAGACCGTTTGGTAGTTGTCAACAAATTAGTTCCTAACGGACCTTCCTAACTTAAGGACCTTCTGTCTATATCATCATTTCAGCCTATACTTGTCCACTGCTGAACATAGGCCTCCCCAATCGCTTTCCAGCGTAACCGGTCCGATGCCACCTGCATCCAACGATTTCCTGCGATTTTCACAAGATCGTCGGTCCATCTGGCAGGCGGTCGTCCTACGCTGCGCTTGCCAATACGTGGTCTCCACTCTAGAATCTTTCTGCCCCAACGCCCGTCCGATCTTCGCGCTATGTGGCCCGCCCATTGCCACTTCAGCATGCTAATCCTGAGGGCTATGTCCGTGACCTTGGTTCTTCTACGAATCTCCTCATTCCTGATTCGATCACGTAGAGAAACGCCGAGCATAGCTCTTTCCATAGCTCGCTGAGCAACTTTGAGCTTTTTTATGAGACCTATTGTAAGAGACCACGTCTCTGATCCATATGTCATCACTGGTAACACACATTGACTAAAAACTTTAGTCTTTAGGCACTGAGGTATTTTGGATGAGAAGATGTTGCGCAGTTTCCCGAACGCTGCCCAGCCGAGTTGGATTCGTCGATTGACCTCTCTCTCAAAGTTGGACCTACCTAACCGGACTGCCTGTCCCAGGTAAATGTATTCGTCGACAACTTCAAGAGTAGAGTTCCCAACGGTGAGTGCGGTGGGTACGACATGGACATTAAACATTATTTTTGTTTTGTCCATATTCATTTTAAGACCCACTTGTTGGGATACTCTATTGAGGTCACCGAGCATTCGTCCTAGATCTTCCAGCGACTCCGCCATGACCACAATGTCGTCGGCAAATCGAAGGTGAGTGATGTATTCGCCATTAATGTTGATGCCAAGTCCTTGCCATTCCAAGAGCTTGAAGGCGTCCTCTAAGGTGGCCGTAAACAGTTTCGGAGAAATGACGTCTCCCTGTCTTACTCCTCTTTTTATGGGGATCACCTTCGTGCACTGCCCCTGTACTCGGACTGACATGGTGGCGTTATTATACAAGCACTTCAACACTTCGATGTACCTATAGTCAATGCGGCATCGCTGGAGAGATCTAAGAACCGCCCAAGTCTCGATCGAATCAAAGGCTTTCTCATAGTCCACAAACGCCAAGCATAGTGGCCGATTATACTCCTCAGTCTTCTGTATAACCTGCCGCAGCGTATGTATGTGGTCTATGGTACTAAAGCCTTTCCGGAAACCGGCTTGTTCGGGAGGCTGGAAGTCATCAAGCCTTCGTTCGAGACGATTCGTAATGACTCTCGAAAACAACTTATAAACATGGCTCAGCAGTGTGATGGGCCTATAGTTCTTCAATAAAGAATTATCACCTTTCTTGAAAAACAGCACCACCACACCCCTGTTCCATGCTTCCGGCGTTTTCCCTTCAAGCAAGACGGAATTAAATAGCCTCTGAAGGACTTTAAGTACCGGCGATCCGGCCGCCTTCAGAAGTTCTGCAGTAATTCCGTCTTCACCCGGCGCTTTGTTGTTTTTTAGTTGTTTGAGAGCCATCCTAATTTCGCACAGGCTGATGTCCGGGATATCTTCAGTGCAGTGTCGGGTTAGCTTGGCTCTTGGGTCTTTTACCAAGTCAACAACAGGTTTAGCTACTGAGGTATATAACTGTCCATAGAACCTCTCTATCTCCCTGAGCACCTCTGACCTATTTGACGTTACGTTTCCGTCCTCGGTCTTCAGCTTCGTCAACTGGCTCTGCCCAATAGACGCGTCTCTTGCGAACACTTTAGAGCCCTTGTTCTGCTCTATGGTCTCCTCAATACGCCTTGCATTGAAGGACCGTAAGTCGTGTCGCAAGGACTTCAATATCTGTCCATTAAGCTGCCTATAGGACTTAGCATCATCGGAGGTTTGGAGCGTCATGGAACGTCGCTCAGCCATGAGGTTTCGGGTGTAGTCAGATAGTTTTTGAGGCCTATTTTTACGGTGGGTCTTAAAATACTTGGACCCGACCGTATGAACAGTCTCTACCAGCCTGTTGTTGATTTCGTCCACTGATGCGCTGCTGTCTAGCAATTCGAAGCGGTTTGACAATTCGAGTTGAAAGTTCTCGGGGTTTTGGATATATGCATGAGTAGGTCGGAGCGTAGACTTCATCAGACGCGATCTTTCCATTTTGACATTAATATTTAATGTGCCTCTGACCATTCGGTGATCACTGCCGGTTTTTACCCTATGAATCACGGAGACATCATTAAATATTTGTCGCTTGGTGCTCATGATGAAGTCTATCTCATTTTTTGTGGAACCATCAGGGCTCATCCAGGTCCATTTCCTATGAGGCGGCTTCTGGAAGAAAGAGTTCATCATAAAGAGTCCCTCTTTCTCCAGAAATTCGGCCAGCCTCTGACCCCTGGGGTTGCGCTGCCCATATCCAAATTGCCCCACTCTCAGCTCATCATCGCCCCGTTGGCCCAGCCGCGCATTGAAGTCACCCATAACTACTGTAAAATGTGCTTTGGAAGTATGTATGGCTCTACTAATGTCCTCATACATAACTTCGACCTCATCATCTGAGTATGCCGAGGTCGGTGCGTAGACCTGTATGACCTTCAGCGAATATCTTTTGGATATTCTGAGTATCAGGTACGCTACCCTGCTCGACACACTAGTGATGGACACAACGTTGTTTATGAGTGACTTGTGGACGATAAATCCGACACCACCTTGGGACTGCTGTTCGCCCTTCCGGTAGTAAAACAAGTTGCCGGATTTTAAGGTTATCGTGTCCTCGCCCTCTCTTCGGACCTCCGATAAACCAACAATACTCCACCGCAACTTGTTTAACTCTTCTTCCTGCTCAACTAGCTTCTCATCTGTCCTCAATGTGCGTGCGTTGTATGTCACCAGGGCCAATTTTCGGTTTTGGTGGTAGCCGAATCTCTGCCGGAGATTCTTAGCACCCCTTGTCCTGTCGTTACCATGGCTGCTACCGTGGCCAGGACGAACAGGACCGCCGGGGACTAGGGGCCTGGTTTTCCTGCTTTCTTCCATAATTGGGGGTGTTTGCCATACTCGCCACGCTTGGCAGGCGGGTTGGCGAGCGCAGTTATTGGTCGTCGAAGTGTTAAGGGAACGCTGCTGCCCATTCCCTAGTTTTCCCTTAGTCGCCTTGTACGACACCCGATGGGATGAGATGGGTTGGTCCTATTCTAAGCCGGGAACCACGCGGCAAATGTCTGTCTATATAATTTTGATCTAAGATCATATCTAACAGAAACAACAAAAAAACTAACTCATTAATGTCAGTTACCAAACCCTTTCGACATAGAGGCGTGAATTGATTTAAAATTACAATCAGTCGTCACAGTCGCTGATGATCGATTGCAGTCGATCAGTCGGTATGCGATCGGCGCCTGATTACCAGTCAATCGATCGTTGTATGAACGATTGGCACGCCTCGCGTCGTAATCAACGTCTTGTGACGATTGACGACTTGGACCTGAGGGCTTAGCATGAACAGATTCACATTAGCGTAACACTATAGAGTTAAAATGCTAGCCTTTTCACACAAATAAAAACGAGTGTAACAGCACACTGTCTCAGTAACGTTACTGTAACTTCACATTGTTCTTGTTTAAGCCTCTTTAATATATTGCTGTACGGAAATCACAGGGCTTAGCGCGAAAAGATTTAAGTTAGCATGACGATAGCGAGTTGATATATTTTTATATTACAGATTTACTAAATTAAGAAAAACGTGACAACACGATTATTCGCTAACGTCATCGTTATGGTGCTAAGCTTAGAGGTTAATAGTAGACTAATACTATCAAATTGATATGCCATCCTTTTCACACTGTAGATTTGTTGAATAAAGATGACAACAAGACGTGACAACACTCTTTCTCGATAACGTTGTTCTAACGTAAAATTGTTCATGCTTAAGCCTCTGTAATATATTATTATGCGGCATCTGGTTTAAAGTCCTTCCATAACTGATTCATTCTGTATCAACAAGAATACTTATTGCGATCGAAAGTTCGCTTCCTATTATGTATGGCGTAATACTTGAGTATTTTCTGGAAACTAGGCTGAGAGATTCCCTTCATTTAAAGTACGGCAATAACAAATTAAAGAGGTCTATAATGATGCGTAATGTAGATCATCATGATCATGATCATCAGCCGAAAGATGTTCATTGCTGGCCAAAGGCCTTGTATTTACAAGGTGTAACATAATAAACGCAAGACCTGAAGGTAGTTTTATTCTAAATCGATAACTCAATCGATTGCAACCATTATTAATGTATGTTTTTTTCATTTGGTAAAAATGCTGTTACTTTAGTGCGCTATAATAAACTAAATTTATTCTTGATTCAAACCGATATGGACATTTCAAATGCATTTATAAAACGTAATTCTCAATACTCATTGTTAATTGGGGTATAAATGCTTAAAAAAGCGGTTAAAATTTATAAATTCGGAAAATTGGTTTTGTATTGAATTTGTAAAGCAATTATCTAATCGGGGTGTCTGAGGACTTGCGTTATTTACGATACACCTTGTTGACGTATTCGTATAGGAACGCAATTTTATTAGAACTACTGAAATACCTTTTTGTGAAGATCGCAACACACTACCTAAATAAATTTTTGCATAATTTGTTTCATGTTTGTATTTTTAAACTGACCAGCTATTCAATGGGCTAAGAGATGCGCAATAATGAAAATAGAAATTATTTTAAGCATGTAATAGTTGAGCCTATAATCAGCCACGCAGTCTTTTACAACCTTGAGCGCGATTTTAAAATCACATTTTAACTTTATACATACAATAACGATACTCAAGCCGCCAATAATTCTCATATTACACGACGAAGCATCACCGAACGATCACGTATCTCGTAAAATCCAAAACCCATCCAGTTATTCTATGCATGATGGTGACCGCTTTCAATACGTTCGACGACATTTAAGAGTGTGCTTGTAAATCTGTCAACAACCAAATTACAGTCACTCGAGGACTTCATGAAGGGCCCTTTGAGGAGTCGTCTGTGTGTGCTCATGTATGTGTAAGAGCGAGAGTGTATGTGTGCGTTTGCGTACCTCCTCCACCCTGACTGTGACCGATGTTTATAACTCAACTGCGCATTCTAAATTGTGTATTGTGAGTTTGCGACTATCCGTTTATTAGTTTGTTTGCTGAGCCGTCGTTATCCCCTGAGTTATCAAACCTTAACAGTTACAAATATATGAACGTTGTTATGTTGCAATACAATTAGCAGGTGTAGTTTTTTGTTAAAAATGAACTGAAAACATTTCCTTTATATCTGGCAAATTTTATTTTGGACATGATATCCGATTGCTTAGAAATGGATCTAAATAATCTTCTACCTTTTGAGTAACGATATAGTAATGAGAAATCTCCTCACCCAAATAATAAAAGATTACGTCCTCTAAAAGTATCACTCTTCTTCTCTTTTTCTTAGCGTTTCGACAGCACACATGATACAATTATATGGATTCGGCCCAGAAAGCGGCCACACTAACTGCATTTTCGGAAGCAGACATTAAGTCTCTTTCTGCGTGCAGAAGTTAGGGGGGTGCATGAAAGGAGCCTCCCCGTGTGACGTATCTTATGAGCCCCCGTACGTCCGGCGCACCTTGGTAGCAATCGCTGGCTTCCCTACGCTGATTGGCCAATCCTTTCACCGACATGACAAACACAACCAGTCCAGCCCTAAAGCCGGCGCTGTGTGTAGTCTATTTTAACATCGAGGGTTTTTCACAAAACAAATCAGACATTTTTTCTGAGTTCTGTCGCATGACGAACTGCGACGTTCTGTGTGTCCAAGAAACCCATAGAGACGAGGTCATAACAAAAGTATCACTAAGACATAGTAAGCACTGAATAATGATGGCTTACGCTCCCTTATTATGTCTAAGCCTGGTATCATTTCTTCCTTCCTAGTTCATAACATTACCATTTTTAACCGACTTCAAAAAGGAGGAGGTTCTATGTTCGGTTGTATGTATGCTTTTTTTTTTTTTTTTTATGTATGTTCAGCGATATTTCCGTCAATTGTGGACCGATTTTGATATTTTTTTTTGCATTGGGTTCAGTATATCTCCAAGGTGGTCCCATATTAATTTTATTGACATTGGACTTTGGACTTAGAAGATACACCAGGGAACTCCTTAACGACAAACAATAGGCATGTGTAAATTGCGATATTATGGGTATTACGTCAATCCTATAGGTACCCTACTATAGAATTCACTGGTCACTTAAAATTGTAAAATAAAAATCTTTTATAAAAAAAGGTAAACCGACTTCAAAAAGCAAATAAATAAATATTTGAAGTCGGTGCCAAGTAACCGACTGCACCAACCAGCACCGACTTCAAATATTTATTTATTTGCTTTTTGAAGTCGGTTTACCTTTTTTTATAAAAGATTTTTATATATTAAAAGACTGCCTCGATGGTTTAGTGGAGAATAATGCGCGTAGAGATCTAAAAGTTTGAGATAAATATAAATACATCTATCTCTATCTATATCATCACGCCAGATCCCTTGCGGGCTAGGCAGAGAGTACAGAGTTCCAACAGGTTCTTTCCTTACATACCTCTCTGGCTTCCTCCACTCTCATAGTTCGTCTCATACACGCTGGCTGGCTACGGAGACTTTTGACTTTTCCTTCAGATAAGACTCTGTCTATTTGGTAATGGTAAGATAGTCTAGGTCTTCCCCGGTACCTACATCCTTCTACTTTCGTATTGTATATCTGTTTTGTCATTCTTTCTTCTGAAATTCTTTCTATGTGCCCGAACCAACGGCCGAAGCATACCCTTTCTCATCTTTACACCGATACTATCTTTCATACGCTTCTTTAAAATAAACACGTAATTTTTATATTAAAAATAACAGTAGATATTCGTTAGGATTCTGGCATTGTGCCCGATATACTAGCAAGTCTCGGCCTCTATTACATAGGACCTGACATCTTCAGCGAAAAGTGGGTGTACTCTGTAAACCCTTTACATACCTTCCACCTCCATCACTAATTTTGTTAGTTTTTTAGCTGAATACGATTTAGTTCAAGACTACATCGAAATATTCGCTTACTATGTGAATGAATACGGGAGAAGTTTCTTTGCAATGTAATCGCAAGTTTGACACTAACGCACGCTAACTTCGACACGACAACGTGGAAGTTTATAGGAAATTCGCTTAGATCGTGACACAGAAAGATCCATCACTCATTTTTGATCCAATATACAAGAATTGTCAATACGATAAGTAGAGAAGCAATCCTTCTCGTGATCGATGGTGCAGAGTTCGCGGAAAGTCGTGTAATACAATTTAAACTTTAACCACGATGAAACCAAAACATATTGTTTTTTTTTATGACGGGTCTATCTTATAAAAAATAATCTTTATAATTTCCGTTTTCCTCAATACACCAGGAGTAAAGTCATCCTCATTCACGCTATTTTGCGATTCCATGTAAAATTTATACATATTGTAATATTTAAGTTCCGTAATATTTTTAAATCGTTGTTTTAATTTTCAAATGCTTTTCTTTTTGTTTATAGCTACAACAACCTTATCATCAAGGCAGATCTCTTACGGGTAGGCAGAGAGTACACAAAGTATTTTTATGCTTATATTATTCATAATTGTTATCTAATATTATTTAATAGAGTTCGGCAACACCATTTAGCAATATATTAATGCAGGTAACTATTAAAATCGACTATAAGAACCTTTGAACTAAACAATCATAATAACACATTTTTTGAAAGGCCACTTCAGCATCTAAGTGGCTCTTATCATTTATATAGCTATGTCATAAAAATCACATCGTGAGTGCAATAGAAAGATGACACAATTCGTCGTCCGACACGACTGTGCCGCGTGACGTAACAATGGCTAGTGTTTTTGCAAGTTTATTTCATAATTTATTATACCTCTCACCCTCGTTTTCTCCAAAGCGGTAGATAGAGGCGTAGATAGCACACTCATATTTCGCCGGGGTACATACGGAGAATGAAGAATATTGTAGTTTAATAAAGGCTTCGTAGAGGTGTGCGACCGCGGTGTTCTTACCGATCACCAAGGCCAGCGTTCGGATCGGTCAGTCTGAGATGGGTCACTGACTGAATCGCGTGATGGAGTGTGACCTAATCTCTTTCACTTCGATTTGTGATAGAAAGCTTTTTTCCCAGCTGTGGGACAGGATAGGCTATTATTATAAAGTTTCGGATCGAAATTTCGGGCGATTCCTACCACGAAGTAATTTCGTTCTGAAATCGATCCCGAAGACGGTTTGGGACGTTTCGTCCATCGTAAAACGCTACCATGAAGTGATCCGAACATTTTGAAATTGGCATTTTGGCATTTTGACTGCACTTCTTTTGCGATTTTAACCTTAATAAACTACTACTAACTAAAACTAAAGAGGTAACATTTTACTTTCGTAAGTGTGAATTTAATAATTTTGGGTGTTTTGAATTAAAAACGAGTGGTTTAGTGGTGATTTTGTTGATATCTAAAAGCAATAAATGCGTTCAAACTGGAATTATTTGGTGTTTTTATAATATTATTATTTCTAATATAGAGTACAAACATACGAAATAGCACGAATTTTCGAAAATCGAAAGCAGAAGGGCATCCGACTAGATTGCGGTGGCTTGTTTCTCATAATAGATCTTGTCAAATTGCTTTTCTTAAATAACCAAATAGCCTTTGTTGCCGTTCCCATACATAAAATAACAAAATATAAAAATTGTAAAACACAAAAAGATAGTATCAATATTTGTGGGTTTGAATTCACATCGGTTTCTTTTGTCAGTTAATATTAAATGTGCTACTTCAGTTTAATGACCGCTGGCGAAATTTTGAAACATTATATTAAAAGTTCGCGCCTTTGTGTCATTATGACAGATTGTCATTTAACAATTTTACATGACTAACTTGGAATGTTCCTAAGTTACCATGTGCCTAATAAGAAACGAATGCACTTTATATTAATTTGGTTTATACTACTTCATTTATTACCAACTTTTTTTAGTTAACGGAAACATAATTCTCATCTGTCATTCATTCACGAGCAAAGTCTATGGTGCCCGACCGAAAGAAATAAATCCGATACAACCTCATGGTAGGTACACGCATCGTATTTCGTTCGTGTATCGTTCGGCACCGAAGTTTCGGATTGAAACTTTTATGGTGGACCTACAGGACCTTATTACGGAGACCGCAACGGGTCATGGCGGTCAGAGCGATTCGGAGATATCGCACTGTTTCTTTTGAAGCAGCATGTGTACGCGCGGGGACCCCACCCTGGTACCTCAAGGCTGAGGTATTGGCCACAGTTTACCGTCTCAGAGCTCAGGCTCGAAACAAGTTCTAACAAGATGGCGGTGACAGGCGCAAAACGGCGCCCTTCAGGAATGGCAGAAGAGACTAGTGGAGCCAACGGCTGGTCACTGAACCATTACAGAAGTTCGCCCAATCCTTTCGGACTGGGTGAAGCACAAGCATGGGGCGCTTACCTACCGGCTCACGCAGGTACTCATCGGGCACGGCTGTTTTGGAAAGTACCTATTCCGAGTGGCCGGTAGAGAACCGACGCCACGATGCCACGAGTGCGGTGCCGATGAGGACACTGCGAAGCATACATTTCAGCTCTGTCCTGCGTGAGCTGCGTAGCCTAGTCTTCTCGTCGATGTCGTAGGGAGGGATCTGTCACTGCCGGCTTTAGCGCAAGCTATGGTCGACAGTGAGAGGTTATAGGAGGCGGCGGTGACCTTCTGTGAGGTAGTCATAGCGCTGAAAGAGGCGGCGGAGCAAGTGAGGGAGGCTGACCCTCTGGCTGATCCGCTCCGTCTTCGTAGAACAGGCGACGACAGCGTGCCAGGGCTCGAGGGCCAGTTATTGTGTGCAGGGTTGCCCATCGCCTGCACACAATAACTGGCCCTCGAGAGGGAAGTGCGTGCCACGTGCTCCCGGCACATCTCTCAATAAAGTGTGCGGAAAGCAATTCCGCCAAGAGTGGATTTCCACAAAAGTGGAAGGTCGCTGACGGGACGTTGATGGTTGCTCAGGCGTTTCCGTAACCCGCCCCAGCCACACCGATGAATTGGAGCACGGTGGGGGTTTTAGCCGGTAGAAGTCTCGGCATAACTTCTCGCTTCCCCCAATGGCGAGCGATGCACAAACTAAAGGCTTAATATTTATGCGGAATCAAAAACAATAACTAATCTTCCTTGTATATCAGACATGATAAATTTAAAACTATATATTCATGGTCCTAGATCACCATTGACGTAATACGAAAGAAAATCGTGGGTAATGTGTACTAAATTTAATTACTTTAAATTACACACAATTAAATTATAATTACTTTAATTAACACAATTAAGTCATCATACATATTTTTATTACTACTTACATAAAAATTGTTTAATGAGAGATAAGAATTGGATAACAATTCATGAGAATGTAACAAAAATTCTCAGGAGAACAATTATGTACCTACTCCACATAAGTTATATAAGTAGTAGATATTGTTACATTATAATTTGGCGAATGTATGTCAGCCCAAAAATATTAAGCGATTCAGCCCTAAAATAACGAACAGCTTATGGCTGACTATTGAACGCATCTCTACGTTAGGTCCGTTGGTACTTAGACTGAACAGTGGGTATAAATCGTTCAGTTCAGAAAGAGTCGCCTCACACTTTCTCCTAATGTTAGTTTTATTGTTACACACCCATCGTCACACTTTATTACACATACGTGTACACACGTAACCTGAGGCCTAACGCACTCAAGCGAATAAAAGGGGATTTTTTGATTGTTACATTTTTAATATAAAAGTACATGCTGAAGGATTGGCGCTAAAAGATTAACGTTACCGTGATGGTAGCAAATTGATGTGCCACCTCTGTAACACTACAAATTTATTTATTAATTAATCAATCTTCGTCAATCTTTTCATGCTAAACCGTTTGACCATAGATAATTTTAATATTTATCCCTCCCAGTAAGTGGCAATTTTAATCGCACCATCTATCGTACTAAGGAACTGAACATTCATTTACAAAATATACTTAAGCTTATACTGTCCATTTTCCCAAAGCCCACAAAACAATTCCTGACGTTGATAGTACGTCACATTCCGCATCCGCTGCATTTAACAACCGGCATTTAGGGGCATTTATCTTGACATACGCGGGTCGACTGGTGGATGAGCCTCGGCTGTAAATGACTGACGTCAGAGCACCCCGACACATCCCATTACTCACTCGATCATCCTATTTACGTGACCACAGCCAGACAAACAAGACCCCCATTGTCTCACATTCGTATAAGACAGATATGTCCACAAAATGTTTCTTTGTCACACGTAGAACAATAGAGCTGGGTAGATCTCACAGTTTATCCGCATCACACTAGCTACCATTTATTCTGTCCGTTAAAATATATAAATCCTCTTAAGATACGATCGGTAAACGTCGGATGTTCAATAAAAAACTTTGAATATGCAAATACCTACCTACTTGTATCAAATGAGTCTGATTCTATAGGAAACTTATTTTTGTCAGTGAATTCGGCTTACTTAGACTCCACTTGATTCCTTATAAAGACCGCATTTTTCAATGTTGTATTCTCAAATTTATATAACTTAGATCGAGCAAGTTTACATTTTTTAAATTTAGCCCCACACCAGGAGTTATTCCTGTGGCTTGAGGGCGTTTATAAAAATGAAATTGACAAACACAAACACCAAGGCCGTAACAAATATTTGTGGACAAAGATTTATCCCGCGCAGGGCTCAAACCCGAGACTACTCGATTCAGCGGCTTATGCTCTTAACCACTGGACCAAATCCTGAAAAACTTCAAATTTTATTAAGCACTTTCTTTTTACCCTATTGAAAGCGAAGATAATAATGCATATGTAATCTATAAATGTAAAAGTATTAACTAATATTATAAATGTAAAATTTTGTGTTTTGAGATGTTTGAATGTTTGTTACTCAATCACGCAAAAACGACAAAACGGATTTAGATGAAATTTGGCACACAGGTAGGTTATTACTTCGATTAACACATATAATACTTTATATC